>JARGSH010000109.1:0-22290 GCA_030340665.1 Neosalanx taihuensis | reverse complement strand
ACGGGAAATGTGCGGTATTGGGCTGTGTTTGTAACAGGTGTCTGTGGAAAAGTTGCAGCTTGGTCCCAAAGGCTTTGATGCGTAAATATAGTTGGCTTACCAAGGCATTTTGCCCCTGAAGGCTCGTGTTCAGTGCATTCAGATGCCGTGTTAGGTCAACTAAAAATTCCAAATCAGCCAGCCAAACAAGATCAGATAGTTCTGGCATCAGTTGTCCCTTTTGTGCCAGGAATTGTCCGACTTCCTCCCTAAGAGAGTAGAAGTGGTGCAGCGCAGATCAGCGACTGAGCCATCTTACTGTATCATGTAATTGGTTTCAATTCCATTCACTTCACTTCCTTGTTTTCTACCACCGCGCGGATTACCCTCACCTACACTTCCCCGATCGGTTTCAGCTGTCACTCGTTTCCTGATTAGTCTCACTCACTATTTAGCCTCTCACTCTTCGCTCATTCTTTGTCAGACCGTCTGCGAACCTACAGCTCTCTCTAGGCAAGCATTTTTGACTCCTGGCTTTCTACTCTGTTGTTACCTGCCTGTTTTGCTTTCTCTGTTTGTTACCTGCCTGTGTCTCTCCCCAGCCCCGGCTCTCTGACCTGCCGCCTGCCTATGACTCTGCTCGGCTCTCCTGCCCCGGCTCTCCGACCTCCCGCCATCACACGACAATGCTCCGTTCGCCTGCCCCGGCTCACTGACCCACCTGCCCTCGACAACGCTCCAGTCCCGGTCCTCTGACCTGCTGCCTGCCTACGACTCTGCTCTGCTCTCCTGCCCCGGCTCACCGACTCGCCGCCAGCTGTCGACCCAGAGGGCTTCGCTTACCAGCGGCACCACAAGCTCCAGCCCGCTGGGCTGTGGGCTTCTGATTATTTCCCTTATCGCCCAAGACTATTAACACCTGCCCCAGACCTGTTCTCTACGTGGCTAAGCAGTTATGCGTGCGATTTAGAGTAACAAAAGAATCACCGGCATTCCTCGTGGGTAGTTATTGCTCTGTAGAAAGAAAGGCTATTAACACCTGTCCTAGACTTCTACTCTGTGTGGCCAAAGCAATTATGTGTGTGACTTATAATAAAAGATGCACCTGCATTCCTCAACCGTATGTAACAGTGGCACGAAATTTGATGTTTAACCGACTACGCCACCTAGGGTGGAAAACCTAGGACTATTAATATTACCCCATTGTTCAGTAGGTAAGCACACAGGGTCCGAAACTCTTAGGGCTCATTTCCACCGCCTTGTTCAGCGCGTAGCCGTGTACAATAGGTTTGTATAGGGACAGAATACGTTCAGAACACGCTTGCGGTGGAAATGGTCTAATCTGTTAACGTGCATTCTAAACGAATACGGACAGAATACGGCCACGCGCTGAACACGCAGAGAGTGCGGTGGAAATGAGCCCTTAGGCAAGAGATAGATGTTTATTTACTTACAAAAATACTAATTGACAAACATAAGACAAATAATAAACAGTAGTTGCATAGGATAGGTGACAAATAACACTGATCTGATAAGACAATACAACACATCTAGTCATCAATTGTCAAGTCGCCATTTCAACCATGCATAAAACAGACAGTTGTAACATACAGGCGGGTGGTGCAAATAGCAAGGCTAGAGTAGACGATGGGCTACAGTAAAACGTAAAGTTAACAACCATAAACAATACAGAAATCATTCAGACATTCACTAGTACTCAATTCCCCCACATCACAACAGTCCAACAGTCAGGAAAACCACTAGTGACACACGGAGAGGAGCAGGCTGCACTCTGCTGCTATATGGCACACTACTACAGGTAATAAGAATAACCATTAATGGTTCAGGGAGGAGGCTTACTACGGGCAGCATGGAAAGAAAGGACAGCAGAAATCCTGAAAACACCACACGTGAGAAATAAACACACAAACACTCCACCTGAAGACCGGCTTGCTATGGGAGGAGCTCCTGTACCTGCCCAGGAGAAAAAGGAATACTGAATACAGGATAACGCCATTTAGTGTTGGCTATTGATCTTACCAAAATAAGAGAAAACTAGTTGGTACTTATCTCAAGAGAAGCTGGTCGAGGGAATTGAACCGGCACACTATGCCAGCAGAGGAGAGAGAGTGCCACCTCAGGCTACGTTTACACGATGGCGGTCTGAACAGAAGACGCAAAAGTGGCGTCGCGTCTTCACTTTTTATTCCACGTTTAGACGAGCGTTTTCGGGAGGAAATCTGCGTGCATACGATGACGCAAAAGTGTGTGGAATTCGATGGGGGTATGCATGCCAGGCGGCTAGGTTGACATTCTCCCAGGTCTCGTCCATAGCAGTCTGGCTCGCCTGCAACGAACCAGTGCATCCAGAATTTGACAGAGGTGGTTGCAGATCCTCCTCTGTTCAGTAATAGTATATATACAAATTCTGTACATTTTCTGGAATGCCTCTTGCAAGTTTATTAGAGCTGCTAGAGCAGCTTGAAGGTCCGACGCATGGAAATTGCATGGATCCATTTGTTTCCCTGTACTGCCTCATGTATGTGACGTAAACACATACACAGCGTGAGCTGATCTGACCAGAGTTTTGCGTCTTGGGCCGTTTAGACGGAAACGCTACGGCGGAGTGTATTCAACTTTTCCACTCTGGAGGGTGGTTTAAAATTTTTGCGTTTTTAGGCCCCGAAAACGCCATCACCGTGTAAATGAAAGGCACTTCCGATAAAATATTTTCTCGTTTTTACCGTAAGCGTTCTCGTGTAAACAGGCCCTCAGTTGCCGTGCCTGAATGCTGACACTCACACACACGCACGCACTCAGGAGAACATCCGATAACAGCAAACAAGCCAGTAGCTTGCGGCAACCAATCAACGGCATGGTATAGCACCGCAAAGCTCGGAAACAAATAAAAAAAAGAAAACTCAGACAAGGCACAAAAAGAATACAAACGTAAAAAAAATCACAGAAAGCACACAAACAGGATTACTATACAGAGCCCACCTCAATTGGACACAAATAAGCCTTCTCTTAGGCCCACACAAAATGAATGCATCCATTATAAAACCAACAATGGAGTAAGCTACACGCAGGGCACTGTCAGATCGGCCACCCATTAAAATTACAAGATATAAAACTACACAATGAGGTGAATAGCCACACAAGTACAGATGTTATCCTTTCAGTTTGCTTGGTTTCACGCATGATTCTCGCGAGACTCTCGTGAGATTCACGCAGCCTTTTTTGTCAGGGGCTGCAATGTACCCAAACAACCACCAGGTGGCACTTGGGAGTGCCGTCTTTATAACACAATAAATGGTATAGTGGCCTATTGTATTTGAACCACTGGTTGACACCACTCTAAAAATGATTCACTTAAAACATGAGCTTTGGATGGAAAAACACAATTTGTTACATGTCTATTATTTTATTAAGTTGATAACATATTTGAGAAGTTGAGAAGTGAAGTTAAGAAATTGATCAAAATTAAAATTAAAGAAAGCTGTCAACTCAGAAATACATTGATTTTGGATAAACATTTCTGCTTTCACTTAACAAGGAAAAGTATTAAGTAAGTAAAACTCCATAATATTGCCTTAGTGCAGCTTCCTAACACACATGCATGCAGAGGAAGTGATCAACGGCCATTTTATGTATGCTGCCAGACTGCAAGTTGCAAAAGTGAGAGAGAGACGGCTTGACTTGGTGAGTAAATATATATTTTTTAAATTTCTTAATTTTATGTCCAGTCAGCCAGTGTTTAGTCAATTGCAAACTTCTGGACGACTTGGGATGTCTGTATTTTTACCTTTACAAGGATGTTATGTTTCCGGGAGTTTGTGGGTAAGTGAGTGGGTTGGTTGAATGTCTTCTCGCGTTGGCGAATTATTTTGCAAACCAGAGACTCGCACTCACACACTCACATACAGTACACAACACACACACATTAGTGAAAACTGCATGGTGAAAATGGACAGGTAAATATCGGACTGGAATGTTTGCTGTCATGCCGACGGCATTAAATTGTTTGGAGCACCTTATGCCCGTGAGAGCGGGATAGAGAGAGAACAGGAGTTGCGTCCTTTTGGGTTGATTAAATACCAAACGCGCAGCCATGTTCTGGACCATTTGTAATGGTTTCATTGGGCAAGCAGGTAGGCCAGTCAGAAGAGAGTTGCCTGAGTTTATATCCAGTTTGCTTGTCTCACGTCAGTTTCCCTTTAGAATTTAAAACTGACTCTACTGCTACGGTTCTTTGCCCATTTCAAAACGATTCAAGAGTGATGCGATGTTGACGGTGTTGAGAATTAGTAAACCAATAAGTAAAATAAGTAAATAAGTAAACCAAGTTACTTAATGGTGCTGTGCACATTTTAAGCGCCAGTATCGTCTGTCCTAGCCTGGGTGTGCCCATACTGCCTGTGACGCTGCATTTGCATTTCGCGAGCAAGTCAGTCTGGCCAAGCTGCCTATCCAAACCATTTCTGCTCGGCCCTCAGATAGGGGGCCAATGAAAATCGAGCATTTCAAAAGGCAATGACGCGGCAGTTTAGCGACCGGAAATCTATCTCAGTCACTGTCTACATGGCGAACATGGAGCAACCGTAAGATTTCAATGCAGCTGTAGCTGCTGTTTTGAAATTCAAAGGGACGTTCTCTCTGAAAAAAGAGCAAAGGGCAGCCCTTGAAGCATTTGTTGCAGGAAAGGACGTTTTCGCAATGCTACCGACCGGCTTCGGTAAAAGTTTCATTTATCAGTTAGCCCCGCTGGTAGCCAAGTCAATGGGGCTTTGCGAGAACGCTGTTGTTGTGGTCATCATGTTCACCTCACAAGTCCGACAAAAAACATTTAACGCCATTTCTTATCAACTACAGGCTACTACTACTTTTTGTTTGGATCAAGCAGTTTCTTTCGCTGCGTATACGTCAGAGGACAGAGGGGTGTGACTGGTTGAAGCTTTGTCCTGTAGCAAACAGAGGCATTTGAAAGAGGCGGGTTAAGCCCGCCTTCTGAGAAATGGGTTTACAACACAGCTTGGCCAGACCAATGCTCGCAGAGTATTGACAAGTCGCAATAGCCACGCTACGTCTGTCCGCCTGCTAATGGCAGATAATATGTATGTACAGGCAAGGCAATAGTGTTAACAAGTAAATAACAAAAACGCAGACTTGATTATGTATCAAATTCAAATGGAACAGCAAATGCTGTGTAAGAACTAACGATTTTGTGTGTGTGTGTGTGTGTGTGTGGGGGGGGGGGGGGGGGGGTGATTTGCAGCTTTATGCTGAGTTCCAACGCATCAGAAGTGCCAACCTAACGTTCTGTCCTGTCCTGGACAAACCAGGTCTGTCTGACCTTAGAATAAGTACAAATAACCTTACAGTTGCATCCTTTATGTATCTTTCAAATGGAGGAATCAGATGAAAACTAAAGACCAACTCCATAGCCACTATACCACAGCTGAATAAGCATTCACGTACCGATATCAGTAACTCTTGTGTGTGTCACAAACCAAACATTCCCTGTGTTACCGTGGTAAATGTTCTACTTCATGGCCAACTTGCAAATATATTACAGTAGTGCTGTCCAAACTGTAGAAATGACTATGCTGCTGTTTAAATTGTTAAACTTTGTCAATTGTTAAACAAAGTCATGGCACGAGTGACTGTAAAGTCGGGTGATTAGTTTCGATGAGCTCGAGACAGATGCGAAAATGGATGCTGCGAAGGTGAGAAGGAGGCTAGCCTCTGGCAGTTATGTTATTTATTTGTTTCAACTTGCATGTTTGTTTCAACTTTTCACATTTGTCATAATAAATGATGTTAAAATGTATAAATGTCTGATTCTTGACGAAAGGCAAAAGATCTGTAGGCATGCGCATTTTTGAATATGTTGGCTTTAGAAAAACTGTCAAGCTTCGGGTCTGGGTCGGGCTAGGGCCTTGTCGGGCCTAACTTTTAAGGCCCGATTACAGCTCTACTGTATATGGCACTGGCAAGCGTGTGAAGTGCTCTGTAGTAAAGGTGCAGCCGCACGACTCCGTTTGGGGCACTGTGGGGCACAATGTCCCACAATAACCACTAACTGTGGACTGTGGGACAGAAGGTGCTCCTATCTCTATTCCCATGGGCTGGTGTAGGAAAAGCCCTGCTCAGGATAGAAACCATGGATTACAGATTGGGCCTATATGTAAATGCTAGCATAAGGAATACGGAAAAAACCAACGCGGAGAATTCAGCTATGAGAACAATGGTAATGCAAAATCGAATGGTAATTGATCTGATGACAGCCTCACAAGGCGGAGTTAAGGGCCCATTTCCACCGCACTCTCTGCGTGTTCAGCGCGTGGCCGTATTCTGTCCGTATTCATTTAGAATGCACGTTAACAGATTAGACCATTTCCACCGCAAGCGTGTTCTGAGCGTAGACTACGCTCAGAATACGGACTGCAGCTAGAGAAGAGAAACCGAGTCTATTTTTCTGCGCATATTCTGCGCGTATTCAGCCAAAATCCCATTGAAGCCAATGCAATTCATGTCAACTGTGCTGTCAATGCATGTATTGACACAGGGAATATATTCTATACCTCAAAAACCTAGCGACTGTCTGCAAAATATTACCACTCGATTACAACTGCATGAAACAAACGCTGGAAAGCTATCAATATTGGCCATCATATCAGATCTGCACTACAAGGGCATTGACTAGCCTACATAAACACAGAAACTGAAATACCTGTGAAGTTGTCACGCTGTTCAGTCAAACATGTTGTAGGAGCTTGTTCTTAATAGGAAGAAGCGCGATTTTCTTCGGAGTATTCTCAATGCAAGAAGAGCCTCAATCGGTCTCCTGTCGACGACTCAAACTATAAAAATAGTAACCTCGTTCTTGTCATTCAGTGTTTCCTATTTGGTTAAATAAATCTAACGTCAGTAAGCCACTGGGCAAAGTTGAGGTCCATACGTCACTACATTTAATAAATACATTTATTTATCCGAGGTAGGAAAAAGTGGCTGTTGCCAAAGAGGCAGACTTTATCATAACTTTATGGAAGGGGTTAAAAATAAGTTAGCTTTTTTGTACCGGGAGTGAATAAAGGCTTTGACAACAATCAGCCTACATGATTTAGAACAATGTCAAATATTCCCTTCGTCTTATCGAAGTGCCAAGTTGTAGGCTACTATTTGTGCAGTTATGCTTTCTGAACCACGTTTAACATAAGGAAATAAAACCAGAGAAACACATATTGTGTTTACTAAAGTGAGAGATAGGGAAACATGGCTATGTGCACTTAAAGACATTGGCCAAGTGCATTTAAAGAGGGGGCTGAATACGCAGAGATGGCCGGTGGAAATGGTCATACGCTCAGAATACGCCCAGGCGGTGGAAATGAGCCCTAGTGCACTGCTTAATGATCCATGTTGTACCTGGATCCCTGATAACACAAATAGTCATGAAGGCACTGAAGCCCTACAGCAAATGAAAAATGTAGCCCTCACAAGATGAGGTGACTGTAACTGAACAATGGTTTCTAACATCATGGTTATTCTCAGGAAAGTGGTGGCAGATTGTGTTAAAAAGTCTTAACTGCTGTACTAGCTATTTTGATTTTGTTTTGTTTGTTCATTATGTGTATTTTGCCTTGCTTGAAAAGTCTGATTTCTAGAGCAATTAATGTTGGTGTTCAGAATGTTATGTTGAGCGAAGAATGTCATGCCTCATTGAACACTCACTGTAAAGAATTGATAAAACAAATTAATGAAGTTGCCACAGAAAACTAGGTGCTAGGATTGTGGTAGTGTATGCATATGTAAATGTTTTATTAATGATAAACAGGAGGGAAATGTAAATCAAATTAAGAACGCTTTTTGTATTATCACATAATAAAACATATACAGCTTGTTTGTATGTGTAAGAGGACTCACTCCTAAAGAAATTGCATATGTAGTCTTGTACTGGGTAAGAGATTTTGCAACTGCAGGACATACCCGAAATATAGCTATATATACCTATCAATACCTGTCCGATGAAACTCATGTATGCCCAAAACGGTTACTTTTAATTAGTGTTTAATCTTCTTTCAGAGGGGGCACAGGGGAGCCAGACTCAGTTTTACAGGCGCACCGGCCTCTGTTGCCCCCCACCCCAGAACCGCCACTGTCACCTGGAGAACAGAGGACAGAATGCAGAATCTTCGTGTAATTTGAGTTGGTTTGTTATATGAGGATAGGCCTATGCCCAGATAACAGCTGGTTGTGAAAGAGATCTCGCTCTGATCGAGCTGAGATCAGGTTCCAGTGTCAGGTGTTAGATGGAGACTGAGAATAACCTTTTGGTGTGTCTTGCACCGGTTGTAGACAACTCGATGCAATTCGGTGCATCTCGCGTTGAGGTGGTCAAAACAGAACTCACTGCGTTATATAAGCGAGTCGTCTTAATTTTAGCACAGTCAAGCTTAACCTCTTCGTCAGCTTTATCCATAGGCTACTACTGGCTTTTTTGAATTCTGGTCCACATCGCGCAGGATATACACAGCGGCACGGCAAGGATATGCTGCATGGATAAAACTTGCTTTTTGTCATACCCTGTGGATTAGCCTGGACTTTCCTGTTGAGTAAGTTCGGACTCCGTAAAAAAAGAAAGAAACTAATTTAATGAGCATTTCAGTTGGCTTTTTTACTTCAGTCTAGTGACAATGTACTGTTTTAACGTCCAGTAGGCTATAATGTTTGACGAATTTATCTTGACACCTGTTACATTTTCACTTTTTTTACCATATGGCCGTCATATCATATCACCGTTAAATCAGTGGAAACTGGGTTTTATGAATGAAAAAAATAACAATAAGTATCAATACCTGTCCGATGAAATGTATGCCCAAAACGGTTACTCTTTAGGAAGTAAAAAAAAACATCTATTTTCAAAGCAGGTCAACATAACGTTCTCACATTGGTATGGCATCTTTAAATGGAATTATATTCTTGCTAGCGTGATGATATAACGTGACCAAATTTGAGTTACATAGGACATACCTGCACATTTCACAGTAACGTTGATAGGCGTTCTTCCGATCATACCCTAGTTAGAAGAATGCTGTCCCGTTTGCCTTTCATATCAGTGAATGCGCTCAGTTTATGAAATACGTCCAACCAAATGTACTTTCAAACTATGAACGGACAGTGAATAATTACACTGACATGGCAGAGACTTTGTTTGCCCAGTCCTACCTAAATGTGTTACTCCTAGACAGGTTTTGTTTTTTAGGCTACTGTTTTTTTGTTTTCCTTTTAATCTGTTTCTACTTACATTGTGCAAGTCATTTGTCCTGCGTCTATCCTTAGCCCGTTTGTTATGTCTAGGCTACTGTTCTGGGGTGCGTTTCTCGAACAACTTCCTAGGTTAGCATTCTACTACCATAGTTCTACCGAAATTACCACTACCAAAGTGGCGAAACCCGACCGTTTCTCGAAGCACTCGTAGGCTACTTCGGTAGAACTATCATTGTTGTCACTTCCATATAGTCCATGGGAGCAGAAGTCGGTACCACCTGAGGTGGCAAAATCTATCATTGATTTTTGTAATCCTCTATGGGTTACCATCCCATTCATACCATTATTTGGTATGATAACCCTCTCTAAGTGGTAGCTTTCTTAAATTTCTGCAGGCTTTTATACCCATACCCAATTCCGTTCACAATACATGCCTATGTGTAGGTATAGGTGTATGAAATTGTGTGGGATGATGGGATATGTCTTAATCTACTTTACATCATATATTGATAGCATAGGCATTTAGAAAAAATACAGTTTAGATGAATATTTTTGTTTTCTATACATTAAACAGACCAAAATGTATCAATCATACACATTTTCACCCATATTACAAAGGATTACATTGAGGCAGAAGACTGAAGGAGGGTGGGTCAAATCCCAACTTTTGCTAAATCACATTGGAGTATGGGCCTTCAGAAATATATGGGTTTGATAGTTGAATACACTTCACACTGTTATTTTAGACTGATGTGTGGAAAACTAAATTATTCAACTAAACTGTATTTTTTCTGAATGCCTATGCTATCAACATATGATGTAAAATAGATTAAGACATATCCCATCATCCCACACAATTTCATAGACCTATACCTACACATGGGCATGAGTGGTGTGAACCTTCACTCATCTCACGATTCGATTCGATTACGATTATTAAGTTAGCGATTCGATTCGATATCTCGATGCATCACGATGCATCACGATTATTCACATCACATTACTATTATTCACAACATATTACTTCACATGGCTTTACATTACACGATTATTCACAACATATTACTTCACATTAGCCTGGGTGTGCCTATACTGCCTATTACGCTGCATTTTCATTTCGCGAGCAAGTCAGTCTGGCCAAGCTGCCTATCTAAACCATTTCTGCTCCGGCAGAAATATGGGGCCAATGAAAATCGAGCATTTCAAAATGGCAATGACGCAGTAGTTTAGCGACCGGAAATCTATCTCAGTCACTGTCAACATGGCGACCATGGAGCAAACGCAAGATTTCAATGCAGCTATAGCTGCTGTTTTGGACGAATTCAAAGGGAATTTCTCTCTGAAAATACAGCAAAGGGCAGCCCTTAAAGCATTTGTTGCGGGAAAGGACGTTTTTGCAATGCTACCGACCGGCTTCGGTAAAAGTTTAATTTAGCAGTTAGCCCCGCTGGAAGCCAAGTCGATTGGGCTTTGCGAGAACGCTGTTGTTGTGGTCATTTCGCCTTTGATCGCACTGATTCGTTTTTCGAATATCAATATTAAATGGCCAACACCAGCCATTCTCATGTTCACCTCACAAGTCCGACAAAAATCATTTAACGCCATTTCTATATGACTACAGGCTACTACTACTTTTTGTTTGGATCAAGCAGGTTCTTTCACTGCGTATACGTCAGAGGGCAGAGGGGTGTGATTGATTGAAGCTTCGTCCAGTAGCAAACAGAGGCATTTGAAAGAGGCGGGTTAAGCCCGCCTTCTGAGAAATGGGTTTACAACACAGCTTGGCCAGACCAATGCTCGCAGAGCATTGACAAGTCGCGATAGCCAGGCTAACTTCACATGGCTTTGATTTCATCAACAAACACAAGCAGTCAGATATTACCTTCCTCTTTTATTTGATAACATTTATGAATTGTCTGAACATCCTACCTGCACATCAGTGTAGAAGCATATTCTGACGGGGTCATTTGTACTGTCAAAACGTCCTATCTGCTATATAATTGTGGAAGCATACTCTGCCGAGGTAAATGTAATTGTCATAGGGTCCTACTTGCACTTACCAGTGTGGAAGCATATTCTAATTTGATAATTGGAATTGTTAAAACGTTATACATCTGTGTTTTATTTCCGACGACATCATTCTCTGTGTTTGAACGCACTTGCAAAAAAAAAAAAAACATTAAAATAGCGAGTGTACAGTGACAAAAAAAAGAAACTGAAAGTGCACGGTGGGATTTTCTGACAAGGTAGCACAGCTCGGCAGATGTCTGTCATTTCTTCCTACAGTAGGACATTTCACAGAAGTAGGACAACTCCGCATAACACCGGTGTTGTTAACAACTCTGGATGGAGACGGCTAACAGGATTTCTTAAGTTGGTGGTGTTCCCAACATATTTATTTTTATGGCGCCGTCATGTTGTGTTGTGATGTATGCTACACGAATAGGTCACGAATAGGTCACGTAGATGAGACAAAGACCATAGGCACAGGTTGCCATAGACAAAACGGGTTACCGGGTGCTATTTTTTAATACTTATGGCAAGAAAAAATGACTGTAAAAGGTACAACATAGTTGCTGTTTAGCCACAACCCACGTTTATTCCACAAAACACTACAGCACACAACAGCGCAGCAACTTTTCCTCTTACCCCCGCGCGCACCCACACACACATGCGCGCGGCACACACACTCAACTCCCTTTCCTTAAAGGCACAAACACATAAGGAATATCAGCAGAACAGAACACAATTAACACAGGTTATCACAATACATTATAATCGATTATGATCTGCTATTGAAACGATTATTAATTGTTCACAGTCTGCATCGCGATGCATCAATTATATGATTAATTTCAACACCTCTAATGGGCATGTCTTCGGGTAACAACAGGTTCCAACCAAACGTACATGATATCGGCAAACCTTCCCATTGAAGGCCAACTTCTAATGCAAATATCTTATGATCCTGCGGTCCAAACTCAGCGAAACTCAATCGGTTTGTGCAGGTGATCATAATACTGCTGTGCAAACCATTAAATGTTTAAATCATACGGTTTTAACAGAAAAAAATACATATCACGGATTGGCCATTTAACAGTATCAACAGCTGTATTATAGTAACCTGTATACAACCGATTGAATTTCACTGTGTTTGTGCTGTAGGATTACGAGATATTTGCACTTTACAGTCAAAGATCTACTGAAAGTTTTGCCGTGGGTGGGGTCAACTTTTGTAGTAAGGCTCTTACTTCACCTCGAGAGCTGTAGTGAGAACATCCTAACTTTACTTCGAAATTTTGGCTTTACTTCGGAAGTTTCTCTGCTACGAAGGCGGAAGTGTGGGTAAAGTAAACAGAGAGAGAGACCAAAAGTGCATCTGAATACCCTTACTAGCTGCCTGCATAGTAGCCAAAAATGAGGAAGCCACGACCTAGACCATCCGAATACCTTAGTAAGCTTTCAGTAGCAGGCAAAGCCGGGCCAAAAGTACCCTGATGGCTTGCTATTTCTGGTAGTATTTTGCAGTGTGCAAGCGAACTACACTACGCTATCCCAGAAGTCAGAGGGAAGTTGAAAAACCGTAGAAGAAGAACCAAAAACTTCCCGCTCGTTAAAAGTAACCAAGATGGCGGAGACTCCGGTCGCTTGTCTGACAGTGTACAGTACAAATGTGTACTTCAGTAAATAAAAGCCATGTAAATAGTTGTTCGCGTCACAAATGCACATAAATGTTAAGGTTATCTGATAAAATGCAGCCAACCGTTTACTACAAGCTGGCAAAATCATGATGTTAATGTAAACAACCGGGTCAGAGGACGGGCAAGATGGCGATGTCGTAGTACGTCCGAATTGTACCTGCTACTGGCTAGTTTGCTACGTAGAAGCTACTACTGTAACGGTCGAGTGGTAAGCAACTGCATAGAACGCAGTGCCTACTAAGGTTTCGGACGCAGGGCAAGAGATGAAAATCCTAGCAGAAATATCTAAAAAGCGGTATTATTTCATAGTTGTATTACTTCACATTACTTCATATATCTTTACGAAATATGTCTCATACGGATATAATGTTGTCGTCGGATGTGGGACACCTTGAAGGCATCCACAAAAAATCGGTATTTGGACAAAGTAAAACTTTCCGGATTTCAAACCGACCCGTATCTTATCCCTCCAGAGAAGTTCATGGACTTAACCAAAGCCGACCGCTTACCAGACTTCACACCACATGACTTATACCAGTATGTTGTGAATGGTATATCACCCTACACTGGCGCTGATTTAAAAGCTTATAAAAGCCTTGATGCGTACCAGTTTTTCGTTGCTGGCTGGGTAACATCAGTTCGCTACTTCTGCAGCGATTGCGGAGGCAATTACCTCGTCATGTCTCAGGTAAGATGATTCCTAATGATCAGCTATTTGTCACATTTGTTCATTTTGTTAAGCTGTAGGTCTACCGATTATTTGACAAATAAGTGTTCTGAGTAGGGTAGGCCTACGCCATTACTTATCATGCTTAGGCCTACTGTGCAGGACTTGTGGGTACGAAGAATACAAGCCAAGCGGTGTTAGTATTTTTTTAATGTATCGTCATACAGGAACAGTAGCCTAAACTACATTATCATACAGGAACAGTAAATTACATTGCCATGCAGTATGAGTGTCACAGAACAGACAGGTTTTTACAAACTTTTTGAAGGATGGATGGAGATGCTTGTTCCACCATTATACACATACTTAAAACAAAACAGTGCTGATGTTTAAGTAAAGATTTTTTATGTACTTCTGTACCCTTAACATGCATTTTGATTACGCTGCATTAACTAGCTACCTCATTTAAAAATAATAATAATTTCTTTAATAATAATAATAATAACTTTTTTGCTATTTTAGGTTCATCACAGTCAGGCTCTGTCTGCACCTAAACTAAAACCATGGGTTGTGGTGAAGAAGGACGGGACTGTTCTTTGTGGCCACTGCACATGCAAAGCAGGCCTTGGTGAGGTGTGCTCACACATTACAGCTTTACTTTATGCATTGGAGTCTGCTGTCAGACACCTTGAGGCTAGAAGTTGCACGGATGGGCGAAGACAGTGGGGACTTCCTCAAGAGAAATCTGGCAAAGATCTCTTTGGGGAGGGATCGAGCATTGACTTTTCCAATCCTGCTAAGCGTTGCTCAGAACAACACCCCAGACAACATCCCAGCAGCGCAGGCAAAGGTAATGTCAGCATTTCCACTGAGGCCGTTGAGCAATTTTACAGGGACTTCAATAATGCGGCAGAAACCCCAAGTAAGAAAAGTGGCCTCCTGAGAATACTGCCACAGTATTGCCAGCAATTTCAGCCCAGGGTTCTGTCTCTAGGGCTACCATCACCTCTTACTTAGCTGTTCAATGCTCAGTACCGTAAACTGACAAGCAGCTGAACTTGCACAAAAGTGTGAAGCTGCCTTTGATGACATTAAAGTCACAGAGGAACAGGTACTTGTGCCCTTCGCCGCAGCAGCAGGGCCTGACTGTCCGTGGTGCTGGTCTCCACATCCACCCTGCCTATCCCTACTTTGGAGCCTCTCCTGATGCACTGACCTCCTGTACCTGCTGTGGGGGTGGCGTCCTTGAGGTCAAGTGCCCCACACTGTGCCAAAGACACTGGAGTCCTTGAAGCAACTGCAAAGAAGCATTTCTGCCTTGTCAAAACAGAAATGGGCCTTGTGCTGGACAAAAACCACCAGTATTATTATCGGGTACAAGCCCAGTTATTTGTTACAGGACGAAACCTTTTGTTTCAATTTTAAGTTTTATGGAGTACATATCAAACACATGTTGCAATAATTCTCTCACTTTGTGTTATGTTCCTCCCTTCCAAATAACATCACACCAAGATTTGTTATTATGACCGCCGCTAGCGAAAGCGGTCATATTGGAGTTGCTGCAAAATTTTTCCCTTGTTTTTTTTTCCACCGATTTTTCATCAACGATTCCCCGGGACACTGAAACTCGGGGAGACATGAATGTTTGTAGGCATGTAGCCCAAGAAGTTTGTGAGCGAATAACGCCTTTTGGTCCCCCAGGGCCACCCCCCCACTGTGCCAGTGTCCGTTAAAGAGGGGGAGACCGGCAAAAGTTTTTGCTGAATAACTCAATGAACTTTTCACCCAACAACATGAATTTTTTGTGATATGTCGGTGTTACAGAGACGTATCGACCCAGCCCATAAACTCTCACTTGAAGCGTAGCGCCACCTAGTGATATGGGTAAATGCAAAAATTGGGATTTTGAGTTGCCAATATCTTGGACCGAGAAGGTGGGAACTGCGCAAAATACGTCATGCACGATCACCACAAAGACCTCTAACACCACAGAAACATGCCATAAAATTTGGTCCATAGGGGGCGCTGTAATTGTAGAAAATGTCATTTTGCGTATTATATAGAGAATGCTTACATTTACAAACAATTTTTTTTTATTGTGAAATCTATTGACCCTCACGCATTGAAAAAACTGGTCGACGCCCACTTCCAACGAGAACAATTTCCATGAAATTTTAATATTGCGAAAACGAATCTGAACGAACTCGTCATAGGCTGTTCATGTGAATCTCACCAAATTTGGTATATGTCATCTACAGACAATGTTGACAAAAAGTTATCAAAGGATTTATCTTGAGATAAACCGTTTCGAAGTTACACGTCAATGAACATTTAACACGTAGCTTAAAATTCTTCAAAAGTCCATATCTTGGCTATTAATTGCTCAAATTTCGTCAAAGTTGACATGCCATCTCTAAACAGCTTTCTGTTCATGTGACCCTCACGCATTGAAAACACTGGTCGACGCCCACTTCTAACGAGAACAATTTCCATGAAATTTTAATATTGCGAAAACGAATCTGAACGAACTCGTCATAGGCTGTTCATGTGAATCTCACCAAATTGGTATATGTCATCTACAGACAATGTTGACAAAAAGTTATCAAAGGATTTATCTTGAGATAAACCGTTTCGAAGTTACACGTCAATCAACATTTAACACGTAGCTTAAAATTCTTCAAAAGTCCATATCTTGGCTATTAATTGCTCAAATTTGGTCAAAGTTGACATGCCATCTCTAAACAGCTTTCTGTTCATGTGTACTAAATTTTGTGACATTTCGTCATAGGGGGCGATGTTTATTGGCAAAGCTAGGTGTCAAAAAACAGTGGGAACTGTACAAGTGGGAACTGCACAAAATACGTCATGCACGATCAGCACAAAGACCTTCTATAGGGGGTCCATAGGGGGCGCTGTAATTGTACAAAATCTCATTTTGCTTATTCCTTGCCTTGACAAATCACTCCTACACACTACACAAACACACACAATGTCATTCATTCAAAACCCACATCCATGCCCACTTCCAGGAGATCATTTCCACAGAAATTCTCGACCTTACAACACTGCTCTACCACACACTCATCATACCAACAGTTCCCACATTTCAATATACTGCAGCGGTCATACCATGTACCGCTATGCGGTACATCTAGTTTTTTTTTGTACTTGAAAATTTCAAAAATATTTGAATAATTAAATGAACTGATTAGATTACTGCATTGAGTTGGTATAATAAGGTCATCACACACAGACACACACACACACACACACAATAATATCAGAACAAGAATTGTTTTTGTATTTGAAAAATTAAAAAGTATTTGCATAATTGAATGATTACTGAGTTGGTATACTAAGGTCATCACAACTAATCAGTTGGTACCACTGAGGGACAGAGGTTTGTTAGGAGCACATGCCATTCTGTCAATTTTATCAAGTGTGGTGTACCCTGCTCCATCGGGAGTGTGGAGTAGAGTTATCGGCACAGGGCCTTGCAGCATCTTGTACTTCGATCTTGCCTGTCCAATAACTCTTTCGACGTGGATGCGGACTGCTGCTACCCTTCTGGTGTTTTCTATTTCAATGGCACTAAGCTGTTTTTTCCCTCGTGTGAAAGCTGGTGTTATAACTCTGGCACAGTACAGTCCGACTTGGTCCTTGATAGGAAATCCCCTATCAGCCAGGACCAGGTCATCAGGTTGGAGATAATCAAAGGAACCCACTGTTGGCAGTTATGTGAGGGTCTGTTGTTCGGCCTCCCAGACCTTTGAAATGAAGGAAATCACTCCCTGTGGTGTGATTCCTATAAGATATTTTATAGTGTTTTGTGGGTCTTGTACTGAGAGAATGTTTGTGCTCTCGCTTTTAAATCCTTGGGCTTTTCTGTGAATATCTCGAAACAGTCAATAATCGCCATGCAGTTCTTAAAATCTTTACGAAAAACACATGGGTAAGGAGATTTGTACTTCGTTCCGCGTAGGCCACAGCACAGTCGCCGGTACTATGAGCTCATTAAGTTTGTAAGTAAGTGTACTTGTAAGAACCCTAGATATAGTACTGTTGTGTACCCCAGCCAGATAAGATAAAAACTGAATAGGTAAATTCAGCTTAAGCCTCATCAAAGTAAATATCAATTGTTGGAAACCAGTCAAGTGAGCATCCTTGAGGAATGGCCTCATCACATTAAATAATGCCATCAATACATGAACATTTGGCAATCCAGTTACGGTTGTAACCTTCTCATCCTTTGTGTAAGCATCCTGAACAAACAGTTCTGAAGACACACACTTCTCCTTGAGTACAATGTTTTCATTCCGCAAAGCCTGGCATTCACCCAGCAGTGTAGCTATGTCCTCTGCTAAAAGATCAGTCTGACAGGTTCGGTTTGCTCAACATCCTCAACAACAGCTGTTGAATGTAATCGTGCTTCCTCCCGCTTTCTCTTAATGTTTTTCCTAATTTTCAATTTCTCAAAGATTTCCAATTGCCTTCCTTTTCTCAGGTGATTTGGTATGTGCAAAAACAGTGGGCACATAATTAGGAGACAGTGGATCATCACTCTTCGTACCTGGAGAAAGAAAAAAAGAAAATATTGTGCGGATGTACCGGTAGTTGATTGCACATTTTAGCCTAAAACACATGTTTCATAGACTTTATCTTTGTTATATGATCAGAGCACAATAAGTTCCTTATTTACATACTGCTACTTAGAAAATTTCTAATATTAAAGTGGCTGTGCTGCTACTCATTTAGTCTTGCCTTACGAGATCTACTAGTATTAGTTGCTGTGGTAACCAAAAGTTGTTTATGTTAACGTAGTAGCTACCCCCAACCAGAGACGGTGAAAAGCGCCTAGAAAATCTTTGCCCCAACCTCATCTAAATGGAAAACAGAATTTCACATATAGGTTCTACCGTTTATAAATTATGACGTGTCATATGAATAATATGGAAACTTACCGTGTAAAAAATGCTCACTGCATAGCCTTGAGCAGTCGTTTGGCTTCCAGTCCTTGCGCTGATTGCCGCGATCCACCTCTGCCTTCTCACTTTATTTTTAGGGATCCGGTAAAATGTCACACCTGGCTTGTAGCCCTGTCTATTTGTACAACCCACCGCACAGCAGGCGCTAACCATGTTTTAACGTTACGTGTGACTGAATAATTTTTTACACTATTGATTTGCCCATCAATATACAGTCAATGGTACCCATGCATAGATAGTATACTTCCGCCATACAGCGCTCCTAGCGCGAGACCTATGACATCACACGCAGGAGGACTAATATGTGTCTTTTTATAGTTAACATCAGCCTGCCAGATGAAAATTAGCCTTTGGCTAAATCTGGTACATTTACATGGCTTGTGTTAATTGTCATGTCAATTAATGTACATTGTTCCTCCTTAAATAAATAAACATAAACATAAGCGTACGGCTCAGACATCAGGGAGAATTTTTTTTTAACCTTTCATAAAGTTAGGCCTATGTAAAGGAAAATCATTGTCTCATGAGGCTATCAGAAATTCCAAGAGTTCAAACACCTAAGACCAAGTTATTTTAAAACGAGCACTTAAATAATTACATATCAACGCTTAATAAATAGGTCATTTAATTAATACATTAATCAAGTCGGGACAGTCCATTTATCCAGGTGGTCAAATCATTTAATTAAGACAACACTGAATATTTTTTAATAGTTTGTGTATGTGTGTTAATTGTTTGTGTACTAGTCACTACAAGTGTAGGGAACAAATGTTAAAAAAAGGTAAAGACTGTGGCTGATGGTGATTGCTTGCCAGTATCCTCCATTTATTTCAAAACCAAAGTAACAGAAACTAATAGGGTTATATCAGGTAAATGGGCCATTAGGTAAAATGGGCCATTTAAGGTTTGGGGCTCCCAGCACCTCTGGAAATTAGAGCCAATGACTACAAAGGGATTTTAAACTGTTGCCATAACTGTGCTTAACAAGGTGTCAGAAGCAGAACAGATCGAGACAAACCCAAGTGCGTCACGTAATACAAAGCGTCTTTATTAAGGGATTCGGGGAAAAAGGGAACGATCCAGGGGCCACAGCCCGACTGGCTGTGGTTCGTGGAACTGCCAATGAGCAGGGATCTCAGCGTCAACGACAGGCAGCAAGTCGGGTAGCCGGGACAGAAGAGACCGAGCGTCGTCGCAGGCAGGTCGTGGAGCCGGGGCAGGAGAACCAAGCGGGGTCGTGGGCTGAGTCAAAAATAGCTTGCCGAGGAGTACACCGTGGTTCGCAGACGGACCGACAAGGAAGAAGTGAAAAGTGAGAGACTAAATAGCGAGGGAGAGTAACCAGGAAACGAGTGGCAGCTGGAGATGGGCGTGACGGAGCAGGTGAGGGTAATCAGAGAGGAGGTAACGACCGGGGAAGTAAAGTGACTGAGATAGAACTGATAATTAGACTTTGACATCTCCCTCCATCGATGGCCACCAGAAGCGCTGGGCGAGGAGCCGGCTGGTACGAACAGCCCCCGGGTGACAGGCTAGGCGGGAATCATGCCCCCATGGGAGGACATGCGAGCGCAGGGGTTCCGGGACGAACAGTCGTCCATCAGGACATGTGCTGGGGACCTGGCTGCGCCTGTAGAGCTCTCTGTTACCCGGCCCTCTATATCCCAGGTTAGTGCTGCTACGACCCGGGAACCGGGACGATGGTGGTGGGAGCCCTGGACACTCTCCTCCTCCCCTCTGGAACTGGTGGGAGAGGGCGTCAGGTTTAGCGTTGCGGGAGCCGGGGACGGTAGGACAGGGTAAAGTTGAATCGTGCAAAGAAGAGAGACCATCGAGCTTGATGGGGATTGAGACGCTTAGCTGTGCGGATATACTCTAGGTTTTTGTGATCTGTCCAGACAAGAAACGGGACCGATGCCCCCTCCAGCAGTGACGCCACTCCTCCAGCGCCAGCTTGACAGCCAACAGTTCCCGAGTCCCCGATGTCGTAGTTCCTTTCAGCAGGAGATAGTCTGCGCGAGAAGAACGCACAGGGGTGGAGTTTATTATCCTCTGCCAACCTCTGAGAAAGAACCGCCCCGACACCTACATCTGAGGCATCAACCTCCACTACCAGTTGGTGGTTGGGGTTGGGCACCTGGAGAATGGGTACAGATGAAAAATCAGGTCTTGAGGGCGGTGAAGGGCTTCCTTTGCTGCTGGGGTCCAAAGGTAAGTTATTTTAAACGCTGGTGAGAGCTGTAAGGGGTGCCGCTACGGAGCTGTAGTTCCGGATAAAACGTCTGTAAAAGTTGGCGAATCCAAGGAACTGCTGTAGTTTTTTACGGTTATCAGGGACGGGCCAGGAAGTGACTGCAGATACCTTAGCTGGGTCCATCTTGATACGACCCTCTGTAATTATGTATCCAGGAAGGCTACGGTATCGGTGTGGAACTCACATTTTTCTGCTTTCAACAAACAGGGAGTTTTCTAGGAGGCGACGAAGAACCAGTTGGACATGCTGCTTATGTTCTGACAGGTCTTTAGAGGCTATTAAAATATCGTCCAGATAAACAAAAACAAATTTGTTCAGCATGTCCCGCAGTACATCATTAACCAGCCCTTGGAAGATGGCCGTGGCGTTAGTGAGTCCGAATGGCATCACCAGATATTCGTAATGTCCATGGGAGTGTTGAACGCCGTCTTCCATTCATCACCCCTCGCCGAATACGTACGAGGTGGTAGGCATTGCGCAGGATCGAGTTTAGTAAAGACGGTTGCTCCCTGGAGCAGCTCGAAGGCGGAGGTGAGTAACGGCAAAGGGTAAGCGGTTCTTCACCGTGACATCATTCAAGCCCCTGTAGTCAATACAGGGGCGAAGCGAGCCATCCTTCTTCCCCACGAAGAAGAATCCAGCCCCGGCTGGAGAGGAGGAAGGGCGGATGATCCCTGCAGCCAAGCGTCGAAAATATACTCCTCCATGGCATGTCTCTCGGGCGCCCGAGAGGGAGTAGAGGCGGCCCCGGGGGAGGAGTGGCACCGGGAAGGAGGTCAATGGCACAATCATACAGGCGGTGTGGAGGTAGGGACACAGCCTTGGTCTTACTGAAAACTGCTCGTAATGAATGGTAACAGTCGGAAACACCAGACAGATCAGGTGGCAAGGTAGCAGATTCTGAGCGGATCGGAGGAGAGGCGGAGAGCAGGCAGGTCCAGTGGCAGGTCCAGGACCTCCCCAGTCCGCCAGTCGAGGTGCGGGTTGTGTTGGCGTAACCAGGGGCAGCCCAGGATGAGAGGCTGACCGGGAGAGCAGAGGATGTGGAACCGAAGGGGTCTCCAGGTGGTTACCGGACAACCTCATTCTCACCGGTTCAGTGGTGTGGGTGACAGTACCCAGCAGATGACCGTCCAACGCTCGGGCTGGTACAGGGACAGGCAGCAGATGGAGCTTTAGCCCCATCTGGTGGGCTAAAGAGGTGTCCATTATATTAGCCTCTGCGCCTGAGTCAACAAGGGCACCCAGGGAGTGAGTGGAGTTGGAGAGGTGAAGATGGGCCTTGAGCAGGGGTTTACCCCCATAGGAGGATGGTACTGTGGTAGAGCTCAGCCGGACTCCTCCTACGTCCGGTGAGCTTGCCCTTTTCGCGGACACAAAGCGATGCGATGCCCTTCTTCGCCACAGTAGAGGCACAGGTTCTCTGACATTCGACGC
>JARGSH010000108.1:0-20002 GCA_030340665.1 Neosalanx taihuensis | reverse complement strand
TGAAGCATTGTTTTAAAGCTGCCATGGCACGATTTTTTTTTTTTTACAATAATGAGTTCCCCTAACATGCTCATGGTTCCCAAATGGCTAGACATGGCAAAATGTATAAATAAGCATTGGGTATCCTGCTCTGGTTTAAAAAAAAAAAGGAAAGCTCAGATATGTCCATCTTGAATCTTTCCCCATATGTCATCATAAGGAACTTTTTTTTTTTTCTGTCTACGGGTACAACCAACCGCACCAGCGCCACCAAATTGCGTTTTCCTTGAGAGATATTGTGACTTTGAAATGAGCAGAGCATAGCAATTGCTCTGTGTTTGGATGTGATAATGAGCAAAAAAGTATTTTTTTTAGTTCCTTCTTTCATCCACAATTCATAGTGGTTTATGCGTTATGCCCCCCCCCCCCCCCACACACACACACACACACGCACAGGACGCACAGCTTCATCTGGTAGTCATCCCCCCAACTCCATTCTATGCACTTTACTGCCCATGCACAGTCTAGACTCACAATCAACAGTTTCACTGCATGTCCTACTATGTATGTCTTTCCATGTGACAAATATCCTTGTATCCTTGTTTAATTTTGTTTTCGGTGGAAATGCACCTGCACAGCTTCCTGAAACGTATGTCAGCACCAAACATTTTATGAACTTGGGCCAATACAGAGCTGGCATTGATGAATTCGGTGCTGCTATCTCTTACATAGCGAGTCAGAGCAATATGAAAAGCCAACAATAGCGGGGTTTACGTTGCGGGGCCAAAGCCGAGCCAACAGGGGCGTGCTGGGGCTAAGTGACTTCACACATTCAGGGCCAGGTGCTAACGGGCCTACAGGGGCTGTACTAGGGCTAATGGCCCGCGATTTCTGGCCCAACCTAAACGTTGGTCCTACAGGTGCTACAGTTGGGCTAGAGGCGGGTGTCAAGGTCGGGCGGCGTCAACATTTGGAAGCAAAGTAAAGCAAAGATGACAGTACTGTATTGGCCCGAATATAAGACGGGTTTTTTTTGTTCTAAAAATAACTCTTAAAATGGGGGGCGTCTTATATTCGCAGACTAGACAAAAATGCAGACGGAAACAATATTTTACAACGAGTGTTTTGCTTTAGAATACACAGGCTACCTGTAAGGCCACCATACTCACAACAATGCCACAACAATAATAACAATGGAGAAGTCAAAAGATTGTTTTGAACAGAGTGGTTCAAAGTCGGGTCAAATTAATTGACAGCTTCGACAGAGTTATGACGCAAATTTTAAAATTATGGTCGTGAATGCTGCTGAAACCTCTAATAACACTCAAGCAGCCAAAAAATATGGGGTCACGGAGAGCAATGTTCGTCGGTGACGAGGCCAGAAAGAACGCCTTCAAAGTGCTAACAGTAAAAGAAAGTCTTTCCGCGGACCTCAATGTGGCCGTTTCCAACACATTGACAGGAGAGTCTGTGAATATGTGACAGAAAAACGTAAAGATGGAATGCCTGTAACCCGAGCCGTAATACAACTAAAGGCTTTGGAGATGGCTTAAAGAGCTCAACATTCCCACAGATGAATTCAAAGCTAGTCTCAGGTGGGTCAAAAGAATGATGAGACGCAACGGACTGTCACTGAGGCGTAGAACAAGCCTGGCCCAGCGCCTGCCCTCAGACTTTGAGGAAAAGCTGCTGACCTTTCAGCGGCATGTCATCAAATTAAGGAAAATGCCCTCCTACCCCCTCGACCAAATTGGCAATGCTGATCAAACCCCTGTATTTTTCGATATGCCATCATCAGTTACTGTGGCTAAACGAGGTGACAAATCAGTCCTTGTGCGCTTAACGGGAAATAAAAAAAGCAGGGTCACGGTCATGTTGACATGTCTTGCAGACGGAACTAAACTCCCGCCCTACCTGATACTGAAGCATAAAACTGTCCCCAAAGATGCCATGCCAGCTGGCATTATCGTGCATGCACAGGAGAGGGGATGGATGGACACTGATCTGGTGGTGGACTGGCTCAAAGTTGTGTGGGGTAGGCGACCCGGTGTGCTCTTTAAAAAGCGGAATATGCTTGTTCTGGATGCTTTCCGTGGCCACCTGACGGAGCCAGTTAAAGATCAAGTTGAAGGAAATGAATGGGGATCTTGTGATCATTCCGGGAGGAATGACGAGCCAGCTGCAGGTGTTGGATGTTGTCGTCAACAAGCCATTTAAAGATACTCTACACAAGAAGTACACAGAGTGGCTTCTGTCAGATAACCACGCACTCACGCCTACCGGGAAAATTCAGAAGCCTGCGGTGCGTCTGCTTTGTGAGTGGATCCTCCAGGCATGGCAGGTCATTTCGCCAGAAAGCATCGCTCATGGATTTAAGAAATGCTGCATATCGAATGCACTGGATGGATCCGATGATGACATTCTCTGGGAGGGACTGGTGCAACAACATCAAAGTGACGACGATAGTGAGAGCAATACTGATACAGAGGATCTCTGTGCTTAATGACTGTTTATAACTCAATGGTTTTACTGTTTCAGTGCTTTAATGTTTTAAACCATTTTGCATTTTTTCTTAAGCAGTGTTTTCCATAGGCCATGGAAAGTTACAGTTTGACATGTTTAACTATAAAACTATCCATTTCACTATCCAAATCATTTAATACTGCGTAATGAAATGTGGTAAATATGAAAAATAAAGGCATGTAACCCCAATTAATTCTAAACAGATTTTCAGATAAATAATGTTTTCTATGTGAAATTTGGTCTTACATTTTTTTCCTCCCAAAAATGAACCTGAAGGGTGGGGGTCGTCTTATATTCGGGGTCGTCTTATATTCGGGCCAATACGGTATTATCTGTACCTGTGTTACCGTTGTTACTGAAGAATATGAAAAAGATGGATCGCCAGTTCTGGTCAGCTGAAGATTTCCGTGCTCTCCTCATGGTCTGGGCAGAAGACGATGTGAAGTGGGAAAAAAAACTACGGGGTCTGCAGAAACGAGGAAGTCATGAAGCGACACAGCAAGTTGGACATTCAACAAACAACCTGGCAAATTCGCAAGAGAGCATAAAAAAACTACAGCTCAAAACCAATTCCCCTTCCCCACATAAAATAAATCTGAATTGTTTTTACTCAAGCGAGCTTAATTCTACATTCTCTGTATGCCTCATATTTGGCTGGTAACATTTCAGCTGCCCACCGATGCTGTGGATTAAATGACTCCTTGTCAAATTGATTGAAATTGATCTGTGCCAGCAGAAGTTCCATGCCATCCATTATCCTCCAAAGAAGTATTTGCAGAGGTATCGGCAGTAGTTGCTGATCTGATACTTATTAGACCAGAGAATTATTAGGCAAATAAGTATTTTAACCACATCATCCTTTTTATGCATGTTATACAAGCTCTATAGGCTGAAAACCTTGAAACCTACTACAAATTAAGTATATCAACTGATGTGCATCTGTGTAATGACAAGGGTGTGGTCTAATGACATCAATACCTGATGATATCACACCTGATATAGGGTATATCAGGTGTGCATAATTATTAGGCAACTTTCTTTCCTTTGGCAAAATGGGTTATAAGAGAGATTTGATGGACTCTGAAAAGTCTAAAATTGTGAGATGTCTTGCAGAGGGATGCAGCAGACTTAAAATTGCCAAGCTTTTGAAACGGGATCACAGAACAATCAGGCGTTTCATGGCAAATAGCCAACAGGGTTGCAAGAAGCGCATTGAAAAAATGGAGCGCAGAGTAACTTCCCAAGAATTGAGGAAAATCGAGCGTGAAGCTGCCAAGATGCCATTTGCCACCAGTTCAGCCATATTAAAAACGACCACCACTGAACAAGACACACAAGATAAAATGTCAATAATGGGCCAAGAAATATCTCAAGACTGATTTTTCTAAGGTTTTATGGTCTGATGAAATGAGACTGAGTCTTGATGGGCCAGATGGATGGGCCTGTGGTTGGATCAGTAAAGGGCAGAAAGCGCCACTCCGACTCAGACGCCAGCAAGGTGGAGGTGGGGTACTGGTATGGGCTGGTTTCCCAGTCCTACTGCCAGTTCCTGGAAGACACCTTCTTCAAGCAGTGGTACAAGTAGAGGTCTGCATCTTTCAAGAAAAACACGATTTTCATGCAGGACAATGCTCCATCACATGCCTCCAAATACTCCACAGGGTGGCTGGCCAGTAAAGGTTCTAAAAGATGACAAAATAATGACATGGCCCCTTGTTCACCTGATCTGAACCCCTTAGAGAACCTGTGGTCCCTCATGAAACGTGACATGTACAAGGAGGGAAAACAGTACACCTCTCTGACCAGTGTCTAGAAGGCTGTGGTTGCTGCTGCATGCAATGTTGATGGTGAGCAGATTAAGAAGCTGATAGAATCCATGGATGGAAGGGTTTTGAGTGTCCTTATAAAGAAAGGTGGCTTTATTGGTCATTGATTTGTTTTTGTTTTGTTTTTGAATGTCAGAAATGTTTATTTGCAAATTTTGAGTTGTTATATTGGTTTGCCTGGCAAAAATAAATAAGTGAGATGGGTATATATTTGGCTTTTATTCATTTGGCTAATAATTCTGCACAGCAATGGTTACCTGCACACACAGATATCCTCTTAAGATAGCCAAAACTAAAAAAGCCCCACTCCAACTTCCAAAAATATTCAGCTTCGATATTTATGAGTCTTTTGGGTTGATTAGGAATATAGTAGTTGTTCAGTTGTTCAACATTAATCCTCAAAAACACAACTTGCCTAATAATTCTGCATACACTGTATAATCGTCTTGCCCGCCTATCCTGTTTGAAAATGGGCTGTATCAGTGACGTTTTCGCAAACGAGGGCAGAACCCAGAGGGGCTAGTAGCTGAGTAGCTGGGCAGTGTGCACACAACCAGTCTCAGGGCATGGGGCTAGTGGCCTGGGGGCTGTCAGCACCGAGGGAGGCCCCTAAAGGTCCAGCACGGTCTGGCTCTGCAATGTACATGCGGCTAATGTGTGCTACCTACATGAGCTATATGATGATAACTGTAACAGCATTCATAAACTAACCAACAAAAGTATGGTATCCAAACCAGTGGAGGCTCTCCCATTGAGGAAAGGGAGGACCACCCTCCCTTACATTTCAAAGAAAAGCAAAATATATGAATTTTAGAAATTATAATATAGAAATTTCTGATTTTCATTGTCTAACCTGGCTTAATACTGATAAAACTTTTTAAACACTTGGAACACACAAAAACCGTCTCCCTATATCAAAGTACCAACAGCGACACCTGCCTCCATTGGACCGTCCTCCTCAACGCCACATTATGACCGCCGCAACGATTGCTGGGACACTGGAAATCTGGAGGACATGAATCTTTGTAGGCATGTAGCCCTACCACTTTTCGAGCGACTAGAAGCTTTTGGCCCCCAAGGGCCACCCCCCCGCTGTGTCAGTGTACGTGAAAGGGGGGGAGGGGGAGACCGGCAAAAGTTTTTGCTGAATAACTCAGTGAACTTTTCACCCAAGAACATGAAATTTGTGTGATATGTCAGTGTTACAGAGATGTATCGACCCAGACCATAAACGCTCACTTAAAGCATAGCGCCACCTAGTGATATGGGTAAATGCTAAAATTGGGATATTGAGTTGCCAATATCTTGGACAGAGAAGGTGGAAACTGCACAAAATACGTCATGCATGATCATCACAAAGACCTCTAACACAACAGCATGTGCTATAAAAGTTGGTCCATAGGGGGCGCTGTAATTGTAGAAAATGCCATTTTGCCTATTATCTAGAGAATGCTTACGTTTACAAAAAAATTTTTTTATCGTGAAATCTATTGACCCTCACGCATTGAAAACACTGGTTGACGCCCACTTCCAACGAAAACAATTTCCGTGAAATTTTAACATTGCGAAAACGAATCTGAATGAACTCGTCATAGGCCGTTCATGTGAATCTCACCAAATTTGGTATATGTCATCTACAGATAATGCTGACAAAAAGTTATCAAAGGATTTATCTTGAGATAAACCGTTTCGAAGTTAGACGTCATTGAACATTTAACACGTAGCTTAAAATTCTTCAAAAGTCCATATCTTGGCTTTTAATTGCTCAAATCTGGTCAAAGTTGACATGCCATCTCTAAACAGCTTTCTGTTGTACTAAATGTTGTGACATTTCGTCATAGGGGGCGATGTTTATTGGCAAAGCTAGGTGTCAAAAAAACAGTTTTTGTTAAATAACTCTGCAACAATTTTGCCCAAGACAACAATTTTGTGTTAGTATGTCGGTGTTACAGAGGCGCAACAACCCAGCCCATAAACACTCACTTGAAGCATAGCGCCACCTGGTGACAAGGGTATATGCAAAAATTGGGATTTTGAGTTGCAATATCTTGGACTGAGAAGGTGGGAACTGCGCAAAATACATCATGCACGATTAGCACAAAGACCTTCAAAAACCACAGCATGTGCCATACAATTTGGTCCATAGGGGGCGCTACACACTACACTAACACCCACAATGTCATTCATTCAAAACCCACATCCATGCCCACTTCCAGGAAATCATTTCCACAGAAATTCTCACCTCATAACACTGCTCTATCACACACTCATCATACCAACAGTTCCCACATTTCAATATACTGCGGCGGTCATACCATGTACCGCTATGCAGTACATCTAGTTGAAATTCATCATACCCCCCTAGGCGGCTCGTGTAACTCGATTTTTAACATGGGAGTCAATGGCAGCAGGGGAGGACGGTCCTCCGTCATATATAGTCATTGCTCTTGCAAAAACCTCGATTTCGCGCCCAAAATCAGTGACCCTGGCTTCGCGACAGTCACACTCAGTGGATAACTGTCGTGTTGAGTAGATTATGTAATTATTAATAAAGCAAAATGGAAACCGTAGATGGTGTCCAGATTTTATTCAATACTTGATTTAATTCTCTGGACTACACAGTGGAGGTTCAGCAGCTGAGAGACCAGTTCGAAACATTAAGAAAGCAATTGTAAGGTCCTACATAAAAAGCACCCATGGTTTACTGCTAGTAGCTTATGAGAAACAACATGCTATAATATTGGCTTTGTCCAAAACCACAACCTTCTAAAACCACCATTGCATTTCCTGTGAGTAGTGAACGAAATCAGACTGAACACGAAAATCTGACATTTAATTGGCAGCTTCTGGGCTGCTAGGAAGGTATTGAGCTAAGCTCTGCGGGCTGTTGGTTCCCGTTTAAGGTCATGTAACGTCTCAAAACGACAATCTTTTTTTTTATGTTGCTGATAATTTTTGTGTTACTAGAGGCAACAATTTCAGAGATTTCACTTAATCATACGGTGTCATGCTAATGTTACCCTTAGCCACGAAAACGTTAGCGATTAGCTAACAATAAAGTTTGACTGCGGTCTGTTTGTCCTGACATTAGTAACATAAGAAGATCAATCCGTGTTGATAAATTGTGTTTTTCTTAAAAATGTAGATGTTCTTTCATGACACCAGACTCCAAATAAATTGTTAGCTAGCAGTCTGTTATTATGACCGCCGCTAGCGAAGCTAGCGAAAGCGGTCATTATAGAGTTGCCGCGACTTTTTTCCCTTTTTTTTATTTTTTATTTTTTAAAAATTAAAAAAAAAAAATTCAGTGAATGTCCGTCAACGATTCCCGGGACACTGAAACTCGGGGGGACATGAGTCTTTGTAGGCATGTAGCCCTAGAACATTTCGAGCGAATAGAAGCTTTTGGTCCCCTGGGGGCCACCCCCCCGCTGTGCCAGCGTACGTCAAAGAGGGGGAGACCGGCAAAAGTTTTTGCTGAATAGCTCAGTGAACGTTTCACCCAACAACATAAAATTTTTGTGATATTTCGGTGTTACAGAGACGTATCGACCCAGGCAATAAACGCTCACTTGAAGCATAGCGCCACCTAGTGATATGGGTAAATGCAAAAATTGGGATTTGAGTTGCTAATATCTTGGACCGAGAAGGTGGGAACTACGCAAAATGCGTCATGCACGATTACCACAAAGACCTCTAACACCACAGAACGTGCCATAAAATTTGGTCCATAGGGGGCGCTGTAATTGCAGAAAATGTAATTTTGCCTATTATCTAGAGAATGCTTACGTTTACAACAATTTTTTTTTAAATCGTGAAATCTGTTGACCCTCACGCATTGAAAACACTGGTTGACGCCCACTTCCAACGAGGAACAATTTCCGTGAAATTTTAATATTGCGAAAACAAATCTGAACGAACTCGTCATAGGCCGTTCATGTGAATCTCACCAAATTTGGTATATGTCATCTACAGACAATGCTGACAAAAAGTTATCAAAGGATTTATCTTGAGAGAAACCGTTCCGAAGTTACACGTCAATGAACATTTAACACGTAGCTTTAAATTCTTCAAATGGCCGTATCTTGGCTTTTAATTGCTCAAATTTTGTCAAAGTTGACATGCCATCTCTAAACAGCTTTCTTTTCATGTGTACTAAATTTTGTGACATTTCGTCATAGGGGGCGATGTTTATTGGCGAAGCTAGGTGTCAAAAAACAGTTTTTGTTAAATAACTCTGCAACAATTTTGCCCAAGACAACGATTTTGTGTTAGTATGTCGGTGTTACAGAGGCATATTGACCCAGCCCATAAACTCTCACTTGAAGCATAGCACCACCTAGTGATAAGGGTAAATGCAAAAATTGGGATTTTGAGTTGCCAATATCTTGGACCAAGAAGGTGGGAACTGCACAAAATACATAATGCCTGATCACCACAAAGACCTCTAACACCAAAGAACTTGCCATAAAATTTGGCCTTCACAAATCAGTCCTACACACTACACATTCAAAACCCACATCCATGCCCACTTCCAGGAAATCATTTCCACAGGAATTCTCACCTCACAACACTGCTCTACCACTAACTCATCACACCAACAGTTCCCACATTTCAATATACTGCGGCGGTCATACCATGTACCGCTATGCGGTACATCTAGTTTATTCTACCAATTTGGCTTTTAAATATTCCTTTTAGTACTGTAATAATACTGTAATAGGCTATTCCTATATAAATGTGCCAGAAAAATGCCCTTTTTGAAAGATTTTTTTCTCTTTTTTTTCAGTGGTCCCTCGCTATAATGTGGTTCAACATTCAACGCCTCGCTGTTTTGCGGATTTTTTTAAGTGCATGCTTCTCTTTCTTTTTTTAAGCGCATGGTATTCTGCACCCTGATTGGTTAAGGGACAGTAAAACATTGTCAATCAATCTCCTCCGGGCTGTGTCTCCTATACAGTACAGAATGTGTTCAGCTTGTAAAATTTACATAAATCTTTGATCACTCTTGTCCATCTGATTGAGCCTCTTTCTGCATTTCTGGACAGGGCGTTTTCTTGGGTTTTTTGGTACACCAATTCTACACTGTCTATAGGAGCCACATGCCCCAAACCCCTGCTGGCTCAAGTGACGGAACAGGAGAGGGCCGTGTAGAAATTGTCACAGTAGACAATGTAGCCGCTTCCAAGGTAGTCCTTGGTTACCAGCGTTGTCACCACGTCAAAGGACAGCACCCCTGTTCTTCCCAGTGTACAGCTTATAGTCAACTGTGTAGCCCATTTACATCTGCCAAAACATAATATTTTAGGCCCCACTTTGTTGGCTTGGCACGTATTGTTTTATTGGGAGCCTAGCCTTTGTGGCTACCATTTGCTCGTTCCAGTGATATGTGCTGCCGTGGATGATGGAACTTCTTGCACCAGTTTCTCATAATTTCCAGTAGAGGGCTTACCTTTTGCAGGTGGTTGTATTCTTCTTTGGCCCTTTTCAGTTGATAGCATCGCCTTTTGAATCGCTCATATGCAAGTTGGAGGCGATGGCCCTAAACGACTCAATCACTGTTGATGGAAATGGAACATGGAAAATCTGTACTAGGTGTACTAAAACTGGGAAGACATCCACCGTTTACAAACTTTTATTGTGGTAGCAAATGGCATGTGGTTGAAATGTGGACATGGTGTTACAAACTGGGCGCACAGTGCATGGTACAAAATGGTGTGGCTATATGGTGTGGTTGACGGGGGAACATGGTATTATTTACTCTGGTGAAGATGGAGACATTTCTCCCCTCTCTTCCTCCAGAAATCTGCTTGGACTTTTCTTTCTCTCTCAGCCCTTTTCATCTTTTATTATGTGAAAGCGGTCATATTGGTGTTGCCACAAAATTCCCCCCCTCCCCCCCTTTTTTTTTTTCTCACCGATTTTTCGTCAACGATTCCCGGGACACTGAAACTCGGGGGGGAAATTAATGTTTGTAGACATGTAGCCCTAGAAGTTTGTGAGCGAATAGCGGCTTTTGGCCCCCCAAGGCCCCCCCCCGCTGTGCCAGTGTCCGTCAAAGAGGGGGAGACCGGCAAATGTTTTTGCTGAATAACTCAATGAACGTTTAACCCAACAACATGAAAGTTTTGTGATATGTCGGTGTTACAGAGACATATCGACCCGGCCCATAAACACTCACTTGAAGCATAGTGCCACCTAGTGATATGGTTAAATGCAAAAATTGGGATTTTGAGTTTCCAATATCTTGTACCAAAAAAGGTGGAAACTGTGCAAAATACGTCATGCATAATCACCACAAAGACCTCTAACACCACAGCCCATGCCATAACATTTGGTCCATAGGGGGCGCTGTAATTGTAGAAAATGTCATTTTGCCTATTTTGTAGAGAATGCTAACGTTTACAACAATTTTTTTTAATCGAGAAATCTATTGACCCTCACACATTGAAAACACTGGTCGACGCCCACTTCCAACGAAAACAATTTCCGTGAAATTTTAACATTGCGAAAACATATATGGTATATGATATATATGGTAATCTGGTCTATGGTATAGGCATGTAGCCCTAGAAGTTTGTGAGCGAATAACGGCTTTTGGCCCCCCAGGGCCACCCCCCTCCGTTGTGCAGTGTCCGTCAAAGAGGGGGAGACGGGCAAAAGTTTTTGCTGAATAACTCAATGAACGTTTCACCCACCAACATCAAATTTTTGTGATATGTCATTGTTACAGAGGTGTATCGACCCAGCCCATAAACACTCACTTGAAGCATAGCGCCACCTAGTAAAATGCAAAAATTGGGATTGGGAACTGCACAAAATATATCATGCGCGATTCATTCAAAACCCACATCCATGCCCACTTCCAGGAAATCATTTCCACACAATTTCTCACCTCACAACACTGCTCTATCATACATTCATCATACAAACAGTTCCCACATCTCAATACACTGCGGCTGTCATACCATGTACCGCTATGCGGTACATCTAGTTTACAAATGTTATTTACAAAATAAAAGCACTAAAACACTGCTCGAAAATGTCTGTAACCAGGTTTTGATTTACTGACCGCTGCTGGCTCACTGAGGCTTCTCTTTCTTCTACTTCCTGGATTTCCCCTCTGTTTCTTTTGAATGTTTGTGCAGGTGCAGTAAAAGCTCCCATAGCAAGTTACCGTAATGTATGTATATCACTGGAAAGCTTAACTTCTGGGCTTTAAGTAAATTCCGTTGGAATTGCGTCGCTACCGTAAAACGCCCGAGGAGCTGTGGCTATTTGAATTACATATGTCATTTTGATGTCACCGGCGACACAGCATGCAGCTTTCTAACTACTTTTTGTAATTTGTAAAACGTTTTATTTTGTAGAGATGTTCACCTATGATCAGGGATATGTATTACAGTTGTTTATTTTTGTTTGTTGTTGTTTGATATTAACTTAATTGTATATGTGAAAAACAGTATTTCATACGAACAACATTTTCAGTGCACTAGAAAGTTGTTACCATAGATTGTGTATCAAGGTCAATAGCCATGCACCCTCCTTCCTCCACTACTTTCACAACCACCAACTGCTACTGATCCAAACATATGTAGTCTGTGCCTGACGGAAATAAGGGCCTATTTTCCATGTAATGAAGGATATTATATCAGGATTATGAATATTATGCAGAAATTTGCAATAATTTCAAAACTGTATGAAACATGTTTTGATAGAAATGCACGATAGCAGTAGAATCGTTCTGCTATTCTTCACATTATGCATTGACTGACAACCGTGATTGTAAAAGGGGTAAAGTAGAAATTTGTCAAATCATTACTTGGCAAATATTTGATCGCATGTTTTAATGTGATAAATTCAATGCAGAAGTATGTGCATGGTGTTGTTATAAAGCTGAGATTCTGTTCTTTCTTCTGATATGCGTGCCATGTCTATGTGATCATGGGTACGCAAGTAGTTTCAACGAGAGTAATGCCTCAGCAGAGCTCTAATATCAGAGATTTTGGCTAATTTTTAAAAATTAATATCTCACGATGCTTGAGCTCAAAAATAAGTGGGTCACATTGTACAGCCCTGGTTCTGCTGTTTTGTTTGGTATAAGTGCCATCTCCGTTCCATAGTAATTCAACAGAGAAGAATAGGTGTAAATTTCCATGCACTTTGCGGGCGTCGAGCCCATAGGGTTAAGTTCACTTGAATAAAAGCATTTTGGATTCATTTTATGTGGGGAAAGGGGATTGGTTTGTTAAACCATGACTTTTTTGAGCCGTAGTTTTTTTTATACTTCTCGCAAATTTGCTGGGTTGTTCACGTTGCTGAGTTTGGACCGCAAGATTATGAGATATTTGCATTTGAAGTTGGCCTTCAATTGGAATGTTTGTTGGTGTCTACATTGTGTACGTTTGGTTGGAAACTGGCCATATATATATGAACGTATGTTAGCCTACATGTTACCAGGTGTGCAAAGGATTTGAACCTGTGACTGAATAGAACAAAAGTGACGGGGGCACACGACTTTGTCGCTGAGCTACCTGCAAGTGGTAAATTAGTGTCGTGGCAGAGTTTATCAATAGTATTGTCAGATGACATCAAAACACTGTTAAAAGTTCTGGATTTATAAGAATATCTTTTCCTGCACTACATGCATCGGCTTTGTAATATGGCCATATTTTCACAAGTTAGTTGGTTTTACCAGATGTTTATCATACCTTAATCATTATCACCATAGTATAATCTCAACAAGGATAGACAGCCTGCATGTCTGCCATAGCATCTTCGTGTCCACTGAGCAGAAGGGGGAGGGGAGGTGTTACAGACACACACAGCAGTGAGCGGTGATGTGTTGTGAGTGAGCTGCGAATGCTGCTGATGTGAGTGTGAATGTAATGTGTGAAATGCAATGCAACTTCAATTTAACACATTCGATGTGCACATTCAGTGAGAGGATTAGGATTGATTAAACATCTTCCGATTATATACAAAATGGTTATTACTGCTTCTGTGTGTGTTTTGTCTGTGTGTAAAGGGGGAAGGGGAAGGGGTGGTGGCAGCAATTAATTGAATTTAACACTGTCACAGACGTTAAGACAAGAAGAGGGGGGAGGCTGTTTTTCTGTAGGGAGGTGTGTGTGTGTGTGTGTTATGAAGCCGCCAGCTGATGAGGACATGGGACAATTAGCTGAAATCTTGATAATATGAAAAAGAGCATTAAAATGAGCATGAAGCATTTATGTTTTAACCCAATGCAGATAACACATAGGATAAGAGAAATGGTGTATATAACAAGCAAAGACACTTTGCTATAGCTGTATTCATAACCACTCCACACTCCATCGGTAGTACAACAAAGGCCCTGACATTAAAAACGAGGCACTGAGAACTTTGTAAGTGTACACAACATTTATTAATAAACAGTTTTGACAAGCAGTACCTTGCTGTAGTTTCTTGTCGCCGCCATGATTTACAATATTCTCAGTGGTTCGTTTTGAATGCCAGAGCCTTTGTTGTACTACCAATGGAATGTGGAGTTTCTTCGAGCTGTTTTAATGGTTTAAAAATAGCGTAGTCGTCATGCTTCGTCTAAGGGCACCTACCACTTCCATTGTTAGCCTTCTGGGTCAAACTATAAAAAATAGTTAAACTCTGAATGCAACAGGCTAAATCAATTTTGTTCCTCAGTACACATACCAACTCGGTATGATGTTTTAACATGCCAATTTTCATTTTACACCGAAGTTCTCCTTTAAGGCTGTAAAATCCCTCAATACACACTTTATACATTTTTGTCAGACAGGCATTGACATTTTCTTACATTTCTCTCTCTTCTACTCTCAAAGTTCAAACTTGCAAACATACAGCACTTCACAGTCACACGGCTAGCGATGGAAGATTTATGTAAATTTTACAAGCTGAGAGCATTCTGTACTGTACAGGAGGTTGATTGACAATGTTCTACAGTCCCTTAGCCAGTCAAGGTGCAGAACACAATGCGCTGTAAAAAAAAATTATAGCAAGGGACCACTATAATACTGCTGTTCAAATTGTTAAACTTTGAAGTCATGGCATACGGTTTTAACAAGGAAAACGAAATGACGTACATTTGCTTTTTAAACGTTTTGACAGCTGTATTGTCACTATCTGCACAACGATTTAATTTCACTGCGTTTGAACTGCAGGATTACAAGATATTGGCACGTTTACAGTCAACTAAATACTGCAAGTTTCACCATGGGTGGGTCAACCGAAGATCTTTACTTCAGCGTAAACTTCAGTGTTCTTATGCTGCCCCTAGCGGCTGCAGTTGCGTGGGTCGCGGATTCTGCTAGTGAAACGAGCATTTTGAACCAGTACCCACTGTATGGCCTACACGATCTTCTGCAATGGAAGCCTAAGGCAGCCCATAGAACCCATTGGTAAAAAGTTTTGAAATTTGGCACACTAATTCATGGCAGTCTCATGATTCTTTTAACAAAGTTTTATGTCAGCACTTCACTCTCTCTAGCGCCACAAACTGATCAAACTCAGAGGTTTGTGCACATTTATGCATGTGATTTTTACATCCAGTGTTGAGATAAATTTACTCAACTTTTGATCTGTATGTCCAATTTTCAAAAACTTTATCACTGGAATCTTTGGCAAAGTCCAAGTTGAAAGTACAGTAATGTCAATATCTGCACATATTGGCTCCGATGTTTGCGAACCTTGGCACTCGCAAGTACACTTTTAGCATTTTCTGTGGAAATGCAGTCTAGTTTATTTATGTACTTCTGGTGACATTTTGAGTGTACGGTTTTACCAGCGAAAATGTGTATATCATTGCCCCTTTGTACGCATGCATTTTTGGTTACTTGAGCTCCCGTTCTGATGAACCTGGTGTGGTTTAAGTAGTCAGGGATCAGTTTTGTTTGATCAAAATGGTATATACTGTGCTGCTATGGCATCAAAATAGTCTCATAAAGCACTCGCACAATAAAACATGCATGCGGGCATATTGTATTATTTCACATGCGTAAATACTAATTGTGAGTGAGAAATCATCTCTGCGAAATTGACACCGGAAAATTTGCTGTCATCTGGTTTAGGGTCTACTTCGTCTGAGAATTATATCTTGTCAAACGGAGAAGTAATAAGTAAGCAAAAGCATCAACTTATACCATTCACCACTTTCCCTTTCGTGTGCCGAGAGAGACAGACAGACACAGTCACTGTTTCACTCTCTGCAGAAATTAAAGTTGAATTAAGTTAGAGTTTATTAATACTTTGAATGTTAAACTTTTCCTCTATCCTTGCCTTTTTGTTTATTCTACATCATCATTAAACATAAAATCAACAGAAGACAAATAACTTTCATTTGTATATTTGTATCAGTTGTATGACAGTTTCTCATTTGTATATTATTTTGTTTATTTTAATCTATTAATTAAAATGTTAAATCACCCTTGTACTAAATGAGCAGAGTTTGTTCAAACAGTAGGACAAAGAGAGTAAGACAAAGGTTTTAAGTATTGGAGTTCAATTAAAGTTTCCCTGTTGGACAGGAATAGGTGTCATTTTTAAGGGCCTTTCATTGAACATTATACACAATAACTATCAACTATTGTTATTAATTACCTAATTGCTATTAATAAACTATTGTCATCTAAAATCTCAAAAGTTTGTTTTATCCAATTGCTTCATTAATCGATGAAAATTGCCTTTTTAATTGCTTCTAAAAATATGTAATAATTGTAGTCCTAGTTCAGGCTCAACATTTCCTCCTGCACTGTAACTCTCACACCCAGATTCACAATCAGTTTTTCACACCAGAACCCAAACTCCAGTTGATGGTCTCAGCGGAAGAAGAAGTTTCACCCTGAAAGAAATTACCTTTTTTGATATCTCGGTGGGACCTCCAAAATTCTGTCGTGGAAAACCCATCAAGTCTGCCAATCTATAGTCCTTTTAGTACAACAAGTTGAGCCAAACAATTGAAGTTGGTTGTTGACAAAGACTTTATTCACTAAGGGGCCTATTCTCCTCTGCGCGTAAGGGCGCGTAAGTGAAAAAAAAGCATGCAACAGCACCATTGTGGATTCTACTATTGACTTAAGTCTGTCATTTACGCGGGAATCAGTCAGTTACGCGCTTCGGGAGGAGCAACCCCAAAATTAGGGAGTGTCGCTAGGGCTGTGCGATATATTGAATATACGAAATATATCTCCGAAATAGATTTGTGAGGTACATAAAATTATTATATCGTATGTATCGAGTATTTATGGTCATTTATGTTTTTTTTTTTCAAGCGGCAGCCGAGACTCGTCTTGCTTTCGTGTTTTTAAAACGTTCTGGGGGCTTTCTCCTTCTCCCTCTGGAAGTAACGCGAGTGAGGGGTTAAAAGAACGCACACTCTCGTCAAACACTTACCAACCAATCCCGTGCGACATCTGGTGCGGAAGGGAGGGAACTTCATTTGGTAATTTCTTTCGGTTTGCAGGCAGCGCGAACACTAGCTATCGTACTGTATATACCCGACCTAATGCAATAGAACATAGAAGCGGACGAGCAGCTTGTTCCTAAATGAGGCAATAACGGATCAGTAATCCGAAAGTTTTATGGATATTGAGAACGTAGAGCAGGTCACCCCAGTATACAAACTGTGAAAAAAAACTGTCCCGACGAAAGGCAGCAGCACCACAAACATGTTTCACCACCCCAAAACCCACCCGGTAGAGTATGCAGAGTCCGTCAAACTCAAAACAGCATGCACACCTGCTAAAACCCCTCCACCAGCCCAGTACAGTTAAATACTGCAGAGAGAAATGTTTTGGACATCTCTCTCTCTCTCTCACACACACACACATGCACGCACCCACATGGCTAAATGTGTGCCGTTGTAGTTAATGCCACACACGTCATTTTCTGGGAGATCTACCTCTATTTTTTAAAAGTAATTTCATGAAAGCACTTGTCTCTCAGGATTTCTACTTGAGTTTGCACTTTTTGTTTTTTGCACAATTCTGGGAAGCTCTGTTTGAAATTATCGCTTGGTTGTAATTTTGAAGTTTTTGCACTTTGTGCATTGTTTGAATAAAAAACCGTCTTATTTCAACTCAATTGTGGTTAATCACTATGAAAATATTTAATGTTTTCCTGGATACCACCTTTGAAGTTAACCAAGAATGGTATGTAATCTGCAGGGATTGTAGTGAAAACAGTAAAGAGTAAAAGTGTGATTTCATGGGATCCTTTAAAAGAGATTTCAAAATATCGAGATATATATCGTATATCGTGAAATGGAGAAAATGTATCTGAAATATGTATTCATTTTTTCCTATATCGCACAGCTCTAAGTGTCGCATATAAATGAACCCTGCACGGATTCTACCCTGCACTTAATCGTTTTTTTCTTTACGCGCCTCAAAGGACTCTGGTAAGGTCCAACGCCACTATAAGGCAAAATGAATTACTGCGTTTGATGTCGGCTAGGCCTATAATGTCAACATTTGTTTTGCTATATTGAACATACCAAAGTGCAGAGTCAGTCATGTTTGGTTGTTGATCCTTTAAACTTCAGGACAACGTTTCTCATAGCCATGACATTATTTTTAAAAATATCACATGATATCTGAAAGAACCTGTTCTCCAATTAGGTAAATTACAAACAAACGACAATTAATAAATGCATGAATTAATTATTTTTTGAATTACATAATTGGTGTGAGTATAAATATGACCAACATGCTCTCATAATCAGAAACCAAAATGCCATCCTTGTACCTGCTCGCACTCCTGCGTCAATGGGAGAGAGAACGCCAAGTTCGAAGACGCGCTCGCGTTTATAGGTCTAGATAAAAATGTTGGGTTTCACTGACATGGAGTGCAGTCAGCGGTTTTGCCTGGACCGTTTTGCAACACCTTTGCATATTTGCAACACCTACAATACATCACACATCCTCAAGTGAATGTGCCAGCCAAACCAAAGTGATTTCAGTTCTCAAATGTGAGCATTGTAACAGAGCTCAAATACTATAAGCTGTACCGTTTGAGTGCACTTCACAACAAATATAGCTATAGTTTATGTCATTATCGCGGCATATATATTTTATAAAACCGGACTTCTTAAAGTAATGGGCTAGAAAGATCACTTGCACTACTTGTTTGCTTCAAATTTAAAGTTCTTTTCTGTTTCCCACGGACTGCCACTGCTTTCATATGGATAGTCAGAAAGTCCATGTCTCGTGTTTTCTTGGTAGCCGTAATCCTTGCACTTGGCACTGATGTTGCTTTCATTTTACATATATCACGCCCATGTTGAGTTACGCGCTGTTTTTCGGAGTTAAGCGCTAGGGAGTGGCAGAGGTTCAGAGGGGAGAATCCGCGCAAGACGGAAGTGCTTAAGAAGTGCGTGCGTAAAAAAGACTTATGCACCTATGGGAGAATCGGCCCTTCGTTTGCATAGGAGCAAGTAGACCATTATCAAAACAATACAACCAATGCATAACAGAGTGAACCCACCGCAATAGGTGCCACAGAAAGTTGATCAAGTCCCGGACAGTGATCTAAGAAGTAGGGGTGTTGAAATTAATCATATAATCGATGCATCACAATGCAGACATGAACAATTAATAATTGTTTCAAAGCAGATCATAATTGATTATATAATAATATTATATATATATATATATATATATATATACACACACACACACACACACACACACACACATATATATATATATATATATATATATATATATATATATATATATATATATATATATATATATATATTTTTTTTTTTTTTTTTTTTTTTCTTGTCAATTTTACTGAGCTGTTTTTTTTTATTTCTTGTATTACTTTTTATGTCTTTTTTTTTTTATTTGTCATTATTTTTCGTGGCTGTTGAGTTTTATTAAATAAAAGAGGAAGGTAATATCTGACTGATTATATTTGTTGATGAAATCAAAGCCATGTGAAGTAATATAGGAAAATGATGTGAAGAATCGTGATGCATTGAGATATCAAATTGAATCGAATGTTAAGCTTAATAAGAATAATCGAATCGTGAGATGAGTGAAGGTTCACACCTCTACTAAGAAGCAGCCCAGAAGAATCTGTCAGGTGTGCCTCCTAAATGAATCTCTCAGTGCTGCTCTGAGTCTCTACTTTTTAGGCCCTCTTAAAGCCCCCGCAGTGTATTGATAGTAGTTCCACTGTGTACTTTCCCAAGAACTCAGTGTGCTTACACTTCGTTTCCAACCACCCATACTTGATCTTTAGCAACCCACATTTCATTTCCATAACCCATTTTTACCATCTTCCATTAACTTCAAGAAAAGTCCCCTATTGTTTTTCATTCAGTATCTCTGATCTTTTCTACTTTGTGTGGGTGTGCATGTGCATGCATGTACAGCATCTCTCTTCTTTCCTGTGTATGTGCATGTATGTTTCTAATTTCTGTACGACAGCACTTTTGCTTTGCGGGACTTAGGTTTGCAGAGCTGAAAGAATCTACAAACCTTATTGTAACTCCTCTGTTTTGTTTAGCATTATCTTGTAACAACTTTGTTTTTTGTTCAACATGCTAAATAACTAGATGACCGCCGCAGTATATTGAAATGTGGGAACTGTTGGTATGATGAGTGTGTGGTAGAGCAGTATTGTGAGGTGAGAATTTCTGTGGAAATGATTTC
>JARGSH010000107.1:0-28342 GCA_030340665.1 Neosalanx taihuensis | reverse complement strand
AATGGCACATGTAAGTTGCATGGAGCGACATCTAAGGTGGGCAGAACTTGTCCCTCCTTACATTATGGAATATGGGGGGGGTGCATGAGATCATCTTGACCCTGACCCAGCCCAGACTGTCAGTGGGCCTAGCAGATAGAAATAGGTGATTCTGGCTTCTTCAGCCCTGATACTGTCCAGTTTCCCTAAAACTACCTCATTTATTTCAAGGTAATTGCATAAAACAACACTGAGATTAGTGAATTTATTTTATTTGTTTCAGTGTAGTAACAGAAACAATATTACATTTTACCAGTCTAAGTACTACAATGACTTGGTTAGTCTCTTTTATCACTCTGTTATGTCATAACATTTGATAATAACCATGTGCTTACCAATATTTTAATCCTTCATAAACCCCACCATGTTGGTGTAATTACAGACATATTTACAATAAGTAAATCCTAAACTTTATTTTAGTAATTACATTTACTTCAAAATAATTTCCATTTCATTATACCTTTAAATTAAAGCAGTTTGCATTGTTAATATTTAGAAACTGCACCGTAATTACTTAATTATAGTGTGGTTTAAAGTTATTATTAACACAAAATTAGCCAGAAATTAACATAAAATTACCCATGTATTACGAATCTATTATCGGGTTTTGCAAGGTGCTTCATTAAATGTTTGCTTGTTTGCGAGAGTTTGTATTGTCCTAACAATGTATAAATAACATTGAAGTCCTTGGTCATGGAAAACGTGTTTGCCACTGGAATAATTTGTTATTACAGTTACGTTAAACTTTTATAATTAGAAATGTCATTTTAGAATTTGTAATTTGAAACTTTGTAAGTTGCAAACTGTAAGAAGTTGAACTGTGGTGGTTTTGGAGTAGGTGTTTCAGATGGCATATGATATGCTTGTGATTTTCTTTTAACAATTAACTGTTAGATTTTCACCTCAGAATTTGTAAACTAGGTTAGCCCTAGTTATGGAAAATGTGGCAATAAATGACCACCCTTCAGGAAGCACACCCATCACTGGGGTCCCTCACACTGTGGCCAACCTAAACTGGGGGGGTCCTTTACAGGTACTACTCAGAAAATTAGAATATTGTGTAAAAGTTGTTTCATTCAGGCAATCCAACACAAAAGGTGAAACCAATACAGACTCTTCTCAAGTGAGATATCTCAGGCATTGTTTGTTGTAATTTTGCTGATTAAGAATTACAGCTTATTAAAACCTCAAACCCAAAAACTCAGAAAATCAGAATACTGTAAAAAGCTTTAGTGTTGTAGGGCTCAAAGTGTCACACACCTGCAAAAGGCTCCTGAGCCTTTAAAAAGGCTGTGTCCCTTTTTAGAAGAAAAAGGTTTAGAAGAATTCACAATCATGAGAAAGACAGTTGTGCAGAAAACCAACATTGACTCCATGCACAAGGTGGGTAAGAAAGGGTCCTGCCTGCAGCCGGATGCTGGACATGTGCTTCAAATGTTGAATTCTTGTGGTAAAGCTGCCTCCTCACGAGCAAGCAATGCCACAGGTGCCTTAGCTGGGCTAGAGAAAAGAAAGACTGGACTGTTCCCCAGTGTTCCAAAGTCCTCTTTTCCGATGAGAGCAAGTTTTGCATCTCATTTGGCAGCAGAGGTCCAGAGTCTGGAGGAAGATCGGAGAGGCACAGAATAGAACATGCATCAAGTCCAGTGTTTAAAGGAGAACTTCGGTGTAAAATGAAATTGGCATGTTAAAACATCATACCGAGTTGGTATGTGTACTGGGGAGCACATTTGATTAAGCCTGTTGCATTCAGAGTTTAACTATTTTTTATCGTTTGTCCCAGAAGGCTAACAATGGAAGTGGTAGGTGCCCTCAGACGAAGCATGACGACTACGCTATTTTTAAACCATTAAAACAGCTCGAAGAAACTCCACACTCCATCGGTAGTACAACACAGGTCCTGACATTAAAAACGAGGCACTGAGAACTTTGTACGTGTACACAACATTTATTAATAAAATAGTTTTAACAGGCAGTACCTTGCTGTAGTTTCTCGTCACCGCCATGATGAAAGTCCGCACAAGTCGATTGAGGAACACGAACCAGCAGGAAGAATAGGAGAAGAGGTAGTACAATCGACCTGTTTGGACTTTCATCATGGCCGGCAACGAGAAACTACAGCAAGGTACTGCCTGTCAAAACTATTTTATTAATAAATGTTGTGTACACTTACAAAGTTCTCAGTGCCTCGTTTTTAATGTCAGGACCTGTGTTGCACTACCGATGGAGTGTGGAGTTTCTTCGAGCTGTTTTAATGGTTTAAAAATAGCGTAGTCGTCATGCTTCGTCTGAGGGCACCTACCACTTCCATTGTTAGCCTTCTGGGACAAACGATAAAAAAAAGTTAAACTCTGAATGCAACAGGCTAAATCAATTTTGCTCCTCAGTACACATACCAACTCGGTATGATGTTTTAACGTGCCAATTTTCATTTTACACCGAAGTTCTCCTTTAAGTTTGTGATGACTTGGGGATCCATGTCAGCTGCTGGTGTTGGTCCTTTGTGCTTCATCAAGTCCAGCACAAACGCAGCCGTCTACCAGTACATTTTAGAGCACAAGGCAAGATTGAAGCATGTTGGTCTTCCATAACACCTGAGATATACCACAAACTGGTAGCATCCATGCCACGCCAGATTAAGGCAGTCATTTGTGGAAAAGTGGCCCCAAACAAGTACTAAGTACAGATGCAAGATTTTACTTTAAGAGGCCTGACATTTTTGTATTTAAAATATTTTTTTATTGATTTCAAGCAATATTCTAATTTTCTGAGTTTTTGAATTTGAGGTTTTCTGAAGCTGCAAGTCCTAATCAGCAAAATCAAAACAAACTAGAAAAGCACTCAGAGAGTGCAGACCCTCTGCCAAGGCAGCTCACATCACCCGTCAAAATCGAATCACTTTTAAGATAGCCACAAGAGGGCGAATTGTTCTGTGGGGAACAATTTGGCCCTATCTGACAATGGAGAAGAATCTTTAAAAAAAAAAAAAAAAAAACAGGATCTAGATGGTGATCTGGATCACCACCAAAATCTAATCAGTTCTCACTTAGCCCATTTCTGACCTATCCTGAATTTTCATCAAAATCCATCCACAACTTTTTGAGTTAAGTTGATGACAGACAAACAGACGGATGGGCAAACAAACAAACGGGTGAAGACATAACTCCTTGGCGGATGTGATAAAAGCTTGAAATATATTGATTCGCATACCATTTGTCTATATAATATGTACATTTCACCTTTAAAGTTGAGTTACAGAAATGTATGTACTTTTTCAGGATATTCTAATTTTCCAAATAGTAGCTGTATATGGTTCACATAGTAGATGCACCTCGGACTGCCTCATGACAAACCATCCTACTTTTGACATCAATTGTAGCAAAGGGCGAGAGCAGTCACCCCATCCGGCCTCGAACCCAGGTCTCTGGTGTACCAAGCATGTACGGCTAAAGAGCTAGGGTCATTGGAATGGCAGTCAGAGTACATCCTCAACCATAGTGATGGCACTCCATCACATAGCTCTTTCACATAGCTCTTCAAAGTTTTGTGGTAAGGTTTGATCTGTACTATGGATGGATTAGGATTACTAATTGAGAATTACTAAACAACTAAAATGTCAGAAAAAAAAACAAATGGTTAGAATTCAGATTTAATGCCATGATGCGCATATATATATATATATATATATATATATATCAAATCAAACAATTTAATCAATTCAGTTTTTTTGTGTGCCATAAATCTCAACAACATTTTGGTGTGCTTTGGTTCCTTGAATCCTCCAGACCATGCTCTGGCCAAAGATGTGGGAACAAGATTGAAAGAGGCTCTGAAAATGCAGCTGGCCATCATCCACGAGCGTGTAGAGGCAAAAAAAATAGCCAAGATGGCACTTGCTGGTTAGAAACATCCTAGCCAAGGAGGAAGAAGAGAAGTTAATGGACCAGAGGAGAGAGGAGACACAGGCTAAGGGCCTGGGAGAGAGTGGAGGTCCATTTAAAGGAGGAGAGTATGAGGATGGAGAGAGAAATTGAAAAAAAACAAAATGGGACAAGATTGAAAGGGATGAGCTGACAGAGAAAGAGGTGAAAAAGCTCAACAGAGATGATGAGGAAAGTGAGAAGTTGGAGAGAGTAAAGAAAGTCTCAATGCCAACAATGGAAGTTAACATGAAGGAAGTTGAGGTGGAGGCAAAAAGTGGCAAAAGTAAGGGGCATTCAAAGTCCAGGAAGAAGTCAACCAAGTCCTCTGTTTAGGACAAGACAGGGTGCTAAAAAAAAGCATTATGACAAAGATTTGCAGTTAGAGCTGTTTATGAGGTTGGCAAAGCAATAATAAAAACTGTAGGAGAAAGTGCTTCTAAGAAAATGTGTTTAGGCCTAAGAGTTAACAAGGCGTGGCAAAGATCAAAGTATTCTTTACTTGTTTTAGTACTGTTTTTGCTGTTTTCCTGACTGTCAATAATTTAGGTCACTAAAGATAAGTAATAAAACACAAATGCATACAAAAATACAAAACAATACAATTTTTGCCTTCGTTAAACAGTGGTTGGTTAATGAAGAGATCTGTCTGGTAAATAAACCTCTGATTGATCTGAAATTGTTGCCTTTGTTTGTGAATGTGTGCCCTGCTCTGTTGTAATGTATATGCTTGTATCATTCAACCACAAACACTTAGTTGTGAATGTATTGGAAGTGTGTGTGTTTGTTTGTGTGTGTGTGTGTGTTGTTGATGCCTGGAACCTGAATTCATTGTCATCTTTCCTTTCCCACTCATTGACACGTTTAAGGCACTCCCTCTGCAATATAGAACATAAGTTAATAATAATTTGTTTTAGAGGTTGGATCTCATGTTTTGTTTGTCAGTTTACAATTATATATAATATAATACTGTACATTATGGTCAATAAAGTTACAGTTCCATAAGAATGCAGATGTCGGGTACGGCTTTGTCAGATCAGTCAGTCAGTTGTCAGTTTTTCTTATTAATTTTTTCTAGTAGGGATGGTGATACACATGTGTTTTGCAATATCTTGATTGTAGGAAATAAGTAGATAATTTAATGATTCATCTTAATGCTTCACCTCTACTTCACAGGCATATTTATTATACGTTTACGTCTGTGATTTATTTGGAGACTTGGGGGGGGGGGGGTGAACATTACCACACATTACCACACATTTGAAAACTTAGATTTTGAAAGTGACATTGTACTAAACTTCACACCCACCTATGCAACACTTAGGACTGAAAGATAAGCTTTCTGCCATGGTGGAGCCTGCCAAAGAAGAACCACCAGTTGTATCTGTGGAGCAAGGTATGTCACCCCAAAATAAAATCGACACTTTTGTTTGTAAGTGTCATTAAAGAAGCACTCCACTTTTTTGGGACATTGGCTCATTTTCCAACTCCCTTAGATCTGGCTGTAGGATATCTGGATCTAGCAGTAGCACCTAAGCTATTAGTTTAGAATAACAGGCTACTGGTCTAATTTGATTCAGTGATTTATGCTAAGCTAATATCAAAACTACTATGGCCAGATCCGGAGATCGGCTTAATGGATTCCAAAACGGTAAAAGTTAACTGTTAAACTCTAATGAAGTTCATAGGGTACAATTCAGTGACAATAAAAAAATTGCAGCACTAATTTAGATAATGCTTTTTAAAGGAATAAAAATGTCATTATAGCTGGCCCAATCTGATTCAGTGATTTTTGCAAAGCTAAAAGCTGATGTGATACTGCCAGTTTCAGAGATCCTACTGCCAGATCTGGACATCAGCTGAATTGATTTAAAATCAATAAAACTCAACTGTTTAACTCTAAGGGAGTTAAAAATGAGCCTATTTCACAAAATAGTGGAATGTTTTCTTTAAGCCATATACATGCGCAGTACATACATGGGTTCTTTAACTGTTGTCAAGGAACTACTTTAGCCCTTACTGCAGTATGGAAAATTAAAGTTATGCTGCAACTGTTTGTAGCAGTGTTTCCTCTATCAAATGCACTAATGACATTGTTTTTGACTTACAAAGTTGGCAAATGTAATAAATGTTATGTCACTGCTATGTTTTGCTGTACTCAGCAAGGTACATCTTGCACTTATCTAGTTTATCATTAACTATGTACAAGAAGGTCATGTTTAGTATGTACACACCTGTGGCATAAACTATTTTCCTTGTATTTAAGGGTTCAAACATAAACATGTTCTACCATCACTGAGTTGATGAACTGGTCTTGCAACATAGTGAATGTTGTGTCAGCATCTACATGCAGTCCTGGGCTTGAGTCATAACTTGAGAGAACATACAGAAAACAGTGAGAATCATGTTGTCCCCTCACATGGACATGGAATATAATTCTATAATTCCGAAATTATACATGCAAAATATTTATTATGACCGAAGCTAGCTAAAGCGGTTATTATAGTGTTGCTGCGACTTTTTTCCCTTTTTTTTTTTTTTCTTTTTTGTCTTTTTTTCACAGATTTTCTGTCCAACGATTGCCGGGACACTGGAAGTCTGGGGGACATGAATCTTTGTAGGCATGTAGCCCTAGAACTTTTGAGCGACTAGAAGCTTTTGGCCCCAAGGGCCACCCCCTGCTGTGCCAGTGTCCATCAAAGAGGGGGAGACGCCCAAAAGTTTTTGCTGAATAACTCAATGAACATTTCACCCAAGAACATGACATTTTTGTGATATGTCGGTGTTACAGAGGTGTATCGACCCAGCCCATAAAAACTCACTTAAAGCATAGTGCCACCTAGTTATATGGGTAAATGCAAACATTGGGATTTTGTATTGCTAATATCTTGGACGGAGAAGGTGGGGAACTGCACAAAATACGTCATGCACGATCAGCACAAAGACCTCTAAAAGCATAGCACATGCTATAAAATTTGGCGCATAGGGGGCGCTGTAATTGTACAAAATGTAATTTTGCCTATTATCTAGAGATGGCTAATGTTTACAACCAATTTGTTTTTATCGTGAAATCTATTGACCCTCACCCATTAAAAACACTGGTCGACACCCACTTCCAACGAAAACAATTTCCGTGAAATTTCAACACTGCGAAAAACGAATTCAAACAAACTCATCATAGCCGTTAAAGTGAATCTCACCAAATTTGGTATATGTCATCTACAGACAATGCTGACAAAAGGTTATCAAAGGATTTATCTTGAGATAAACCGTTTCGAAGTTACATGTCAATGAACATTTACCACATAGCTTAAAATTCTTCAAAAGTCCATATCTTGGCTTCTAATTGCTCAAATTTGGTCAAAGTTGACATGCCAACTCTAAACAGCTTTCTTTTCATGTGTACTAAATTTTGTGACATTTCGTCACATTTTGTCATGAAGCCAGGTGTCGAAAAATAGTTTTTGTTAAATAACTTGTCAACAATTTTGCCAAAGACAACAATTTTGTGTTAGTATGTCGGTGTTACAGAGGCATATCGAACGTAAACACTCACTTGAAGCATAGTGCCACCTAGTGATATGGGTAAATGCAAAAATGGGATTTTGAATTGCCAATATCTTGGACAAGGAAGGTGGGAACTGCACAAAGTATATCATGCACGATCAGCACAAAGGGCCTATAGGGGGCGCTGTAATTGTACAAAATCTCATTTTGCCTATTTCTTTCACAAATCACTCCTACACACTACACAAACACTCACAATGTCATTCATTCAAAACCCACATCCATGCCCACCTCCAGAAAATAATTTCCACACAGTTTCTCACCTCACAACACTGCTCTACCACACATTCATTATACCAACAGTTCCCACATTTCAATACATTGCGGCAGTCATACCATGTACCGCTATGCGGTACATCTACTTTGAGAATAGGGCAAGGATAACATATCAGTTATTGAAACTGGATTTTTAAATTGTTATATGGGATATTTGTGGTCATTTGAAATTTGAGGCCAGCAACATGTCTCAAAAAAGTTGGGATGGTCTCATTAAAAGGCAGGAAAGGTTAAGTAAGACTAAAGAAACCCATCAGAGGACACTTCACAGTTAATTATGTTCACTGACAAAATGATTTTGTGTAAAAAGGGTATGAAACAAACCTTTTTGTGCATGTTGTAAATTTCTATATAAAATCATTTTCAGCCTTCTGTCATCCTTGTCATCAGTTTAAGTCTTACAAAATATGCCTTCTGTGCACAGACCATAGGTGCATATTAGGGCCCCACTTATTGGCAGATAATTTGGGAATACCGACCAATCATAAATGGAACACATGAATGCAGCACACTTTGAAAAGCTTAGCTAAATTGCTCTGCCTTCTTTGAGAATAAAAGGGACTACAATTCCCTTTTGAAATGTACACAGCCACATACCATTCCCACAGTATTGTGATACACTAATACTTATTTCAACAGTATTTGTTACACAGCAAGAGCAGATGCAATGCATCATAAAATGTGCTAAATAGGTATAGCCTCATTATTTTGCCCAGGGATGTACTTTAAGTGCTTTCTTGCATGCAAGTGAATAGTGGTGAAAGCTTCATGCCCCGTTACTAACTGTCAATACTTACTAACAGCACCAGAGACTGAACACGTTGAAGAGGAGGTAGTTGCTCCTCTACTGGTAAGTATGGAATTGTGTAGTCTGTTGGGATTATTTTAAATGGGAATTTTCAATAGACATATTTACAACAAAAAACAATACTTCTCAGTATATTATCTTATATACATATTAAACAACATAAAAGGTATGGCAGTTGCATTAACTATTTAACTTCTTGCTTTTATTTCTATCCTTTCGGATAGTTTGTGTTATGCAATGAATAAATAGAAGTTGGAGTTCCCTTTCACTTAGTTGTAGTTTCTTTTTAAATTTTATATTATATGCAATGTTGTAACCTAATTATTATAGTTCCAGAACCTGAGTCAGCGGAAATACCAGAATCAGAAATTTTGTTGGAGTCTGAGCAAGAGAATGCACAGAAGCCAGACCTTGTGGAGGATGAGCCTGAGGTTGGTGATGATGAGCCAGAAGTTCCTGAAGATGAATTGGAGGTTCCAGAGGAAGAACCTCTTGTTCTGGAGGAGGAAGAGGAGATTACAGAGGAAGAGCCCAAAGCAGTTGTAGAGGCTGTGGAGGCAGCTCCGGTAGAGTTGAAAGAAGAGGCTGTCACTGAGGTGGAAGTTGAGGAGGAGTCTGTCCCAGCTGATATCACTACAGAACACAATGTTGAGGAGGTAGTGGAAGAAAACAGTTCAAGATGCCGCATCAACTGAGGAGGATTTTGTGCAGGCCACATCACCAGAAGAACCTTTTGAAGAACCACAAGTAGATGTATCCACTCAGGAAGCTGCCCTGGTGGAGGGAGGCTTCTCTTGAGGAAGACGTCGTTCCAGTAGAGGAGGCTGCTTCTGAGGAAGAAGAAGTTGCAGCAGTGGAGGGTACTCCAGAAGTAGAGGAAGTCCTAGTCGAAGAGGAGACTTCTTCAGAGGTTGAGGCAGTTCTGGTGGAGGACCAGGAGACTGCTTCAGAAGGAGAGGCTACTACTGAGGAAGAGGGAGTTGCAGAAATGGCTGCTCCAGAGTTTGAGGCAGTCCCGGTGGAGGAGGAGGAGACTGCTCCAGAGGAAGAGCCTGTTCCAGTAGAAGATGAGGCCCCTACAGAGAGAGATTCTGACCCAGTAGTGGAAGAAGACAGTCCTTCGAAAGAGGAGGCTGCACCAGTTGAAGAGGAGACAGTGACAGATGAGGCTGTTGAACAAACTGAACTAGTTGAAGAAGCTATTGAGGAGTTAGTGCCTGAAGAAGATGTTGTAGAAATGGTCCCCAGTGGAAGAGCCTGCTAGTGAAGAAGTTTTTGAAGAAGAAGCAGACCAAGCAGGTTTTAATGAACCCCTTCTTGTATTGAAATGTAAAATGCTAATTTCTTATATATTCTATTTTACCTGGTACCAAATTCTGTGTTTTGCAGACAATACAATAAAAGATATAGCACAAGAGGAGGACCTTGAGCCAGATTCTGAACCTACAGAGGAAGCAGGTTAGCAGGAGTGCAATACTGTGTTATTGTTTTTTCTTGATGTTATTCAAGTTTTAATTACTCTATGCTTTTAAAGGTTTCATTGCATAATATTTTTATTCATTTTGCAGTGGTCTCTAGTATTAATGAATGTGCTGTGAGCCGGTTTTAGTGAAAAAAATACTTTAGTGCTCCTGTTACAGGCTGTTCTAATTTGGTGGAGGGGATGGAGTGGGGAGAATGACAGGTTCTCAACTTTGCTAGTTATAGTTACAATCATTCAAGGTCCATTTGGTTATAGCACACCAAATAGTAGATTTAAACATTGTAAACAAAAACACATACTTACTTATATTTTGCTAAGAGAATGTGTGCTGCAACGAGACTTCTCCGGTATTCACAGCTGTGCCTTTAATGAGGGAGGAACATACAGTATTTAATAAACCATATTGTACAATGCCTTCCACAATTATATATCCACTGTACAATTAACAGAATATCGCCTTAGTTTTGGGAAATAAGCTAGCCAGTTTGTGACCTCTATACAATTGATTATGCTGCAACTGTATACGAGTAAACTTTAAACAGGGACTTTTGTTTGGGGATATTGCTAATCCTAATCAGATTCTTTGGAGTATGCTAAACTAAGATAAAAAGGCTAATGTCTGACTGGGATATCAACTGCATGGAAAGGAAAAAATATATATCTAATTGTCTAACTTTAGGGGAGATTGTAAATCGGAATTTTCCAAAATAATCACTGCGTGCACATGGACGAGTTGAATCCGATTGGAAATGGTTTGGGATCGTATCATATTCATGTGCACAGGCTAAAGATCGTATAGGGATTGGTTTCGCGAATCGATTGCAACCCTGGCTTAAGCCGATGTTAATCCGCTTGGTGCTGCCTTGTGCACGGTATTGGTTTGGATTCGCGTAACTGCGCATGTAAGACCACTCGATCCAGAAGCTTCTGTCCCTTTTCATCCATACTGAACGTCGAGGCTTTCTAGCGCCTGCTCTCAACAAGTCTCGTTGTTCTCAATTGCTTGTAATATCAAACGCCGACGGCACAGTTCATGTCGTATCAAGGAAACCAAAAACGCTGTTTGTTCTTTCATACGGACTTCCAAACAAAGGAGAATGCACAACATGCATGCAAATGCTGCTCTGTCAACCTCCTTGAGCGCTATCTTGTTTTGTATGCCGCCAGATAGTTTGTTTATTTTCTTTTTAGCAGCCGTCAACCTGAAGTAGGTCTAACACCACTTGTTGAAAGGAATACAGCGCCATCTAGCGTAGCGGAAACGGCCAGATCTCTGACCATTATCCGCTTACACGAACTCTCATGTGCACAGGGATTTGGGACAGACCACCCGTTGGGTAGCAACACCCAATCCAATACCAATCCAATCGATCCTACCATGTGCCCGTAGTAAATGTTGCATTTGCCTTCAACTGCAAAATAAATGCAGGCAAAACTTCTGTGTAAATACAGTTGATTGATTTGACTTTTACTTGATATTTTAGAGGAGGAGATGGCAGATGAGCCCAAAGAGGAAGTCATGGGTGGGTATAATGGTTCTTATCACAAATCTGTTCTCTATACCAGTGCTGAATGTGTTGTAGGAGCTATGAATCAAGGCTCATATTTTTGTAAAAATCAAAAATATTAATCCATTTTAAAAGCTAAGCATAAATTAAGTTTATTTTTTGTTCGTCTGTTTTTATGTGTGCTTGTTTTTGTGTGTGTGTGTGTTATAGAGGAGTTTGTTCATCCAGAGGAACAGATTCAAGATGAGCCCTCAGGTACAGTAAAAATACTATGCTTTTAGTATATCGTTTTATGATTATACATTTTATATGGATTGATACTGCATTGTGAAACTGTTATTTGGCTTGTTCTACCTTTTGCTTGTTTTGTTTGTTGTGATTATGTAACCATGGCTTTTAGATGTCTGGTAACTCATTTTCACAGTAGATATGATGCCAAGCCATTAGTTATTCCAGTTTGTATCATGCTCAATATGTGGCCTATATATCATGTCATCATGGGTATGTAGGGTAGCAGTAGTTTTGTGTGCGCAGTGCTCATTGTGTAGCTTCGCCATACTTTTTTTCAGTTGGGGAATGCGCATCAGGGTCCCTACCATCGGGAGTGTGGGTGAGAGTCTTGCCGTTCTTGGCTTCAGGAAGCTCCAGACAAAGCATAGCACATAGCTACAAATTGGGAACAGTATAAATGTTGATTCCAAAGGTGTATCAAGCCTTATGGAACTGAAGTTTTTTTACAGTTTACATCATCCCAAAAACAATATTGTTGACAATTTGGAAGTTAGAGTCCACATGCACCAACACTCAGTTTGGCGCTAGACACAAAATTTGGTCAACCCAGAGGTCCCCAAAAATCTCATAATTCGTATCGTTTTTTGTTATGTAAGTATGCAGAAGCATGCACCAAGCCTCATAGGACATCAGCAAAAAATGATTATTGCAGAAAAGTGATGTAAGTAATAATACCCTTGGTGCTTGTAGCCCCAGGGCACTAGCCCCATGCCCTGATAGCTGTTGTGTCCACACTGCCCAACTACTAGCCCCTCTGGGTTACGCCCTCGTTTGCAAAAACGTCACTGATACAGCCCATTTTCAAGCAGGATAGGCGGGTAATTCAGTAGTAGTAGCAGAAGAAAGTAGAAGACGATTATATGACCAAGTATCAGACCAGCAACTACTGCCGATACCTCTGACTGCAAATACTTCTTCGGAGGATAATAGACGCCATGGAACCTCTGCTGGCGCAGATCGTCCTCCATGTTGTTAATGTTCCAATATATTTCTATATATTACTATAGGCTATAAAGCAAAAATACACCGTCCTTATGTTTTAATGGAACAAGACCGACGGCCACGGAGCGTCAAATGCTTGTTAGGGAATGCATCTCACGTTCTGATATTTCCACACAGTGCTGCCAACAAAACCTAGCCAAATGACACAATTTACTGCTACTTTAAGGTATAACAATGACAGAAACAGCTAATTTTAATACTAATTAGATCAACAAATAGCAATTTTTATCAGCCAGATATGAGCTAGGTCATCTATATTGTATTACTTTTGTTTACCGATGGCAACGGTTGCTAAAGGAACAAAAGTCTTGTTTTAAACCAACGGTACCACTACCTTCAGCCCAAACGGTCGGAAATAGCAAATATATATAAATTTCGTAGAAAACCAAGTGATTTTGACCTATTGGCTTGACACACACGTTTAAAAAAATGTTAACTGCGAAGTCACCGCGGAGAACCACGTTACGATGCACAACGCATGTAAAGGAGAGACACTGGAAAGTTGTGATTTTATGTCGGCAGCTGCACAGTTCAGCACTGCGAAACTGCATAAAAAGTAGCCTAAAATGACACAAGGCAATGTTATAGGCCTAGTCATTTGTTTGTTCCAATTAATTTGACAAGGAGTCATTTAGTTCACAGCATCACGGGGGGCAATTGAAATGTTACCAGCCAAATACGAGACTGAGAATGTAGAATTAAGCTTGCTTGAGTAAAAGCAATTCAGATTTATTTTATGTGGGGAAGGGGGATTGGTTTGTTATACCATGTCTTTTTAGCTGTAGTTTTTTATGCTTATTTGCTTATGCTTTTATTGCTGTGCCGCTTCCTGAGTTCCTCGTTTCTGCAAACCTCGTCGTTTTTTTTTTTTTTGTTTGGTTTTTTTTTTTACGTCGTCTTCTGCCCAGACCACGGGGAGAGCACGGATATCTTCAGCTGACCAGAACTGGCGATTCATCTTTTTCATATTCTTCAGTAACGACAGGAATACAGGTGCAGATAATACTCTGCCATCTTCGCTTTATTTTGCTTCCAAATGTTGATGCCGCCCCGACCTTGACACCGCCTCTAGACCCCCTGTAGCCCCAGTAGGACCATCGTTTAGGTTGGGCCAGAAATCGCGGGCTAGTAGCACCAGGACAGCCCCTGTAGGCCCGTGTTAGCACCTGGCCCTGAACGTGTGAAGCCACTTAGCACCGGTACGCCCGTGTCAGCTCGGGTTTGGCCCGGTAATGTGAACCTTGCTATTGTGGTCACATGATCCAGAGAATGATTGCTCTGATGGTGAAAGGAAGTTTACTTGCTCTTCACCATCAGAGCAGTTCTCATTCTCTGGATCATCAGTCAGTTGCTTACAACTTAGCTCCTTTGACTACCATGACCTGGATGAATGAGAATCTTTTTCACTTGGGATTTTGAATTGCCAATATCTTGGACCGAGAAGGCTGGAACTGCACAAAATTTGTCATGTACAATCAGCAAGACAACCTCTGGAAGCATGTCAAGTACCGTGAAATTTGATGCTTAAGGAGGCGCTGTAACAAGATCACATTTTGACTATTACTTTTAGAACACTGGTTAAAAACCAAAATTTTGACAATAAAGCTGACTTTGACTTTTTTGAAAATTCTTTTTCCTTATATTCAGTGGGAACCTCTTGCATGAAAATCACCTGTGTTTACCCACTTCTAATGATGAAAATGTCGAAATACAAAAACAAAGTCAATTGTTTGATGGGGGAAATATCGGCATAGAATGCCATAGCACTAGCAGCTCACAGCACGATTTCCAACTCAAGAGCTCCTCTAGTGGTCAAAGTCCACTAGGTAGACCTACACAACATTAAAACTGGGAGTTGTGAATGTGAGGCCTATCAGCATTGGCATTGAACATTCAATAATTAGAATAGTTTATACTGTAGGATAGCCAAAAATCAATACCATGCGGCGGTCATTACAACTAGTTGTTATTATTATTAGCATTATTATTACTATTTAAGTTAATACATCTTAATGTTTTCTAGTTGTTTGTCTATGTGTCTGAAATTACAGTAATGTACATGCTTATAAAATATGTGTGTATATGAAGTAATTTTTATGCATGACTTTAGACCTTTAACTTGTACAGTATTTGCTCTTGCAGAGCATTGTAAAACCATTGTGTTTGTAACCTCTCCCAAGATGGTTCTTTACCTACCCCTTGTCCATTGATTTGTTTTGGTTGATTTGTGAACAAGATTTTGCAGTAACTGGAGGTCTGATTGTGGTGCCAATAATAATTAAAAAAAACTCTTGCATATTTTGGGCTGATCTGACTGAAACAGCACTAATAGACTGGTGGTCCCTTTCGCTACGATTTCAATGCATGCTTTGCCATAACTACACAATCTTATCAATTAACTCACAAATCAGACTTTGGCCAGTGAGGTTGTCCTCACAGCTCTGAAGAGCTTGGTGGATGTGTGGCTTACTGCTGTCATTTTGGTATAACCATCAACAGAATAGCCAGAAGACTATAACAGACTGTTGTTTATAACAACTATAAAAATGTTCTCTATTTGCAGAAAGGTAAAGCTTGATTACCTGCTGAGGGTCAGAAGACGTGAAGACCTGTCCACATCACATTCCACTGAACCGTAGCTGCCAATTCCCACCATTGACAACAAGAGGAAACTAGAATGCTGTTAAATATTTTTTGATACATAATTATCGTTTCAAAGGGTGGCATGTGTTTGTTTTATAGTTCAGAGTTCTGTAAGATGAGGGTTTTTGTTATTTTTATTTGATTAGTTCTCTTTGGTTTGGTTTAGTTTGCTGTACGATCTAACACATTTTTCTCATGAAACTTATCATCCATACTGTTAGTTTCGGAACATTCCCCTCAGACAGTAGTATTTTTTGTGAACATGAAATGTGGTTTCTTCCTTTCGTTTTGTTTCTTGTGTATACAGCAGAGGTACATGTTGCTTTGCTATTTCTGTTTCTTCACATTATCATGCCAAAAGTGTTCAGCAGCTAAAATTCTTAACTGTGCTGAGTCTCGCTTTGGAATGTTATATTCGAGGTTTTACCAGTTAATGTGAAGCTACTATGCAAAGCTGCACTGATCTTCAGCAGTGATGTTAAGGTATTCCTGGTATATACTGAGTCTACACTTTATGTTGATGCATATCATAGGCATGTTTATGCTGGCAGGTTTTCAGGTTTTCTATGTATGAACGTGTATGTACAGGTTTGTGTACAAGAGTGTGAGCATTAATATTTTCCTGAAAATCCATTTCAGGCATAATGTGTGTGTGCGAGAGAGTCTGTGTGTTGGTCGGTGACAGACACCCTTTTTTGTGATTTGAGTGTTTTGAGTGTTTTTTTCAACACATTGAACCTCCTTGGACATCCCTAAGCCTTTTTCAATACTGTAAGAGTTTGATGTACATACAGGGGAGAAAAAAAACTCAGCATAGCCTTTTCTTAGTAATTGTGCTCATTGTCTTGTCAAGCTATCAATACTGCCTATCAAAGAGCCCACTATGTGTTTGTTTTTACCTCTGTCTCTGATCTGATTCAATTTACCTTTATCTGTCATTATGTTGAATATACCACTGCTCTGATTAAAGAAGTTTGGTATGAATCAATCCATAGCCCTGTTGTTTGACGTCACAGAGTGCTGTTAGTAGGAAAAAGAGTGAGAAAATGTAATGCAGCAGACCAAATAATGAATGGTAACTAACATTAACTGAATGGGGCATAGGGAAATAAAACTGAAAATTTGTTTCTTTGCTACCAATTCATTGTTTGGTCTGTGTTGCATCAAATTTTCTCATTGTTCTACCAACAGCACTCTGTGACTTCGAGCAATGGGACTTTGGATTGATTCACACTGAACTTCTCCTTCAAGTGTGAGAATGGATATGGAGACTTCAACAATACCTCTTTACACAGTGGACTGTTTGAAAATGAAGCTTTTGTGGTTGTGAGCCACAGACTCAATTACCCTAGTTGTGAGAGTTTTATACAAAAAAGTCTTCTACCTTACCTTCTACCCTCTAGACCCACGCATGACATCTCATCTCACTAAAATTTTCTGAAGTTAGCAGTACCTGGGTTTGCATTCACGAGTGTCCCATCTTTGAATGAAGTATGCATTTGCCAAGTTGGCACCATGAATTTGCTTATTTTGGGGCATTTCCCTCCAGGTTGCACACCCTCAGTGTACAACAGCAGATTAATTGACTTGTCCTCTGTATGTTTTTGCTATTGCATGTTTGTTCAAAAACGTCTGCAGAGCAATACTGCCCTACAAAGAAAAAGTGCAGTAACATTGAAACTGAGAAAAATGCCTTCAAAGTTATCATATTGCCCAGTCTGACATGTAGGCATAATAGTGGTGATGTACTTTATAGCAAGAAGCAAGAGATTTAGTCACAAGTAAATTTCCAGTCTAAACTTAGTTTTGACAAAATATGTAGTTGCTGCCTTTTGGCTTTGTGGGGCAGAATACCTCTTATGGTTATTTTATATTTTTGACGTTTTCAGCATTAGATGTTTTAAATTTACAGTAACATTTTATAGGTGTCTACATAAGAGACACACGAGCATGTTATAAACATGTTATGACACATATCAAGAACATTAATGATACTTTATTTATGGTTATGGTTAACTGTTGTCTTTACGTGTCATTCAGTTTTTGAAATGCAGACATTGCAAATACCGAATGATAACAGTCATAAACATGAAGTACATAAAGTTATTAATGTTCATGATATGAGTCTTTTATAAACATGACATGACACGTGTCACCCTTATATAGACACCTTTATACAGAGTGTTGTCAGTCTGTTTTCAGAAGGGAAATTTTCATACACTGGCCCCCATTTTTTTTTTTTTTTTTTGCTGTGGCTTCAGTTGATGTACCCTAATGTTTTAGCTTTTTATCCACATTGTGTTTTGTATGGGGCCTGCCAGAATAAATGTTGTCTGAGTAATAGACTTTAGGAACTACTGCATTGCAAAAATCTCTTCCAAGGGGTTAAACTATCAACTCAGAAAAAAGGACGATGATTTGAAACATTTTTAAAGAATTTCTGGATTTTGCTATTACAAATAGGATCTTTTCTACTTCAGAAAGCCTGTGAAGTTTAATGCGGTGGTTAATTTTACTTTAGACAAAATATGGGTCTAAAAAAACAAAGTGTTAATTTTAAAAAGCCATATGTGAAAAGGTGGTGTTTAGCAGCTTAGAATCGACGATTTTACAAGGGAAACACATTACAAAACTAGCAATAACAGTCTCCCAAGTATGTAGTTCTATATTGCAGCCATATTTAAACAGGAGTTTTAGTCAATAAACTCTGCATTTTCCTGTGTCAGAGGTTTACATAGAATCCTGCTGTAAAGGCTGACTAATGTTAAGTTATTGTGAATTTCACATATTTGTCACAACTGTAAATTTCTGTTTGAGTACTGCAATAAAGGTTTGGGACAACATTTTTTTGCCCTGTGTTAAGGTTGTTTTAGTTGCATGTTCAAACTCATCTGTGTAAGTTGTCCTTGCTTAAATTTTTGCCATTCTTAAAAGTTTAAGTGGCATAACATAATTTTTGCTTTGCATTATTTGATTAAGGTAAGGATATGTTGTGTTACAATAAAAATAGTAGGCTATGACGTGTGTTCGAACAGGCATATAGGTCCATCTGAAGTGCGTTAACATAAAATGCATGATCAGAGAATGCATCTCAGTGTAGCTAATTAGGAAACAGAGGGAATGTTCTTGAGCAATGACATTGACATTGTATTAGTCCATGGGCCGGAGCAGAAGTCGGTACCACCTGAGGTGGCAAAATCTTTCATTGATTTTTGTAATCCTCTATGTCTGAGGGAAATTATTTGGTATGATAACCCTCTCTAAGTGGTAGCTTTCTTATATTTCTACATGCTTTTATACCCATACCCAGTACCATTCACAATACATGCCTATGTGTAGGTATAGGTGTATGAAATTGTGTGGGATGATGGGATATGTCTTAATCTACTTTACATCATATATTGATAGCATAGGCATTTAGAAAAAATACAGTTTAGATGAATAATTTTGTTTTCCATACATTAAACAGACCAAAATGTATCAGTCGTACACATTTCACCCATATTACAAAGGATTACATTGAGGCAGAAGACTGAAGGATGGTGGGTCAAATCCCAACTTTTGCTAAATCACATCTAGAGAGTATGGGCCTTCAGAAAATATATGGGTTTGATAGTTGAATACACTTCACACTGTTATTTTAGACCTAATTAACTAATAACTAATATTCGTCGATTGAAAGTCAATGCATTTCAATGTAATGGAGAATTCACCACAGAACTAATAAATAGAGGATTTTCAGAGATGTCTCAATGTCACATCTAGAATCAAACTTTATTACAGCAGAACATATCACACATCATTTTAGCAGAGCATGTCACACATTCAGTCTTCATCACTATCATCATATTCATCCAGTACAGCAGTTATGTTCTCCTCCACCTCTTCCTCCATCTGATTGCTACAAGTCTGTAACCTACACAATTCTGTACACATCAACTTGTTTGAAAGGCAGGAGCAGTCAGGAAGTTTGCAGGTCCGTACACATTTGCAGGCCAAAAGTTCCAGGACAGCCAATGGGGCTGGTGGTCCTTGCATCCAATCTAATATCAGCATTCCTGTAAAATAAGTAAAATTTCTTCAATTACTTATTCATAAACACAATTACAGTAAGATTGTAAATTTCAGTTCATGGGTTGTATTTTAAGTACCTTTGTCATTGGTTGTCCATCCATGTCCTCTTGGTTCAGGTATGTCTGGCTGTCCTTCCAGACAATGCCTCCAGATCCCAGCCTGATAATTGGCCCGCTGTATATGCAGCTTTAAACAGTCCCTGCAAGGAGGGAGTGAACTGGAGTCTACTTCACCCCTTTTTGCACAGAATAGCATGTAACGCACATCATTGATGTCACATATGCTGGATGATGGTGCATACATCCTGCAGACAAATGATTCCATGTTGCGGTGCACTTCCTCTGACACAGCCCAGGATGTTCCCAAGGATTTGAATGAGTCTTGGAATGTCTTGCTTCCTTTGACAAGCTTTAAAGCTTTGAGTTTTCCTTGGCCTGCAAAAGCACTTGTGCTATCACAACCGGTAAAGGCATGCATCCCTATTAGGGCATCACAGAGATCCTCTCCAAGGCACTGAGCAAGCTTGCTGATATTAATGTAACGTGTTCGATTCTGAGTGCCTGCCTTCTGACATAGAAGAGCATTTATACTCTTACAACATACAAGGGAAAGGATCATGACATCAGTATCCTCACTTACAACGAGTAAGGTTTCATAACCATTTTTGCTGGCATGATTTGCATGGAAGAGCATCCGGGTGTCTGCCTCCTCATGGGAACATTTTAGCTCCTCCACAATATCCCAGGCTTCTTCACTTAGACAGTAGCAAGTCTCTCCACATGAGGTCATTAACTGTTTGCCCTGAAGCTTTGCCCGGCTCTCTTCTTGTTTCCACTGGTTCACTAAGAATTGTATTAAGGATGTTTTGCTTTCAGCATCACTCAACAGTTTTCTCCACTGCATAACAGTATGTCCAGGGGCAATATTCTTCCACTGAGTGCTACCTCCTGAGCCACGTCTGGACCTCTCAGCATTTTTGATTGATGTCTTTCGGTACACATCAAATACAACATCTATCCGTGCACAGTTTCTTCCTTCAAGTAATGCTTGGTTAAGCACAGATCTGCCCAAAAGTTTTGCCATCACCTTTTACCCTCTGGACAAGGCTCATTCCATCAAGAATGCATGCAGTGTTCTCCCCAATATATTCAACTGATGATGCTGATTTCTCCAATTCTCTTGCAAGAGCAGCCTTATTAGTTTTTCTTAGTGAGCCATCAGGATTGGAGAGTGCCCAAGGCAAAGGACCCAGTGGATGACCCAGGACATCTTTAATGTTCAGATTTCTACTTTGTGAAGCAATTATCATATGTCCAAAGAGATTTCGATCAGCTTTTAAGATCACATCCTTCTTTTGTCCTTGCTTCATCCGCACACTTGCCTTCATGCTTGTGAATGTTTTTAGGTTCTGTTTTGTAATTTTGTCATGGAATTTTGTTGTGGGTGAATCTTTCTCCAAACGTTCACTTCTGAATTTCATATATGCTTCCTCACCAGTCTGCTGTGCATGCAGAAGATCATTGGCTATGTCTGGTGACACAGCAATTCCAGTGGAAAGACTAATGATATCAGACTGATCTGGACCAAAAGGGTTTACCCAGCTTCCCTCCATAAGCTCTACAAATGCATTCACATCAGCCCTATCCTTCTGTATCCTGGGCCTTTGTAGATCTTGATGGCTGAAAAGGTCTGAGGATTCATTCCCTACCATGCTCCTAAGTAGCCTCAGATACTGACTTTTGTTTTCTGAAGTCAGATAGTATCTGGTGACTGCAGCAGTTTTTAAGCTGTAACCCTTGGTTCCACCAGCAGTCTGGGTGTCCCTGTTGACAGTCTCTTCTATCGTCTGGTCCACTGGTATTTTTCCAAAGGGATTGCTCTTGCCCAGTTGGACAGAAAACCCTCCCTCCATAAAGTGTGCATGAACTTCAGGATGATCAGACTCCAGGCATGACATTTGAGCATAGTAGTAGGTCAGATATCTTGCATAATTTTGCTTGTCATAGGCAAAACACCATGGAATGGTAGCTCTAATTGCTGCAAGGTGCAAGAGCCACTTTCCCTCTCTTGATGCCCGAATAAGGCAGAGTAAAATCTCCACCATGTCCACATACGACATCCATAAGGCAGAGAGTGGACCATAGTTTTGCCTAAGGCAGCTGAGGAACTCACTAAAACGTGCCGAAGTGTGTTGAAATGACTCTTCTTTGATGATTCCCTCAAATCCTGTTTGACATACCTCTTCACAGAGATCACTGACTGCAAGCAGGGATGCTTCTAGGTGAATGACATCTTCCTGGTGATTATGTTCTAGCCATGGACGGAAACCTTTCCAAGCTAATCGCAATAAGGCCTCGTAGAGCAATTTGTGGAGCCTCAATGCTCTGTTGTACATGCGACCATCAATAACACCAGAGATGGAACCCTCTGCAATCACTCCTGCCTCTACACAAAGGTCTCTTAGACCAGCATCGGCAAAGCGCTTGCTAATTGTAGCCATAAAAGTGCAGGCGGTATGGAAGACTCCCATTCTGATGACAACGTCTTTGAAAAGTTCCTGATGTTTCCAAGTAATCTCCACGGCCTTGGCATATAATGCCTGGTCAAAAACAACAACAATCTTGTTGAGCTGAAGAGATTTCATTATTGCAATTGACTGTTGGAGTATCTCATGTACCGTTGACAACTGTGTAGCAGGAGCATTGATTGTTGGTAAATATCCGATACTATCCTGTTCAACAATTGTACTATTGCGAGTGAGTATGTTGAATCCTGTCCAACTGCAAACATCCTCATTAGAGAGACGAGCCATTACCCGAATGTAATTTCTGCTTGTTGCATATTGAAGAGAAGGAGCATGATCAGTATCCATGGTATGGATGACTGGAGGGTTGGCACGTTCTCCTGCATTGTAAATGGGGAGGGTCATTTCTGTGGCCTCAATGCTTCTCCTCTTAGTTTTGGGGATACAAGGTAAAGGTCTGCTCTGCAGGATGATCAGCAGTTAGATTTCTTTGCAGGGCAATTCCGTTCACTCTGTGTGATGTACCTTTACCGCTTGTTGTTTCCTCTAGTCTGTCTATATTATCCCACGCCAGTGTGGTGAACCGACCAAGCTTGATGTTTTGGGGTAATGGAATGGCATCTCCACAGACTGCCTGCTTCTGCAGACACAGGGCCGTGTATATTTCCTCTACCTGAGAGTATGCAACACTGTGTCCAAGTCTGTTCAGTGTCTGTATTAACTCTACATTCCCTGTGAGTGACCTTACAGCAAAGGGCAGTACAATATGTTTTGCCGGCTTGACTTTGCCATTTGTGACTGCATATACCAGGTCTTGGCCAAATGAAGCGGAGAGCCTTTTCACTCTGTGAGTTTGCTTATCTGCACTGGATGAGCCTGTCAAAACTGTTCCAAAAAAATCCGCTAAAGATGAACAAATTGTGTTCATTTCAAGATCTGCAACATGTGGTGGCCATGCTTGAACAATATCATGATTCTGAATGTCATTCCGGATTTGTAATGCGGCTTTTGTTATGGTATCTTCATCTGTGTGCGCCTTTTTGTACACTTCCAGCTCATCCTTCAGTTCTTGGTACCACTTCACAAGTTGTTCCATTTTCAAACTCTCTGGGTACACCAAAAGCATCCCTTTGCTGTTTTGTATAATGTGTACAGATTTGCCAAATTCAGCTTCAATCTTCAATCTTCTTTGTAGAATTTTCTATTTCTGTTACACCACATTCCGCCATTTGTGTTACCAATTTAGAAGTCAGGTCTGTGAATGGTATGACTTTAGGATTCTCAATCACCTTTTCCCTAATATATGCAAAAACCTTGTGCAGTGCCACTCTTTCTGCTGCTTCATAAGGAGTTTCTGCTTGGACCAAGTTAGTTTCATCTCCGTCTATGTCTGAATCTTCCTTTGTGTATGCCCTGTAGCAGGATCGATGGTAATGGGCTTCTGCTGCTACTAAGTCACGACTGGCTATGGCTAATACTCTTTTGTCACCTTTTCTGGCAGCTGCTCTTCTGATTTTTTCATCAGCTCTCAACTCTACACATTGTGTTAGACTCTCTTTTGTCCTTTGACCTTTCAAATACTTGCTACATTTGTCACAAAATATTCTTTTTTTTCTTTTTTTTATTTCTTCATAGTAAAGATACTACGGCATTTTCGGTGATACAATATGGGTGGTATTCTACCCTCAGGGAGATCTTTAGCAAGATCAAGGATGGGGCAATAACCTCTTATTTCAGCTGCTCTCAGTAGTGTATTCCATGACTCTATGTTCATAGGTGCCACAAGGTTTGAATCATCATCTGAACAATGTATTAAACACTCCCCTTGAGTACTACTTGTACTTCCTTCTGCCATGATTCTCTAATCTGGGATGTGCAACAACCTGAAATTAACAGATATGTATCATGAATGATGAGCTGAAAGGGCCAACTGAAACTACTTTCTCACACATAGGCCAACGGGGCTGAATTATATTATAAGCTAATACCTCGATTTATTTTTTCTTTTGTGGAAATCTACAGCTTAGAAGTTATTGACAATAGTTACAGCAGACAAACTGATTGATGATGTTGGTAGGCATAACCATATGTGGGCAGCTTGGGTTATCTAAATCTTTCACAAAAGCAGTCACAAGTAGCAAGTGGTAGTAGTTGTTAGTCATGTCCTTATTAATTTTCACACAACTGAGTAATAAATGAAATTAAATTAATCAAGACTCACCTCAATTCCCAGCTGTACAACAAAATATGGTGTTATCCGCTTTTGGTACAACAACTATTGTTGCACTGCAGCCTTACTAAACTGCTTCCACACACTGGCACAGCAAACACCAATACCCTCTTAACATTCTAAAGTTGACAGTTTATGGTTGTCCTGTAGAATGCTCAGGAAATAAATCTAGATGTGATATAATGCATCTCCCATGTTCCTCCATTAGTTCTGTAATGAATTTTCCATTACATTGAAATGCATTGATTTTCAATGGACGAATATTAGTTATTAGTTAATTAGGTCTAAAATAACAGTGTGAAGTATATTCAGCTAACAAACCCCTACATTTTCTGAAGGTCCATACTCTCTAGATGTGATTTAGCAAAAGTTGGGATTTGACCCATCCTCCTTCAGTCTTCTGCCTCAATGTAATCCTTTGTAATATGGGTGAAAATGTGTATGACTGATACATTTTGGCCTGTGTAATGTGTGGAAAACTAAATTATTCAACTAAACTGTATTTTTCTGAATGCCTATGCTATCAACATATGATGTAAAACAGATTAAGACATATCCCATCATCCCACACAATTTCATACACCTATACCTACACATAGGCATGTATTGTGAATGGTACTGGGTATGGGTATAAAAGCATGTAGAAATATAAGAAAGCTACCACTTAGAGAGGGTTATCATACCAAATAATGTCCCTCAGACATAGGAGATTACAAAAATCAATGATAGATTTTGCCACCTCAGGTGGTACCGATATGTGGTTTTTGGGGGTCCGGCCCATAGACTATATGCAGGCCCGGCCCTAACCAGCTCTCCAAGCTCTCTATTATTTATAATAATAATACAAAAAATGAACTGAATATATGAAATATAATATAAATAACTTACATAAAGCATTAGATTTAAATACTCCCAAAATAAAAAGTGTAAACAAGTGGCATAAATTAACTTACAAATACAATATAAATAAGGCATTATAAGATAAAGATATTAAAAAAAACAGTGTGCACAAAATATTTCAAGGATTTAAATAAAAATGAATATATATATATAAAGGTGATCTTTCAAAGACCTCTAGTTTTTTTTTTATATAAATATATATACTGCTTTAGCTTAAACTATTTGAAAATGACACCACAACCTCCTCAATCTCACATATCCTGCTACAGCTTTACTCTCCAGGTCTTTCTTGCAGCAAAGTCATCTACAATATCATCATATGACAACTGATTTGAGACCACATGGTTTATGCTTATAATGGCAAGTTCACTGAGATGTTCTTGCATCATAGTACATCTTAGATAAGTTTGAATCAGTTTGAGCTTAGAGAAGCTTCCTTGTAACAAGATATTATTATTATTATTATTATTATTACTATTATTATTATTATTACTATTATTATTATTATTATTATTATTATTATTATTATTATTATTATTATTATTATTATTATTACTTTAGGCTTTGCTTTGCTATACAGTTAAATTAAGACATAATAATACCAACTAGTTTTAAGAATAGTGGAAATTATATACTTTTACTCCCCCCACCTCTGGCACTCCCTGGATGGATGGCGATGTAATCTCGATTTGTTCAATATTATCATTACTATTGTTGTTGTTATTATGAAATTAGTGTTCATGACGAGTTATGTATGGCCATTTAACAATTTCAAGTGAATAACATACAAATTTATGACAAATATTTTTAAAGTTTGTGTCATGTGGTGCCCCCCCAAATGATTGTGAATGGTTGGTGCCCCTGGGCACCGTGCCACTGGGCCCATACGGATAATCCGGCCTTGGCTGTGACCAGCAATTCTCGTTGACAGACGGGCTGACATCTCGAATGCGGCTACTGTAACATTAACTCAAATGATGTGAATGTACCTAAATTTATCTAATTACAGCTGAATTTACTGGAAAAAAATGACAGCTACACCGCCACCCATTTTATTGTCTCTTATTGACTGATAGAATTTATAGTTAGGAGGACAGGCTTCAATAAGAGTGGGTCTTTTTTAACCAGGTTTCCATTCCATATACATTGTAGTTTATTGTCCGAGATGTACTCGTTTATAAAAAAAACTCTTTTTGGTTAGGGACCTTACATTAAGGACAGCAGCATTTATGACGATTTTAGGCTTATTTACCCGACGCCTGAGCGGGATATTAATTAGATTGTTAGGTACGCAGCCTGTGGTTCTATGTTTGCGTTGCCTATGGTGGATTATAAAGGGAGGAATTTGATGGAGCAAATTATCTGACTCGGCCAGGTGAGGACTCTCCGAGAACTCTTGGGGAGGAGGTTTAAGTTGCTATCGAGGTGTACTAGCTACTTACTTGTCAGTCTGGCGTCTGATGGGCTTCCAGTAGCGCCAGGTTGCTAGCTAGCAGGCTTGCTCCAACCCTGTTCAGGTGTCATCTGTCCCGTGCGAACAGGTTGCGTCTTCTCCAGAAGCTCCCGAGGTATCTTATGAGATTTACTGACACTGGCAAGTTGAAGGAGTTTTGTAATCAGCTCACTCTCAAAGCTTGTCCCCTGGTCAGAGTGGATGCACTCAGAGAGACCAAAACAGTACTTGAGACTGGCATGTCAAACAAAAAACATCATGGACAAATCCATCTTAAACATCACTTGCACGCTTGGTTCTCTGTATGGTTCTGAAAGCAGATGCTGACTCAGTGGCTAGACAAAGCGGTCTCTGCTCAGTGCATCAGTAACAACGTTCAACCCATTCAATGTTCAAGCCTGCAGTCAAAGCAAATAGAGACTTTGCAATGGAGGAACAGCCTTGAATGAAGTGATGGTAATATAGGATCATGCATAAGAACGACCATATCCTCTCCTGGGATGGGGTGCACCATCTGACAGCATAACATCACAGCAATCTTGTCCTCATTCACTGACACTCCGTTACTGTTGACTACATGGCCCAAAAAATTAATAGACTGCCTCAGGAAGTAGCACTTCTTAGACAGCTTAAGGTTGTTGAACCTCAGCTGGCTGAAAACAGTTAATTTTACTGCTTAGATGCTTAAGACCCTCATCAACAGACATGAAAGAAAGCGGATCACACATGCAAAACAAATGCTTTTGTTGACTTCAGCTCAGCATTCAACACCATCATCCCTCAGCAGCTGATAACGAAATTAGGTGAACTCGGCCTGAACCCAACCCTCTGCAACTGGATCCTGGACTTCTTGGTGGGCAGACCCCAAGCGGTCAGGATCGGGAGCAAGACTTCCAGCACAACCATATTGAACACACGAGCACCTCAAGGCTGCGTGGTCAGTCCGCTGCTGTTCACACTCCTTTTTACATTACATTACATTACACTTAGCAGACGCTTTTATCCAAAGCGACTTACAAAAGGAGGACATAATAGCAAACAGATGTGTAGAGAACATCGAAGGTACCTATGTAAAGAGATGGTTAGTAGAATTTGGTTTTGTTAAGCAGTCTTGGAAAAGAAGGGTTTTCACAAGCTTTTTGAAGGTCAAAAAGCTTGTGACTTGCGGCAACGCACAGCTCAAACCACATGACCTCACAAAAGTGAGCAGCTGTAAAAGGAAAGGAGAAAAATTATGTTTGATTGATTGCAGTTGCAGTTTGATTGATTGAACCGCACACAGGACGCAGAACAGAGGACTTGGACTCTGTGCTGTCTGACTCTGTCACGCACTCCACTTTTGCTGCTAACATATCCTGCACCTTATTTATTTATCCATAGCTTGATAGTGTAAAATGTACATATTGTTTTCATAATTGTCTTATAGTCTTACTTGTATTTTACATTGCTGTAAATTGAACCTGTATTTGTAACTCTACTCAGCCATTTTTATCTATTTCAATTCTATACTTTTATACTGTCTTCTATGCATCTGTTGTTGGCTGCTCCAAACGACATCTCACTATACTTTGTATAGTGACAATAAAGACTTCTGCTTCTACTTCCTCTACTTCATCCATCCATC
>JARGSH010000106.1:0-29036 GCA_030340665.1 Neosalanx taihuensis | reverse complement strand
ATACGCTGCTGACTGAGCTAATAGCCCGGCTTTTAGCTCACTTGGTAGCGTGTCTGTCTTCCATACCGAAGTTACTGTGAGGTCGCGAGTTCAAGACTGGGTCTGGACTTTGCAGGAAGACCTCGGTTACAGTGGTGCCGTGAACCCGGATGGGAGTGAGGTTTAGGGGGGTGAGTGTAACGGAAGCCAGCTAGCACAGCTCGGCGTAGAACATTGGTAAAACCTCCCTCCTGACGCCTCAAAAAGATACGCTGCTGACTGAGCTAATAGCCCGGCTTTTAGCTCACTTGGTAGCGTGTCTGTCTCCCATACCGAAGTTACTGTGAGGTCACGAGTTCGAGACTGGGTCTGCACTTCGCAGGAAGACCTCGGTTACATATGCTTCTACATTGATATGTGCAGGTAGAACATTCTGACAGTTCAAACAACCCTGTCAGAATATGCTTCTACATTGATAAATGCAGGTAGAATGTTCTGATAATTCAAATGACCCCATCAGAATATGCTTCTACATTGATATATGCAGGTAGGGCATTTTAGCAATTTAAACAACCCCGTCAGAATATGCTTCTACATTGATATATGCAGGTAGGATGTTCTGACAATTCAAATGACCCCATTAGAATATGCTTCTACATTGATATATGCAGGTAGGATGTGCTGACCGTTCAGATGACCCCATCAGTATATGCTTCTACATTGATATATGCAGGTAGGATTCTGACAATTCAAATGACCCCATCAGAACATGCTTCTACATTGATATATGTAGGTAGGACGTTCTGACAGTTCAAATGACCCTGTCAGAATATGCTTCTACATTGATAAATGCAGGTAGGATGTTCTGACAGTTCAAACTACCCCGTCAGAATATGCTTCTACATTGATATATGCAGGTAGGACGTGCTGACAGTTCAAATGACCCCGTCAGAATATGCTTCTACATTGATAAATGCAGGTAGGATGTTCTGACAATCTAAATGGCCCTGTCAGAATATGCTTCTACATTAATAAATATAGGTAGGATGTTCTGATAATTCAAATGACCCCATCAGAATATGCTTCTACATTGATAAATTCAGGTAGGACATTCTGACAATCCAAATGACCCTGTCAGAATATGCTTCTACATTGATAAATGCAGGTAAGACGTTCTGACAATTCAAATGACCCCATCAGAATATGCTTCGATATTGATATATGCAGGTAGGATGTTCTGATAATTGATAATAATGAATATGCTTTTATGTAACCATTAGAGTAGATTCGACTTTGTCATTACACATGTATAAATACAGGTAACAAAATGTGGTTTAGCATCTAATCAGAAGTGCAAGGAGCAGGAAGTGCGATATATACAGTATATATACAGAATAAACAATGGTTTGTAGTGAATTATGTGCACTATGAGCAATATGAACAGGCAGATATGTACCAGGTGAACTATACCACATATGCATGATATACAGAGGATAAACAGTATTGACAGTATATTCATATGTGGTTTGGGTGCAATGCCAATGGATGAGGGGATTGGGTACAGTTCAATGACATTGGGACAGATAAAGAAATGAAGAGGGAGGAGGGGGCAAGAGTGGTGGCATGGTGACATGTAGGTTCAGCGGGGGCTAGAGTTCAGCAGGGAAACAACTGTAGGAAAGACACTGTTCCTAAACCTTCTCCTAAAGCGCCTTCTGGAGGGGAGGAGTTGAACAAGCCTATGGTTGGGATGTGAGGAGTCCTTTAGGATGCTGCGAGCTCTGCGTAGGCATCGCTTCTTCTGAACAGCCTTGATAGCAGGTAGTAGGGTCGCTGTAATGCGTAACCATGTTCTGTTATGCACACAAACCTCATTTGAATAAGATTTTACACAGATGTACTTAAATTAGGTTGTTCTAAACTATCCCATGTGGATGGCTAAGGATGATGCCCAAATAATGTATACAACCATTTCAAATTAAGTGAAGACAAAGTGGAAAAACATTAGTATATTAATTTAACAATTATAAAAACAATAGTAGTTACATTATTAAAATTTGCAAATCTGTAATTATTCTGAAAAACTAAAATTCAACCATTTACAGGTTCCAATTCTAAATATTTAAAACAAATTTACACTACTTGCATTTACTATGGGCTACGAACATTTAGATAACATTTTGCACATTCACAATGAGCCCACCGAAGGCATGTCCCACACTGCACCTAGAGAGACAAAAATATATACATATAAAAACAATACAATTTGAAAATGTGAACGACATTACACCTATGCAACTAAGAATGTCTACTTAAAGAAGACAAACACTTATTTAGCACTCTCAACTGCTTTTAGAATACTTTTAGAATGCTTTTAGAATAATTCTTATATGATCATCGTTACCATTTCAATCATGCTGCGCTCCGCATCGCAATTATTTTAATACCTTCAGCATGTGGCAGACTATTGTTGACACCAAAGCACGTTTTCCAAAAGATGACCAATTCTGATTAGTGGTATTACTTCATTGACAAACTCTGCCTTGGTCCGAGAGGATTCTCATAGGGCAGCCATGGTGGTATAAGATTTTGCAGAGGTTTTCTGTGACCTCTGTAGCAGACTTGGTGTTCAATGGGTAGGCCTCTACCCATTTGGAAAAATAATCTGTGGCAGTCAGTATGTATTGACAGCCACTGGATGTCTTTGGGAGGGGACCAGTGAGGTCAATGCCAACAAGTTCCCATACAGCAGACACTTGACATGAAAATGATATAACCTCCATGTCTATATAGTAATTATTGTAAGGTGCACATTGCCGATTTAATGTAATATATACATTGCCACTTTATTACCTTACTGCACTGCGAGGGTTGCACAGCTGTAAGGGGCTTGCCAACCTTCAGACATTGGTCACATTCCTGGATCTTAAACACATACAATAAAATAAGTGATCACAGAATAAGTATTACTGCATCCACAGTCCTAATTACTGCATGCCATCATGAAACTCTTTAGCTACCATAACATGCATGAATGGGAATTTTCACAGGATTTATTTGGATTTCTTTATGCATCACTGCACAAACTGGGAAATATATTGGCCGGGTTTCCCAGTTAAGAACCTTCTTAATGAGTTAAGAAGGCACTTAAGAAGAGGTCGGCTAAGAGGAAGCGTTAAGATAAGAGTGTTTCCCAAACGCCTTCTTAATGCCCTTCTTACCAACGTCTTAAGAACCGTCTTATCTGCCTTCTTAACTGAAGCGCAATGAGCAATCGATCTCAGAATGGCCGATTGGAGCGCATAGTTACCATAGTAAAATCAAAGATTTTAGAGCGCTACTCTAGAATCTTTGGTAAAATGCTCCAAACTGAAGTGGTATAACACGTGGCGTCTGACTGAACTCATCAATAAAATACCGGCTAAAAGTATGACATTTGTCGTCACGACACAAAAACAAAGTGACACATACTGATTTCATTTTTTGTTTCCATTTTTATTTCCCTGGTCTTTGTTTCGGTATTATTATGTCATTTCATTTAATGTGTAGGCTATATTCTTATCTGTCTGATAGAAATCTGCTACATGAGGAGAATATGTGTGAAAACGTGAAAATGTGGGAAATTGGCGTCCCCTTGTCATGAACGATAGGGAAAAGGGGGAAAACACGATCAGGAAAACTGGACGTACTGCATTAATATCTCCTTGCTTACTGTCACATTGCTTTACATGCCTAAGGGGGGTGCTGTTTTCACTGTTTTGTCGCTAAGAAGGGTGTTAAGATTGGGTTCAGAACTTCTTAGAGATCCTTCTTAACGGCAGGTCTTCTTAGACTAAGAAGCATTTGGGAAACGCGGTTTTTCTTACGGGAGCCTTAAGAAGGGTCTAAAGAAGTTCTTAGCGCTAAGAACTTCTTAACTGCATTTGGGAAACCCGGCTATTAACAACTACTAAATATTCGTGGTGGTACATTATGGTGCACACCTTGCCAACAAGATGCATTATGCTGTTTCACTTGGAGGCAGTAATTTTTGCAAATGTATATGTAACAGAGGTGGTCTGTCTCTTCACTCCTTTCCTTTATTTGGCGCTGTGTCCATTGAATGACAACCACAACACATCTGTTTTTGTAGTTTGGTTGCGCTGTTCAAAAGGGGAAAAACCTTTCATAAATAAAAGAAAATATTGCATATGAGCGTAACAAAGATGCAGTGGCTGTGGCCTAATGGTTAATGAAAAGTTCAAATCCTAAAAATAAAAAATGGGTTTGTTTTCTTTATGTGCACAGGTCAAGTTTGCCTCCCAAGTTGCAGGTGAAGAGTGTTGGTGCCCTCAGTTTGCTTAGTCATCAATTTTGTTTAGTGATCCCTTTCTCAACTTTGAGGTTGCTGTGCATATTAATGGGCATACAGTGAAATGTCTTGTGGATACTGGTTCACCCTGCTGTCAAAGAGCTTGTGTGACAAACTTTTTGATGTACATGAACTACCAGGGGCTGAGGCAGCATGTCTCACCTTGCGTGGAGCGAATGGTCTCAACATCCCATATATCAGCTATGTCATAGCCAACTTCCACATCCAAGGTGTCTGGATGCCAGAAAAGGGGGCTGTCGTTAAGGACCAATGCCTGGGCGCTCACCATGCCTTGCGGGGCATTATCTCTGCCTGCGGGGAGGTACTCTTCCAGGACCAGCAGGGTCACACGGTACGACCCCTCCACACCCCCGCCAGCAAAGAATGACAGGACGTTTTTCACCGACTGTTGCAGGATCCAGTCCAGCCGGCCTCAGATGGACAATGAGGACACAGTTGTGCCAAACAATTGAAGCTGGTTGTTAACAAAGACTTTATTCACTAAGGGGCCGATTCTCACCTGCGTGTAGAGGCGCATAAGTGAAAAAAAGCGCGCAACTGCACCCCCGCGTATTCTACTGTTGACTTAAGTCTGTGATTAACGCGGGAATCAGTCAGTTACGTGCTTCGGGAGGAGCAACTCCAAAATTAGGAAGTGTTGCATGTAAATGAACCCTGCGTGCATTCTACTCTCCACGGTTAAGCGGTTGTCTCTTTACATGCCTCAAAGGGCTGTAGTAAGGTCCAGCGCCACTATAAGGCGAAATTAAATATTGTGTTTGATGTCGGCTAGGCCTATAATGTCAACATTTGTTTTGCAATATTTAACATACCAAAGTGCAGAGTCAGTAATGTTTGGCTGTTTTGATCCTTATTCTTTTAAGGACAACGTTTCTCATAGCCATGACATTATTTTTAAAAATATCACAAAAGAACCTGTTCTCCAATTAGGTAAACTACAAACAAAAGGGCAATTAATGAATGAATGGATTTATTCATTTTTTAATTACGTAATTGGTGTGAGTATAAATATGACCAAGACTCTCTCATACATCCTTGTACCTGCTCGCACTCCTGCGTCAATGGGAGAGAGAACGCTGAGGTTGAAGACGTGCTTGCGTTTATAGGCTTAGAATAAACATCCTGGGTTTCACTGCCATGGAGTGCATTCAGCGATTTTGCCTGGACCTTTTTGCAACACCTTTGCAAATTTGCAACACCTACAATACATCACACAACCTCAAGTGAAAGTGACAGCCAAACCGAAGTGGATGAAACAGGCCTCAGCTATGGATATGTTTGTTGCAGTTGGGTTGGAAAATGACAGCGTTCGGGGTAAGAATCGCTTGTTTGTCATGACATTCAGTTGGACACAAAACATCGGAGTGATTTCAGTTATCAAATGTGAACTTTGTAACAGAGGTCAAGTAATATATGCTGTACCGTTTGAGTGCCTAGAAAGTAGGCTACTCCGAAAGTGCTTAAAAAGTGTGTGCGTAAAAAAGACTTGCGCGCCAATGGGAGAATCAGGCGCTAATTTTGCATAGGAGCAAGTAGACAATTATCAAAACAATACAACCAATGCATGACAGAGTGAACCCACCACAATAACTGCTGCAGAGAATCAAGTCCTGGAGAGTGATCTAAGAAGCAGCCCAGAAGAATCTCTCCGGTGTGCCTCTTAGATGAATCTCTCAGTGCTGCTCTGAGTCTCTACTTTTTAGGCCCTCTTACAGCCCCGGAATGTGCTCATGCTTCATTTCCAACCACCCATACTTGATCTTTAGCAACCCACATTTCATTTCCATAACCCATTTATACCATCTTCCATTAACTTCAAGAAAAGTCCCCTATTGTTTTTCATTCAGTGTCTCTGATCTTTTCACCTGTGTGAGTCTGTGTGTGTGGGTGTGCATGCGTCTACAGCGTCTCTCTTCTTTCCTGTATATGTGCATGTATGTTTGTAATTTCATGAAACATATTTGTGAATGATGTGATATTTATTCGATAGTTCTGAGACAAAACTATCTCCATAGTCTAACGTCCTATACAAATGAAAGGCTGAACATAGCTTGCTAAGTAGCTAGTTGCTCGTCTTCCACATTTGTAACATAACTTCCGATCGGTTTGCTATGGGAAGTCAGCTACATTGGAAAACCCTGCGAAAAAAGATGGATAGGCAAGATTATAAGGTCGGATAGTGAGATTGTGCTTCATCACTGAGGTTAATGAACTCCACTGAGTGGCTCGATGACATGCAGCGATGGACTGAGGCAGGCGGCGATTTGTCCAAAAAAAAAAAAAAAAAAAAAACAGAAAGGGAAAGTTTTTTTTATTAATGGAAATGGCCATTGTATTTTTAACTTCCCTAACTATGCAGACCAGGTTGCTTATGTTCCCAAGTTGTTTATTAACTAGATGTACCGTATAGCGGTACATGGTATGACTGCCGCAGTGTAATGAAATGTGGGAACTGTTGGTATGATGAGTGTGTGGTAGAGCAGTGTTGTGAGGTGAGAATTTGTGTGGAAATGATTTCCAGGAAGTGGGCATGGATGTGGGTTTTGAATAAATTACATTGTTTGTCTAGTGTGTAGGAGTGATTTGTGAAACGAATACGCAAAATGAGATTTTGTACAATTATAGCACCCCCTATGGGCCAAATTTTATGGCATGTGTTGTGCATTTAGAGGTCTTTGTGCTTCCTTTAAGACCTTTTTGTCAGCATTGTCTGTAAATTACATACCAAATTTGGTGAGATTTACATGAACGACCTATAACGAGTTCATTTGGATTCGTTTTCACAATGTTAAAATTTCACGGAAAAGGTTTTATTTGAAGTGGGCGTCAACCACTGTTTTCGATGCGTGAGGGTCAATAGATTTCACAATAAAAAAATTGGTTGTTAACATTAGCATTCTCTAGATAATAGGCAAAATGACATTTTGTACAATTACAGCGCCCCCTATGGACAACATTTTATGGCATGTGCTATGCTTTTAGAGGTCTTTGTGGTGATCATGCATGACCTATTTTATACAGTTCCCACCTTCTCAGTCCAAGATATTGGCAACTCAAAATCCCAATTTTTGCATTTACCCATATCACTAGATGGTGCTATGCTTCAAGTGAGTGTTTATGGGCTGGGTCGATACGCCTCTGTAACACTGACATATCACAAAAATGTCATGTTGTCTCCCCCTTTTTGACAGGGACTGGCACAGCGGGGGGTGGCCCTTGGGGGCCAAAAGCTCCTATTCGCTCAGAAACTACTAGGGCTACATGCCTACACAGATTCATGTTCCCGCATTTCAGTGTCCCGGCAATCGTTGACGAAAGTCGGTGAAAAAAATGGAAAAAGTCACAGCAACACCAATATGACCACTTTCGCTAGCTTCGCTAGCAGCGGTCATAAATACTGTCTGGCATTTCTGGCTTTCTTCCTCAGACGTCTGCACTTAACTGACCCGTCTGTGCTGACAGCAATCCACTGACCCAGCTCTCTCCATTTGGCAAAGTGCACGGACTCACTGCACCCTCCCAACATCTTAATTTCTTCTGCCATCATTCTCACGTGTTAATCTAGTTGTTTTTTGTGTGCAGATCCTGTGGAAAAGAAGTTATTCTGCTGTGAATGCTTTGTATATTTAGCTCAGTCCCGGTTTGCCTACCCTCTGGCTAAACCAAGTTCCCACACGAAAATGTTACAATGTTTAATATTGTGTTTGGGGATGTTCAGAAACATTAAATGTAGGTGCACGGAGCAGTAGTCTAATTGCATGGTCTCTTCCAGAATAAGGTCAATACCACAATAACAAACGATTATGAAACATGCGTCAAAGACACCTCAACAGCATTCCAAGGAAAACATTTTGAAATTTAGTTATATAAGAGATACTTACATTTATATTTGTTTGTAGTGCTAGGTTTTCAATAATTCATGGCAATGGTGTCACATTTCGAACATCTCACTGAGAACCCCTGACGTATTTTTGTTCCAAACGTTCCGAAAAGGCAACCAATCAGGTGGAGTCAACCTTCGGGTACCAACAACATCCATTAAATTGAAAAGTATGATTGAACATGATGTTATTGAAGTGACATGAGCTACCGAGAGTTTTGTTGTTTGGACATCTTCTGCTGCTTTGACGCTTTAGTACCTACCAGTCTGAATATGCAAATTACACAAATTTTCAACTGCCAGCCAGTTTATTATTGTCTTGAAAATATTGGGGTCATGTAATGCATTAACATTTAGAGGCAATAATATTGTAATGTAAAGGATTACTTTGAAATGATAGTAACTAATACTATATAATGTATTACATTTTGGAAGTTGCCCGACAGTGTGCCTGACCAACATCTCGTCTTTTTTTTTTCTTCCAACAAAAGCAGCAGCTCAGTTGCAGCTGGAGCCCAGAGGTAGAGCTGCACTGCTGGGATCAGATGCCAGCTTCAACTGCAGCTTAAAGGATCCTTGGGTGGTTATGACCTGGCTGCTGAATAGGAATGTGGTGCTGACAATATCCATGGATCAAGTCTTTGAGAATGATGCGCGTTTCACTGCAGTTAACTACACCACACGTAACACCTTTAAGTGGGAATTTACTGTAAGGAATGTGACAAGGAATGATTCTGGAGAAATCACATGTGATGTTCAAAATATACAAAGTGTAAAAGCACTCTTGTCAGTTCAAGGTAAGTCTACTGATTCTAGCTAAATTAACAGTTTCTGAAAGAAATTCATGTACTTGTGCTGGCAATACAAAGACATACTAATTTTAATTAAAAAAATATGCATTTTTATGCAGCGCCAAATATGTTTTTTTTTTTTTTTTTTTAAATCTTCCTTAAGTCTTTCTGCATCGCATATCTGTCCCTTCCCACCTCACATTTTCCATCCAACAACATGAAGACAACAGAAATGATGAGGCACTTTTGTACTCGGCCTGGGATCATAGCCTGATAAGCCAGCCCAAATCAAATTTTCATGTCTAGCCACAAGGGATAGGCCAGGCACAATTCAAGGGGCAACATCAACAGTTGTCTTTAGACTGTCTCTACATGCAATAGGATAGCACTACGACCAATTATAGCAACAACTTCTTTCCTAATAGACCACACCAGTGCACCGTCACAGCCCTGTCCATGCTGTGTCTGCCTTTTGTGTCTACATCTTGTTCTTCTTTTTCCTCCGTTTGTTAAATTACTTTACATGATGCTCTTATCCAGAGGGACTTACAGTGAATTAGGTACAGGTACAGTCCCCCTGGAGCAACATGGGGTTAAAGGCCTTGCACCTCAGGACGCATTAGCCCTTTGTCTTATTACTAGGGGTACAAGAGGAGAAACTACTGAAGTCTGTTGTTGAACTGTTGTTGAACTTATTATCATTAGGGGTCCAAGCAGCAATTCTTCTTCTTATAAGTATTATTATTATAATTATTATAAAAGTGAATGTGGAGCCTAAACCATAAGTCACAGAAATATTAAACTTTAGACTTAGGTCCCAAATTGAATTAAATTAATTAAAATGTAGGAACCAATATTTCCTTATGTGATCAGTTGATTGTTGGCATGGAGAAGGACTTTCACTTTTCTACTTTTGTATTACAGAAAGCGGAAGTCTTAGTATTATGGATGGCAACGTAACTGTGAGGCATGGTGATCAAGCTGTTTTCATCTGTGTGGCATTGGGGTGGTTTCCTGAACCACAAGTATTCTGGAGCATTGATGGCATAATAGCAAACAGTGGAAGCTATAATACCACTGTTGAGACTAACGGTACCAAATTAGACTCTACAAGCACTTTGAAGGTTGCAGCAACTGACACTGCTCAAGTTCAGTGTCTGGCCAAAGTGGCGGCTATGAAAGCACCAAAAATGAGCAGTGTTTTCCTAATAGTAGGTAAGAATACAATGTTGTCTCAAATTTAAATTATTTTTTTTTTTTTACATATAATGGCAAATGTATTATGGACCAAAAATTCTTATACTGTGCATAGTTACTGCACTTTGCTGTTTTGATATCATCATTATCTGTATCCGTTGTTGTTATTTGTTTTTTTTGTTTTTTTCAGATGAGACCAATCAAGATCCTGACAGAACAGTGCTGATTGCAGTTACTCTGGCCTTTAGTTTGGCTGCACTGCTGGTGCTGGTCATTATTGGAGTTATCTTCTATTGCAAAAGAAAAAGAGCAAAAAGTTAGTACATCCAAACATCAGAAATGATGTACAATTTATTTGTTTTAAGAATTATGTTTACAATGTCAATATATTCTACTGGGGGTCCCGGATGGAAGGAAAAACAATAACATTACAAAAATAGTCTTAAAATGTATTACATAATGTGTCTGAGATGAACACTGCTTGCATATTTGTAAGTCTACAGATGATGAAGGTAACTTATTTAATTTGGTGGCATAACCATTGCTTCACTTATGTTGTTGGTGTTTCAAGCATTGTCTTACTAATAACTAGTACAGTCTTATGCAAGGGATAATGTTCAGCGAGGTGTGTTTAAGTGTTGTGTAGGAACGTTTCCAGCTGCTAAATAACTTGTCGCAGCTTATATGCTGATATTCCATCACTATACTGTAAGTGAACAGAGTACTTGCAGAGTGACATAATGTCAATGGCACAAAACTTGTTGCCATTGACAGTGGTGATTATACATTTTCACATTTTCAGCAGTCATTATACAAAAACATTTGACCTCCGGATGTTGGAGTGGCCCATTCAAAATCAGAAAAGAATGACCATTGAGAAACGGCCAATGGGACTTTGTCAGCATTGTAAAGAGCCATACAATATGTGTATTTACAGAAGTATTGTTTTTCAGAATCCACCTATCAAGAGAATGTTACGAGTCGGATTCAAAGTTCAGAGGAGAGTGGAAAAGATAACCCTGTATACATTATTGATGGCTATACAAGTAAGGCTGTGAACCATTTTCCCAAATGCACACATCCATCAAACATATAGGAGCACACAATGGGCGATATAATTTAATTTGGCAACACTTCATTATTATCCACTTTTCTTTTTGTACAAATTCTCCATCAATGATCGGTGGAACACTGAAACACTGGAGGACATTAAACTCTGTGGGCATGTAGCAGTTTTTTTACATTACACTTAGCTGACACTCTTATCTAGAGCGACTTACAATTATTACACCCGCGCATGCATAGCAATGCGGGTGTATTGTAATTGTATTAGTCTGTCTGTCACAGCGATAACTGGAACAGTTCTGTTCGATTTCGAACAAACTTGGTAGGTAGGTTGGGATTGAGGTCAAGACCTGTGCTGTCGATTTTTTTTTTTGGAATTGGTCCAAGGTCATGGTGACAGGCCAAGGTCAAAGTTTTGCCCCCATGCTAAGTGCATAGGTATTCTTTGTCAGCTCATATCCTGAAAACACTTAGAGATACGGTCATGGTTTACATTAAACACGTATATGGACTTTCTAGATATCATGTTAAATGTCACCTTGAGTGACTTTGAAAGGTCAAACTCAAGGTCACCCATTCTAAATGTGGTCATAAATTGGATGGGCATTAGAACACTAGTTGTTTAGTCACCCCCCCCCCCCCCTTCTTCCTGTTGGAATGGAATTCGAACCTGCGACCCTCCGATCCCAAGACAAATTTTGGTTGAACCGCACACATTAAAAACTCTGGTCGATGTGCACTTCCAAAAAAAAAAAAAAACTGTTTCCATTTTAATTTCATGAAAGTGAAAGTTAATGAAACTTGTCGTGAGCCGTTCATGTGAATCTCACCAAATTTGATATAATCTGCAGACAATGCTGATAAAAAGTTACCAAAGGATTTATCTTGAGATTAACCATTTTAAAGTTACATGTCAATCAAAAAGGCGTAGCTTAAAATAGTCTGACAGTCCATCTTAGCTTGTAATTGCCCAAATGTAATCAAGCTTTACATGCAAAGTCTACACAGTTTTCTTTGAATGTGCACCAAATTTTGTGACATTTCGTCAAGGGGGGCACTGTTTCCCGTCGAAGCTACAAGTCCGAAAACAGATTTCGCTACATAAGTTGCCAAAAATTATACCGGTGTTACAGAGGCATATCAACCCAGCTCATAAACACTTCTTTGAAGTGCTACTTGGTGAAATGAATAAATACTTGAATTTAGAATTGTCAATATCTTAAATCAAGATGTCATGTACAATCAGCAGGACAACCTCTGAAAACACGCCAAGTACCATGAAATTTGGCTCATAAGGGGTACTTTTAAAAGAGTTGGTCTAAAGAAATGCATTAACCCAGTCTATAAATGTGAGGCAGTGCTAGCTGGTCAATAAAGGATGCCAGGGCACCACTCCCTTCAAAATTTAAAAAGAAAAAAAAAAAATGTTTTTACAACCCTTTTTACAGAATTACATTTTGGTTATAATCTGGAGAACACTGTGGTTTAACATTTTTTTTTACTAAAATTCTATTACACTTAGCTGACGCTCTTATCCAGAATGACTTAAAGTTATTATGACCGCCGCTAGCGAAGCTACCGAAAGCGGTCATATTGGTGTTGCCGTGAACTTTGCTCCTACTTTGTGTTAAAAATGGCAACGGAGAAGCTCATCACAGCAGTGGCAGGCTCTTCGGTCCACTACGACTCAGCCCTGTTTTTCTACAGGGATGCAAACAATTCTAACTAAAAAGTAAATGGATGTACTCAGTCAGCGGCTTAAATCATTCATGAATTACTGTATGAATATGAATATTTTTCAGCTGTCAGTGCATGTAGACATTTTATACTCTTTTATTCCTTTATTAACCAAACATGTCAAAGTACATCAATGTTTTGCCCTACGCATATACATGTATTGCCGCTTTCACAACTGTTGGTCGGGAGGTTTTTTTTGCTGCGGCCCTTTAAATGACTAACATTCCAAATGAAACGTCATGTGCGAACAAAGCGAACTCAACGGTGAAGCTTCTTCAGCGACCTCGGCGACCTGGTCGCTTTGGTCGCTTTGGTGTACACGTACAGTTAGTGAGCGAATAAGAGCTTTTGGCCCCCAAGGGCCACCGCGCCGCTGTGCCAGTGTCCGTCAAAGAGGGGAGACCGGCAAAAGTTTTCGCTGAATAAGTCAGTGAACGTTTTACCTTACAACATGAAATTTTTGTGATATGTCGGTGTTACACCTAGACGTATCGACCCAGCACATAAACGGTGACTTGAAACATAGCGCCACCTAGTGATAAGGGTAAATGCAAAAATTGGGATTTTGAGTTGCCAGTATCTTGGACCGAGAAGGTGGGAACTGCACAAAATGTGTCATGCATGATCAGCACAAAGACCTCTAAAAGCACAGCATGTGCCAAAAAATTTGGTCCATAGGGGGCGCTGTAATTGTACAAAAATGTCATTTTGCCTATTATCTAGAGAATGCTAACGTTTACAACCAATTTTTTTGTCGTGAAATCTATTGACCCTCACGCTTTGAAAATACTGGTCGACGCTCACTTCCAATGATAACAATTTACGTGAAATTTTAACACTGCAAAAACTAATCCAAACAAACTTGTCATAGGTCGTTCATGTGAATCTCACCATATTTGGTATATGTCATCTACAGACAATGCTGACAAAAAGTTGTCAAAGGATTTATCTTGAGGTGAACCGTTTCGAAGTTACATGTCAATGAACATTTACCACGTAGCCTAAAATTATTCAAAAGTCCATATCTTGGCTTCTAATTGCTCAAATTTGGTCAGAGTTGACATGCTAACTCTAAACAGCTTTCTTGTCATGTGTACTAAATTTTGTGACATTTCGTTATAGGGGCCGAGTTTATCGTCAAAGCTAGGTGTCGAAAAACAGTTTTTGTTAAATAACTCGTCAACAATTTTGCCCAAGACAACAATTTTGTGTTAGTATGTCGGTGTTACAGAGGTGTATCAACCCAGCCCATAAACACTCAATTGAAGCTTAGCGCCACCTAGTGATATGGGTAAATGCAAAAATTGGGATTTTGACTTGCCAATATCTTGGACCGAGAAGGTGGGAACTGCACAAAATGTGTCATGCACGATCAGCACAAATACCTCTAAAAGCACAGCACATGCCACAAAATTTGGACCATAGGGGCGCTGTAATTTTACAAAATGTCATTCTGCCTATTATCTAGAGAATGCTAACGTTTACAATAGTGGTGGGCATAGATTTTTTTTTTTTAATCTAGATTAATCTCGCTGTAATCATAAAATTAATCTAGATTAATCTAGATTAAAATGGCTCATTTGAATTCTGCCGAAGGCATCCGCGCTAAAATATATAGGTAGGTATGCATCCGCGCTAAAAATATCAAGGTGAAAGCAGAGTGTTGAGGGAGGGAGAGTCGCCAACAGCCGTTTGCTTCCGTGTTCTATTTTCGCAAAGGGGAGGGAGGAAATACCCCTTTATGCAGCGCAGAGCAGATTCTAGGTTCGTTTTAATTGAAATGAATAGGACACATGTGGAGTTTAACTAATAAATTGGTCATTACGTTTTCTGGAGTTGTTAAGGGTTTTTTGGAATCATGTGTCACAATCTGCAACTATTTGTAATAATTTCAAGCCTAATAGTGTAAGTTGTTACTGTTTGGATTTTGAGAAAATTAGCTTTATTTCAGGTCAGGCAGCACTTACTATGTGGTTGTTAGCGCGCTAACGCTAGCGAACTACGCTAACGTAATGTTTTAAATTGAAAGCTGTCACTTTACTCACTAACACCCACCTAGATACTGTTACTGGTTATAGTGTAAGCAGACAAAGTAATATAAAGTTATAGGGTTACAGCAATGTATTAAATTCAAGGTGAGTCCAATCACTGTTAGCGTTTAGCACATGGTGTTGTCATAGTTACTACCACTTGAATGAGCTAGAGCTAGTTTGTTAACTTGCTAGCTCGCTTTACAGACACACTAAATTATTTTCTAAGAGTTCGAAATAGGAATTTGTTGGCATTTTGGTCCCATAGTAACATATTATGTTGGCTTATCTTTGTAGAATCTAAGATCTTTGGTGAAAGTCATCATAGTTTGTGTAGTATAGACCCAGCTCCCAACCCAACTTTGAGAATAGATTAACGGCGATATTTTTTTTATCGCCCGATAAGAGTCTCATGTTAACGCAGCACGTTAACGCCGATAACGGCCCACCTATAGTTTACAACAATTTGTTTTTATCGTGAAATCTGATGACCTTCACCCATTGAAAACACTGGTCAACGTCCACTTCCAACGTAAACAATTTCCGTGAAATTTCAACACTGTGAAAACGAATCCTAACGAACACGTCATAGGCTGTTAATGTGGTCCATAGGGGGCACTGTTATTGTACAAAATCTCATTTTGCCTATTTCTTTCAGAAATCACTCCTACACACTGAACAAACACACACAACGTCACTCATTCAAACCCCACAACCATGCCCACTTCCAGGAAATCATTTCCACACAATTTCTCACCTCACAACACTGCTCTACCACATATTCATCATACCAACAGTTCCCACATTTCAATACACTGCGGCGGTCATACCATGTACCGCTATGCGGTACATCTAGTTTAGGTACAGGGTTTCGGTTACAGTCCCTGGAGCAATGTGGGTTTAGATGCCTTGCTAAAGGGCACTTCAGCTATACAAACCTACAACCCTCCGATCCCAAGACCAACTCTAACCACTAGGCCACAGCTGCCACCATGATGGCGCACTGAAAACACATGATTTACCACAAATTTTAAAGCAACGAAAGGGAAAGTAAATGAACTCCTCATAGGGTGTTCACCCATATCCCACCAAATTTGTTATATATCGTCTGCAGACGATGGCAACAAAACATTATCTATGGATATATCTTGAGATGATGTGTTTCAAAGTAACAATGTATCAAAATTAAATACATAGCTTAAAATCTGTGGCCTAGTGGGGGGCAGCTGTGGCCTAGTGGTTAGGGAGTTGGTCTTGCAATCGGAAGGTTGCCGGTTCGAATCCCGCCCTATCCATGGTTGTGATGCCCTTGAGCAAGGCATCTAACCCCGCACTGCTCCAGGGACTGTAACTGAAACCCTGTAAATATCTGTAAGTCGCTCTGGATAAGAGCATCAGCTAAGTCTAATGTAATGTAATGTAAAATAGCTTGACAATCAGTGTCTTGGCCTGCATTTCATAACAGACATTAAATCTACACAGCATTCTTAGAATGCATGCCAAATTTTGTGAAATTTCATCATAGGGGGCAGTGTTCTCCCTCAAAGCTAGAAGTCCAGAAATAGTTCTCATTTTTATTTTGGAATGTTGGTGTCATAGAGGCGTACCAACCCCACCCGTAAATACTCATTTGTAGCATAGCACTAGCTAGTGAAATGGGTAAAAGTAAAAATGAGATTTTGAACTGCCAATATCTTGACTGAAAAAGCTGGAACTGCACAAAATTCATGTTCCATGTCATGTACAATCAGCAAGACAATCTCTGGAATCATGCCAATTACTGTAAAATGTCATGCATAGGAGGCATTGTAATTTTATTAGATCACATTTGGGCTACTATCTGTGGAACACTATGGTTTAAAATCAAATTCTTTTTCCTTATATTCAGTAGAACCTCCTGCATGAAAATCACCTTTTCATGCCCACTTCCAGCTAAGAAAATGTAGAAGTACAAAAACACAATCAACTTGAAGTGAGAAAAATAGCAGAAACAGGATTCAATAGAATGCCATAGAACTGGAACTCAGACCTCGATTTCCAACTCAGGAGCTCCTCTAGTGGTCAAAGTCCGCCAGTTGGACCTACACAGCATAACCATTTAAAACTGGGGTTTGTGAGCCTGGCCACTCAGCGCTGTAATATATATGCCCCGTTAAGGCGTGCTCTTGTGTGGCGTAATAATGCAATGTCACAACGACACAATGCCCCATTGATGTGGGCTCTTGTGTGAACACAGGTCAACAGTCTCCAGAGGCGCTAAAATAAGAGTAGTTCATTGAGGCGCAGTCGGGTTGTTAGTGTCCCCAGGAAGCAACAGGGGTGAGGGAAAAACTCCCTGTTTGTTTGATTTGTGTAAATTCTAGGAGGAAACCTCAGGCAGAACCACAGCCCCCAGGGGAGCCCATCTGCTGAGGCTGGTAACGAGAAGACTGACTGTCTGAAGGGCCTTTGATCTGAGCGGGGAAGTCTCTGTCTGAAGGGACTTGGATTTGAGCAGTTAGGTATAGGCAAGTTTGAACAGGTAGGTCGTTAGTTGTCGTTTGAAGGAATCGATGGATTCCGCTTCTCTGATGTGCTGTGGTAGGGCATTCCATCTCTTTGGGGCATAGTATGAGAAGGCTGATTCCCCGATCCTTTTGGGTGGCGTATCTGAAATCCTCAGGAGACCGGCATCAGCGGATCTAAGGGCTCGTGCAGGGGTGTAAGAGGATAATGTGTCAGTAATATAGCACGGGCAATGCCATTTACAGCTTTGAAGACTAGTAGTAGTACTTTGAAGTCAATTTTGTAAGATACGGGTAGCCAGTGTAGTTTGGCCAGTACAGGAGTAATGTGCTCCATCTTTCTTGTTTTTGTTAGTAATCTTGCAGCAATTGTGCAAGCAATTGTTTTTTTGGGAGGCCTGTGAATAAGGCGTTGCAGTAGTCCAATCTACTTGTGATAAATGCGTAAAACAAGTTTTTCGGCATCTGGCTGGGTCAAGAAGGGGCAAACTTTTACAATATTTCTTAGATGGAAGTATGCTGTTTCAGTAACTTTATTGATGTGAGATTTGAGGCTTAGGTCGGAATCAAGGATGACACCCAGGCTTGTTACCTGTTCTCTGACATGTTGGTTTAGACTGGAGTGGAGAGCTTCACGTTTATCTTTAGGGCCAATAAGTACTAGTTCAGTTTTTTTTTTTTTTTCATTTCATTTTAGAAAGCTATTGTTCATCCAATGTGTGACAGCTGACAAACAGGAAGTTAAAGAGTGTAGAGCTGTGGTTTTGTTTGGCTCAACTGAGATATAAAGTTGTGTATTGTCGGCATAGCTATGAAATTCTACACAGTGGTCCCTCGCTATAATGTGGTTCACCTTTCGCGGCCCTGCTGTTTTGCAGACTTTTTTTAGTGCATGTTTTTTTTTTTTTTTTACAGCGCATTGTGTTTTGCGCCCTGATTGGCTAAGGGACTGTAGAACATTGTGTCTCCTGTACAGTACAGAATGCATTGAGCTTGTAAAATTTACATAAATCTTCGATTGCTAGCCATGTGAGTCTGAAGTGCTGTATGTTTGCAAGTTTGAACTTTGACAGTAGAAGATAGAGAAATGCGAGACAATGTCAATGCCTGTCTGAGAAGTGTATAAAATGTGTAGTGAGGAGTTTTACAACCTTAAAACATCTATAATAATTGTAAAAAACTAGATGTACCGCATAGCGGTACATGGTATGACCGCCGCAGTATATTGAAATGTGGGAACTGTTGTATGATGTGTGTGGTAGAGCAGTGTTGTGAGGTGAGAATTTCTGTGTGTAATAGAGTGTGCCGAGCAGATGGAGTAGTCAGCCAAAATGATCAGCAGAATACAGGGAAATATAGTTGCAAAAATATTCTTTTTTTTTATTTTTAACCGGCAGATGTTTAAAAATGACAAACAAAACACTGATGAAAAACCAACAAAAAAAAAACACAGGGTCAAGAAAGCCCACGGAACTAAGCGGTTGTACTCACACACAGTAACAGACCTGCACAAAGCGAATAACGCGTCCTCTCGTTACAGAGACCGTTTCCCAAATGAGCTGCGCAGCGCGCATTTATAGAACAGCGTCACGGTCACCTTGCTATTAACATCAATCAACTCGTCTAGACATGATTTCACAGTTTAAACATTTTTCACCACATGCTTTTCTGGATTCTAACACTTGACAGTTCGTACATGTCACAACAAACACTTCAACAATGTTTTTAGAAAAATCAGTCCATTGAATGACCTACTTTGCCGCGCATCGCGGATGTAACCTATAAAATTGCTGTCTGATCAACACTCGGGTTTGATCCCGCCCTCCGAAGACTACCACAGGTAAGATGGCTGCAAACATTTACTCCTGATGTGAAACTTGAGCATTAAAGGATTCTGATGTTCATTGTGCGCACGTAAAGAACCTTTACCATGCTGTAATTTCTCAAACAGTGAATAAACATCTACATGCAATTAAACCCGTCCGGAGTAGCGTCTTTTGTTCGGGTTCTCAAACATTCATTGTTCATCAAACATGTGCCGGGTGCAACATACCCATATCGCACAAAATTAAACAGTTTTAAACCCACAGCGAACATATGCCCCACACATACAACCCAGATTGTCTTTTTAATGTCCGTTGTCTCTGTGGTTTATGCAACAAGCAGAGCGGGGGAAACCGCTGTTTAAAGTGGCAGAGGCGTTGCGCTCTGTCACATTACCCCCCCCTCAAGACTGGACATCCTCCTCATACACTCGGGACAAGTAATCGGCCACCACATTGTCCGGGCCGGCCCGATACTTGACTGTGAACCTAAAGGGCTGCAGTGACAAATACCACCTCGTTACTCTGGAGTTTGTGTCCTTCATTTTATCAAGCCACTGTAGGGCCCGATGATCTGTCTCCAGAACAAAGTCTTTGTCCATGAGGTAATATTTGAGGGAATCCAAGGCCCACTTGATGGCGAGCCCCTCCTTTTCCACCGTGGAGTACCTCACCTCCCGTGGAAACAGCTTCCTGCTCAGGAACACTACTGGCTTTTGCTCCCCAGGTGGCCCCTGGAGCAACACTGCCCCCAGCCCCGCCGCAGATGCATCCGTTTGCACCAGGAAGGGCTGAGAGAAGTCGGGACTCTGCAGAATGGGGTCTTTGGTCAAACATGTCCTTAAATCCTCAAAAGCCTGCGCACACTGGTCTGTCCAGACCACTCGATTGGGTGCAGACTTCCGTGTCAGCTCAATCAGTGGAGCTGCTCTGGTGGAGAAGTGTGGGACAAAACACCTGTACCAACCCACCACGCCCAGGAAGGAGCGGACCTGGCGTTTGGTGGTCGGCACAGGGGTCTCCAGGATGGCACTGACCTTCCCCACCTGAGGCTTCATCACTCCTCCCCCGATGACGTAGCCAGGTATTGCACTTCCCTCTGAGCCACCGCACACTTTTCCGGGTTGACAGTAAGACCTGCCTCCTTCAGCCGCCTCAGCACCTCCTTCACATGGACCAGGTGTTCCTTCCACGAGCGGCTGTGAATGACGACATCATCCAAATATGCCGCCGAGTACATCTCCGCCCCCTTCAACACCCGGTCCATGAGACGCTGAAACGTTGCTGGCGCCCCCTGCAGGCCAAAGGGCATATAACAAAACTGATAAAATCCAAAAGGAGTCTTAAAAGCAGTCAAAGGTTTGGACTCACTGGACATGGGTACTTGCCAATAACCCTTACTGAGGTCAAGAGTTGTCAGGTACTTGGCACCGCCCAGCCTGTCAATCAAGTCATCTATTCTTGGCATGGGGTAAGGATCAACAGTTGAAAGTGAGTTTAACTTTCTAAAGTCCATACAAAATCTCAAAGACCCATCTTTCTTGGGCACAAGTACTACAGGTCTTGACCACTCACTTGTTGATGGTTCGATGATCCCCATGTTCAGCATGCTATCTATTTCCCCCTTGATCTTCGGGAGCAGCTGTGCTGGGATGCGGTAGCACGGGAGACGGACTGGACCAGGAGACTTCAATCTGATGTGATGTTGCACCAACCTTGTCTTGCCAGGAGAGCCCTTGAACACCCCCTCTGGTATACAAGCCCTCAGCTCCCGCTGCTGGCTGTCGGAGAGGTGGCGGAGGATGATATCTTCAACTCCCTCCTGCTGGACTGGGAAGTACTGCTCCTCTGCCTCTTCCTCCTCCTCCACTGCTCTGGCGAACAGGTTGTCAACTGGTCTGTCCTTCTCATGCCACTCTCTCAACATGTTGATGTGGAAAGTCTGTGTCTGCTTCTTCTTGTCAGGTGTGCTGATCTCGTAGGTGACTTTGCCTGCCCTCCTCTGGACGACGTATGGCCCCTGCCACTTTGCGAGGAGGCTGCTCTCGGATGTAGGTAGCAGCACCAACACCTGCTGGCCTGGCTGGAGAGACCGCTCTCTGGCTGAGGCGTCATACCACTTCCGCTGCTTGGCCTGGGCGGACTTCATTTTCTCCTGTACCATTTCAGTCAGGCTCTGCATGCGGTCCCGCATCTTCAGCACATACGCCAGGACATTTACCTTCTGCTCTGGCTCCTTTCCCTCCCACGCCTCCTTCAGGACGTCCAGTGGACCCCTCACTTGGCGACCGTAAAGGAGTTCAAATGGAGAGAAGCCTGTTGATGCCTGTGGTACTTCCCTGTAGGCAAATAACAGGTACGGCAGCCAGTCATCCCAGTCAGACCCAGAGTCTGACACGAACTTGCGAAGCATGCTTTTCAAAGTCTTGTTGAATCGCTCAACAAGCCCGTCAGTCTGAGGGTGGTATGGCGTGGTTTTAATGCCCTTAATCCCCAAGTACTTGTACACATCTTTCAGTAGACTAGATGTAAAATTTGTCCCCTGATCAGTGAGTACCTCCCTAGGAACCCCCACCCGTGTGACCAACTGGAGAAAAGCATTAGCTACCTGCCTTGCTTTGATGTTTCGCAGAGGAAAAGCTTCCGGATACCTAGTGGCGTAGTCTGCAATTACCAGAATGTATCTGTTACCCTTGCGACTGCGTTCTAGTGGGCCAACAATATCCATCGCTACTCTGCTAAAAGGAACATCGATCACCGGCATAGGAACTAATGGTACCCTGTCTCCCTTCCTGCCTGGGGCTGTTAACTGACACGCAGCACAAGTTTTGCAGAATTTCACCACATCACTATACATTTTAGGCCAGTAAAACCGCTCAACAATCCTATCCCATGTTTTGTTCTGACCTAAATGACCGGCCCATGCAGTAGCATGTCCAACCTCCATCACCGTGTTTCTCAAAGCACTAGGCAACACCAGCTGTTCTCCATCCTCCCCATGTCTATACAAAATACCAGACTTCAACTTAAACTTGGGGCCTAAAGCATCTCCATTTTCATCTGCCACCAAGTCTGCATAACAGGGTTGTAGGGACTTATCTGCTCGTTGAGCCTGAATTATATCTGCTGGAATAGTTAAATTAACAGTATTCAGCTCAGGTTGTGGAACAATTTCAGTCAGCTTAGTGCCTCGAAATTTCTCAGTTCTTTTCTGGCTTCTGGTTTTACGTTTTATATCAGCAAAAGGTAATAGCTCCCATGTTGTGTCTCTGTCTGTCTTTTGTGCCTGTGCACGGGTAACTGCCATGTTACAACTCTGGCCCTCTACAAGAGCCATTAGGTCTGGGATATCCCTGCCCAATACTACTGGGTATGGCAGCTTCTCTGCCAATGCTACAGTAACCAAATATGACACCTTTTCCACTTCCAGATGAACCTCAGCTGTCGGGTATGATCGTTCATCACCATGAACACATCTAATCAGCACCCTCCCATCTGTAGGTGTACCATGTTGGGCTACTAAATCCCCCCTTACAATAGTTTGGCTACTCCCAGTATCCACCAGGGCCTGCACCTGCTTCCCATTCACCCGCACTACTGTAATGGCCTCCCCCTCATCTAGTGTGGCTTCCCCCCCACTAGTGTTTGGGACACAAGACACATTGGACGTCTTTGGCTTCCTATTGGGGCACTTAGGTTTAATATGTCCTGACTGACCACAGTAAAAACACTTAACATCTGCATTAACTGGTCTAGGGCTTTTCAAACCATCACCACGCCAACCACTCTCAGACTTACCGGACTGTGCAGCTGTGCCGTCTCTTCCCCCATTCTGGTATGGTCTTGAGCCTCGCCGTGCCGCCACAAAGGACTCTGCCAACACCACTGCCTCTTTCGACGTCTTGGGGTTGTGTTCCCTAATCCACAAACGTACATCACTGCTCACCATCCTCAGGAACTGTTCCAGGATGAGCATGTCGCCGATCTCCTCCTTGGAATGGACTTGTGGACGTGTCCATTTTTCATACAGTTCACGCAGTCTTGTGAAGAGTTCTTTTGGTGACTCATCCGGTAACATCTGGGTTGATCGAAAGCGCTGCCTGTAAGTCTCTGAATTGACTTCAAATTTTTCCAGGATTACTGCCTTGACCTGGTCATAGTCCATTGCCTCTGCAAAATCCATAGCAATATATGCTGCCCTTGCCTTGCCGGTAAGTAATGGAACTAGATGAAGTGCCCATTGAGCTTTCGGGCACAAACTGGCTGTAGCGACGCGTTCAAATGTTGTCAGAAAGTGCTCAATGTCCTCATCATTGGAATATTTCTGCATTTTAGGCCCTCTCCAGCCTGTGGCTTGCATCCCTTCAAAAACATGCGCTGCCGGTGCTTGGATCCCAGCCATTGCCACTTGTGTAGCTGGACCTGGCACTACAACCACGCCTGGGCCCGCCGTGGCTGCTGGTGCCGCTGCTGCTGCTGCTTGGACCCCCACCATCGCTGGTTGTGCTGCCGGACCTGGTACCACCACCGCGCCTGGGCCTGCCGTCAATGCTGCTGCTTGGACCCCGACCATCGCTGGTTGAGCTGCTGCTGCTGCCACCGCCGCTGCTGCTGCTCGCCCCGCTGGAGGACCTGGAACTCCTGCTGCTGCACTCATCGGCATTGCTGCTGCTGCTGGCATGGCCACTGCTCCTCCCGCACCTTGATCTTCTGATGCCCACCTCTGCAACTCTGTATAGTCTTCCACCTGTGATGCATGAGCTGGACTGACTGCCGTTGACACAGGGGCTGACAGTGAGATGCCATGCTGCTCTGCCCTCAGTGTGGGCCTACCCTGGCCCCTGCTGAGCTCCCCGCGCTCCTGCCGCACTTCCTCCTGCAGCCTGCTGAACTGGTGCACTATGCCTCTCCAGCGTTGGTCTTGCCTTGTTTGCTCTTCCACTGCCCGCTGTTCTTGCCTCTGTTGGGTCACCAAGAATGCCTGAAACATTGACTGCAGTTGCTGAACAGAATTCTCCAAGGCTTGCTGCGGTGAGTCCTCTTCCTCCTCAGCTGCTTCAGTTTGTTGCCTTCTTTTATTTCCCATCATTTGCCTTCATTAAGACTGACTTATGCACACTAGTAGTTTCCGCTGCCACCAAATGTAATAGAGTGTGCCGAGCAGATGGAGTAGTCAGCCAAAATGATCAGCAGAATACAGGGAAATATAGTTGCAAAAATATTCTTTTTTTTTATTTTTAACCGGCAGATGTTTAAAAATGACAAACAAAACACTGATGAAAAACCAACAAAAAAAAAACACAGGGTCAAGAAAGCCCACGGAACTAAGCGGTTGTACTCACACACAGTAACAGACCTGCACAAAGCGAATAACGCGTCCTCTCGTTACAGAGACCGTTTCCCAAATGAGCTGCGCAGCGCGCATTTATAGAACAGCGTCACGGTCACCTTGCTATTAACATCAATCAACTCATCTAGACATGATTTCACAGTTTAAACATTTTTCACCACATGCTTTTCTGGATTCTAACACTTGACAGTTCGTACATGTCACAACAAACACTTCAACAATGTTTTTAGAAAAATCAGTCCATTGAATGACCTACTTTGCAGCGCATCGCGGATGTAACCTATAAAATTGCTGTCTGATCAACACTCGGGTTTGATCCCGCCCTCCGAAGACTACCACAGGTAAGATGGCTGCAAACATTTACTCCTGATGTGAAACTTGAGCATTAAAGGATTCTGATGTTCATTGTGCGCACGTAAAGAACCTTTACCATGCTGTAATTTCTCAAACAGTGAATAAACATCTACATGCAATTAAACCCGTCCGGAGTAGCGTCTTTTGTTCGGGTTCTCAAACATTCAGGCGTTGCGCTCTGTCACACTGTGCAAATGATTTCCTGGAAGTGGGCATGGATGTGGGTTTTGAGTCATGAATGAGATTTTGTACAATTACAGCGCCCCCTAAGGACCAAATTGTATGGCACGTGCTGTGGTTTTAGAGGTCTTTGTGCTGATCGTGCATGACGTATTTTGTGCAGTTCCCACCTTCTCGGTCCAAGATATTGGCAGTTCAAAATCCCAATGTTTGCATTTACCCTTATCACTAGGTGGTGCTATGTTTCAAGTGAGTGTTTATGGGCTGGGTCGATACGCCTCTGTAACACCAGCATACTAACACAAAATTGTTGACTTGGGCAAAATTGTTGCCGAGTTATGTAACAAAAACTGCTTTTCAACACCTAGCTTTGCCAATAAACATCGCCCCCTATGACGAAATGTCACAAAATTTCATACACATGAAAAGAAAGTTGTTTAGAGATGGCATGTCAACTTTTACCAAATTTGAGGAGTTAAAAGCCAAAATATGGACTTTTGAAGAATTTTAAGCTACGTGTTATTTGTTCATTGACGTGTAACTTCGAAACGGTTTATCTCAAGATAAATCCTTTGATAACTTTTTGTCAGCATTGTCTGTAGATGACATATACCAAATTTGGTGAGATTCACATGAACGGCCTATGACGAGTTCATTCAGATTTGTTTTCACAATGTTAAAATTTCACGGAAATTGTTTTCGTTAGAAGTGGGCGTCGACCAGTTTTTTCAATGCGTGAGGGTCAATAGATTTCACGATAAAAAAAAAAAATGTTGTAAACGTTAGCATTCATGTGCTGTGGTGTTAGAGGTCTTTGTGGTGATCATGCATGATGTATTTTGCGCAGTTTCCACCTTCTCGGTCCAAGATATTGGCAACTCAAAATCCCAATTTTTGCATTTACCCAGATCACTAGGTGGCGCTATGCTTCAAGTGAGAACTTATGGGCTGGGTCGATACGTCTCTGTAACACCAACATATCACAAAAATTTCATGTTGTTCGGTGAAACATTCATCGAGTTATTCAGCGAAAACTTTTGCCGGTCTCCCCCTCTTTGACGGACACTGGCACAGCGGGGGGTGGCCCTTGGGGGCCAAAAGCTTCTAGTCGCTCAAAATGGTCTAGCGCTACATGCCTACAAAGCCTCATATCCCCCAGACTTTCAGTGTCCCGGCCATCGTTGACGGACATTCGCTGAAAAAAAAAAGGGAAAAAAGTTGCGGCAACTCTATAATGAACGCTTTTGCTAGTTTCGCTAACGGCGGTCATAATAAAGCTGACTACTTAGTGGATTTCACCTATTGCAGGTTATTTTTAGAATGTAACTCCCGCGATTAATGAGGGATCACTGTATTATGTTTTTTGATAATGTTGCCCAGTGGTAGCATATATAATGAAAAAAGGAGGGCATTGAACATTTGATAATTAAAATGTGGTACATCTAGATTTACAGTATCAGTGTTAAAGTATATCTACCTAAGTAAGTAGGTACAGTGGTACAACTTGTGTAACATATGTAAAATCATGTCCTACTGTACTTACAAAATGTATTTTTGTGACAAAATATCCATACCCACAATGTTGATATACTGCTTTCTCTTATCAGGTCATCACAACAGTCCCAGGGCAACAGATTCTTACCAGGTATATTACCCTGTGCTTGTACAATATTATATGATCAATGAAACACGGGCCATTACTGTTACTATCACTAGTGTGTGAGATAGGTTGGTCACATGAGTGTCCAGTATGTAGGTTCATAAGCATACTGGTCTAAAGAAATGCATCAACCCAGTCTATAAATGACATAAATCTGAAACAAAAAGGTGTGCTTTGCTAACTCAGTACTCATTATAGCCTGCCAGTGCATGTCGAACAGTTAGTGGCGGCATCATTCTAACTATGTGGCCACCTAGTACGAGATTAGGACAAGCATAATAAGCCCATTATACCCCATAATAATTGCAAGCACCCTTGGTTGAAATGCTATATATTCAGGAGCAAGCATAACATATAACGTATATCAGTTACACTTTATTTTACGGTCTCTGATACAGTGTATCTACATCACGAAGTACAGTGTAACAAAGTTTGTAGCAATTTGTAACATTATTACTTACAATATACCATAGTTACCTGGTCCCCCAGAGGGGATTGACCAGGTATTGCAATGATCCTGTCTGTCCACATGGGGTAGCATCTCTGATTGCGCTTGTTGTTACATGTAGATATGTAGACATGTCAAAGTCTCAGTAATCTTATGTTCTCTTTTGTGGTACTCAACTAATGACAACCTGTGGCTCTCCATCTCATGAGTATTAAATGATGGCTACAGTACAAATGTGCTTCCCAGCATTTTTAAATCAGGATGGGTAGAGGCAAACCACATATCAAGCCAAGGTGGTTGCTGAGAAATTGCTGTGTGTCCATTTTTCTGACACCTATGGATGCAATTTCAAGAAATGATGTGCTTATCCAGAAGCCATGGGGTCAAACCCAAAATTTTCGGTGAAATTTTTTCGTTTTTTTTAGTTATCTGATAGATGTTAGGCTAGGACACCAGGCTTTCATATGATGATTGGTGGAACTGTCTAGAAGGCTAAACCCCTTTTTAGAATTCAGTCCCTAGCAGATTTCCCAGAGTAAAGTCATGAGACAACGTGTTGTCTTTCAAGAGTGCTTTTTCTTAGACATAGCTCATTTTACACATTTCACACATTATACTCTAAATAAAACATACCAATCACCAAAAAGTTATTGAGTTTAAGTTTCGTTAGTTCATTCATAATCAGAGTTCAAATAAGTCAAGTTGTAAAGGTAAACTAGCCTGCTAGTTGGTGTACCAGCTAGTTAGCATGCTAGCCCAACCCATGACACAGGCTACTGCTAATATTGTCGACACAATTTTGGCAAACCTATTTGATAGTCTTCTGTATGAGGAGAGACTAAGAATTAAACAGCAGCCAAGATTGATTTGGTCCAGAAAACCAAAGGTAAAAGTAAAAAAGGTAAAAGTCACTGGTCTCTCCAGGTTTCCTGGTATGACAAGGTGAACTGGCTAACTTTATACTGTTGGCCATGCCTCTCGATAAAGCTGTGCCAGGGATGTGTAGTTTGGTCAAATGTAGGTTTGCGGACCTGAGTCACTCTGACAGAGCATACAAAAGGCATGAAAAAAGCAATTGCTTTCAACCATCAGCTGTGTTTTCTGGTATGTCCCACTCAGTACAAAATGACCTGGTATCTGCTTTTGCAGCCACTGTCTGTGATTAAATAAACAGTGAAATTCAGACTGCTTCCTTTTTTGCATGGCAGGTGCATGAAACCACAGACCTATCTTGCCATGCCCAACTGTCTCTCACTGTGCGATATGTGGGTAGTGCAAGTGAAATTCAGGAACGGTGTATTGGACAGAGGGGCGAGATGCACAGTCTGTGTTCAAAGTTTTCCATGAGAAAATGCAGGCCTACAGTTGTACAGAAAAACTTGTGGCTCAAATATACAATGGGGCTGCAGTGATGGCTTCATCACTCAATGATCTGTAGGCTAACGGGAAATCCCATTGCCTTGTTTGTGTTATCCCAGGGGCCTAAATGCTTCAGTCAAGAGTATTCTTTGCATCTCTCTCTGGGTTTGCCACTTTTTTCAAACTCCACAAAGAGGATGTCTACTAGAGACTTTAGAGTGTTCTAGGCTTCCCAGAAATGCTCCTACTTGGAGGAATTTCACATTATGCATAGTTAGTACAGTGGCAAACAACCGTGATGACCTGC
>JARGSH010000105.1:0-31122 GCA_030340665.1 Neosalanx taihuensis | reverse complement strand
AGTAATGTGCTCCATCTTTCTCGTTTTTTTAGTAATCTTGCAGCCGAATTTTGAATAAGCTGTAGTTTTTCAATTGATTTTTTTGGGAGGCCTGTGCATAAGGCATTGTAGTAGTCTAGTCTACTTGTGATAAATGCGTGAACAGGTTTTTTGGCATCTGGCTAGGTCAAGAAGGGGCAAACTTTTTTCTTAGATGGAAGTATGCTCTTTTAGTAACTTTGTTGATGTGAGGTTTGAGGCTTAGGTCAGAGTCAAGGATGACACCTAGGCTAGTTACCTGTTCTCTGAAATGTTGGTTTAGGTTACCTAGACTGGGGAGGAGAGCTTCACGTTTATCACCCCCAGATTATTAGCGCTTATTAGCAGTGTTGGGGTCAGTACTCAAAAACGCAATCCATTACACATTACTCGCTAGTGTTGAAAAATGTAATATATTACTTTATTTCTTCACTCCTTATGGAAAGTAACTCCTTACATTACTTTGCCTTACTCGGCAGCAGCCTTGAGCAAAACACATAAGAATTTCCTACTGCAATAAGCAAGATGTAAGACAAGTCTTTCATGTCCTTCAATGAAAACACACTATACCAGAAAGTTGTTGAAAATCTGAAGAGCACTGCACAGGGTCAGATCAGTAGCTTATTGCACTGCTGGCAGGCTTATGTCGTAAAAAAAAACCAAACCAAAAGTCTACAACAGGTTGACAACTTGATGACAGCGCTCACTAAAAATAGAATGAATGAAATAGCATGCAGAGACATATAGATTACAGCATGAACGCCTTAACAAACTACACCATTCAAATAAAACGTGTTACTAAATAAAATAACTCTGGACATCTAACCACATTAGATGTTAGGGTAAACATGTTTAACTGACATGTTATAATCTAGGGCAAAGGCACTTTGTTAAGTCATTGGGGCGCTCCCCACTAAAGTGATGATCATACTGCACAGGCCCAGCCCTAACCAATTTGGTGCCCTAGGCAACATCTTATGTGGCGCCCCCCTTGCATCGCAGAAAATTCCACTGCTAGTGTACATATACTCACAAGAAACATTCTTTTATTTAAATATAGAAATTGCATATTCAAAATACTTAGAATCACAGAAACAAATATAAAAAATGAACTTAACATATGAGATATAATATAAATAGCTCACATAAAGTATTAGATTTAAATACTTCCAAAATAAAAAGTGTAAAGTGACATAAATTAAGTCCTAAATACAATTTTACCGTTCTGCCCCAACGCCTTGCCGGGGTCAACAGCGAGATAACTCCTCTCCAACAAACCACGCAGACGAAGGGTTTCAGTTCAACTCTTTATGTTCCTTTGAAGTAGGGTAAAACTAAAGGCATAAAATACAATCCATTCAATGTGATATAACAAAATGCTAGCTGCAACAGATTCTCATAACCAGCATATAGCAGCTAGTCTAACATTCACACGGCAAATTTCTAAACTCATTACGATTAAATCACTTATTCATACATCATCTCAAAGTATAAACTTACCGACGATGCCTTCAAGACAACCTTGTAACTCAGGAAAATAATTCTTATACATTTAAATTATGAACGTGAAAAACCAGAGTCGAGCTTCATGCTCTGTTATCAAATGGGAAAATGTCCGATACTTATGACGAGGTATGGTCAGTTACAGTCCTTACTCACAAAATACCAATATCTGCCAGTAGGTGGCAGCAGAGGACCAAAAATAACCTTAAACTCTAGCTTTTACAGCAAGACAACAGCAGTAGTGCATTAAAGAGAATAACAATATAAATAAGTCAGTGTACAAAATAAAATATTAAAGAAACCAGTGTGCACAAAAATTACAAGGATTTAAATAAAAATACAAACAATATATCTTACAATGACCTTTAGTGGTGTTTTTTCGTACTGCCTTAGCTTAAATTATTAAAAAGCTACACCACCACCTCCTCAATCTCACACAACCTGCTACAGCTTTACTCTCCTGGTCTTTCTTGTAGGAAAGTCATCTACAACAATGTGGTCTCAAATCAGCTGTCATATGATGACTGTAGCAAAGGGGAGGAGAACCTCACCCGGCTTCAAACCCGGGTCTCTGGGGTACCAAACAGGGGCTCTGACCGCAACGCCAAAGAGCCAGGCTCGTTGGGATGGCAGTCAGAGCACACCCACAACTCTAGTGATGGTCACTCCATCATAGGGTGACCAGACGTCCCGAAAAATTTGGGACAGTCCCGAAATCTAAGCTGTTGTCCCGAATCCCGAATCAAGCCCTAAATGTCCCGAAAATTGCACTCAAACAGAATACTGAGTAGTTATTTTCTGATAAACATTAAAAACTGTTCGTAGAGAGCTTGAGTTGACTGCACGACTACTGCTGAGATGCAGATGCAGATGCAGCCCGTGCGCGCAGCCCCTGCTACAACGTATGTATTTTGTTTATTCTTTGACATTCTATAGGCTATAAGTAGGCGCGAATATGCATTGACATTAAACCATTGTGATAAGCGTTTGATTGACATGGCTGGTGGGAGAAATATAAACAATGAAAGACTTGATCTTTGAATAAAAACATGTTTGTGACAGGTTTGAAACAAGTTTTACTGTCTATGTAGGCCAGTGGTTCTTAAACTTTTTGTCTGGCGACCCCACAAAAAAACCTGATGAGGTCTGGCGACCCCAACGTTTGCCCCAAACCCCTTGTAATTGCATTAGGTAGGCTAGACCAAGGGGGTAGGAATATATCCGGAAGTTGAAGCACCCATGGGGAAATCTCAACCCGGAAAATGACCAATAGCATGTAGCATTCCGTTGACTTCCATTCATTTTAGCGTCACTTTGAAATCAAACAACTTTACATGAGAAGCCATCCGTACCTTGATATTGGCATTGTTGTAAGCCGGAGAGGGCACAGCAAAACATATTTGCTTCGATCAGAAATCTGTCATGTTATTGCCTTGTAAGAAACGTTTATCTGAAACTATGCTAAAAATTACGCCATAAATCATGCGACGGCTAGTGAGTTTCTGTCGCACAGGAGAAAATTTACCGTAGTGGTTGGATAACAAGCTGTAGCCACAGTCATGCTCGTTTACGTTTCTATTCATGTTGGGGAAACATTTACATCACTATTTCCCGAAAATAAGCGTAGAACTTGGTATTTGTTTGTAAGCAGAATCGCTATCTTTATGGATTTTACTATTCGATGCAAGTGAATTGAGAAAGACTGCTAAGCTAAGCTACACGCTATAGCTTGTAGTTTACATGCTAACTAGCTAGCTCCCTTGACATGCTGGCTTGCAAGACTGCCTGGAACTAAAGTTAGTTGACGAAGAATCAAGTCCCCACATACAATATTAGCCCCCCATTCCACTAAGTGATTGCAGCTATAACGGTAGAAGAATACATATTAAGAAAATTATCGTACGCTGTATGATTTGTGATTGAGCATCTACCACTCAATTTATAGTATTTGGGTTCGCTGGCCGACGTGACCGTACGTCACCCCGCACTTGCGCAGTTGCATTGTGACCAATTAAAAATCTCAAAATCGTGCTTCAACGGCTCCCATTGAAAACGACGCCATCCCTCAGTCCATTCTCTTCTACTGTCTATGGGCTAGACCTGTCCAATCTTTAGGCTGGCTAATAGCACAAGAAATGTGGCTAGTAATGTTGTTTTGTTTTGAGAGCAACAAGTTACATTGTTTCAGGGGCGTGTAGGGGCCCTCGCCCAGAATTTTTGCTATAAATTATATGTAATTTTGTGCATTCTGGTGCATTTTTACCGGCTCTTAGATCTATAGAAATGGTTTTTCAATTTGTGCTATAGAAATGGGCTTAGCATTTAATTCAATGCCTTAATTGGTCGCCACTTAAAAGCGTAGTGATTTGGTGGACACCATCACAAAAACTAGGTAATTTTAACGCTGAGAGAACGAGAACTAGGATGACATGCTACAGACTGCACAACAGCACAATTTTTGCTAGTTCTGCTAACTTCAATATGAAGCTATAGCAGGTTGTGGATGGATGTTGAATGCAGAAAGACAACATTAACGATGTCAAAGGTTTAAACAAGGACCATTGCAACAATATCTACAAAAACACTTCAGTCAGTGTTAGTTAGTAAACTTAAACGCAACGTAATGTAAGTTTAGCAACTCAATTGTTACCTTATGGAAAAGCAATGTTAGCCAACCAATGCTGCCCTCAACCTGTAAGAGAAGTTATGCATCCTACCTGCAGTGTTTCCAAGCGCACAACTTCTTCCTTATTCTATCTGCCACTTTCTCTTTCCCTCTTGTCTTTTTTAACACCGTGAATGTGCCCCAGAACGTTTATTCATGGTTGTTTTCCCCATCGTGACTATGTGAAAGTCGAGAGCAGACTGTACGTAAAACGAGTCGTTTGGCAGCCAGTGCGCCCAAGCCCATCGTCTCAACATTCCAAAATAGAACCAACCAAAACTGTAGCCTACTACAAGAAGCCGGGAATCACTGTCTAAAGTTAGCCTGGCTATCGCAACTTGTCAATGCTCTGCGAGCATTGGTCTGGCCAAGCTGTGTTGTAAACCCATTTCTCAGAAGGCGGGCTTAACCCGCCTCTTTCAAATGCCTGTTTGCTACTGGACGAAGCTTCAACCAATCACACCCCTCTGCCCTCTGACGTATACCCAGCGAAAGAAACTGCTTGATCCAAACAAAAAGTAGTAGTAGCCTGTAGTCATATAGAAATGGCGTTAAATGATTTTTGTCGGACTTCTGAGGTGAACATGAGAGTGGGTGGTGTTGGTCATTTAATATTGATATTCAAAAAACGAATCAGTGCAATCAAAGGCGAAATGACCACAACAACAGCGTTCTTGCAAAGCCCAATCGACTTGGCTACCAGCGGGGCTAACTGCTAAATTAAACTTTTACTGAAGCCGGTCGGTAGCATTGCGAAAACGTCCTTTCCCGCAACAAATGCTTCAATAGCTGCCCTTTGCTGTATTTTCAGAGAGAACTTTCCTTTGAATTCGTCCAAAACAGCAGCTACAGCTGCATTGAAATCTTGCGTTTGCTTCACGTTCGCCATGTTGACAGTGACTGAGATAGATTTCCGGTCGCCAAACTACCGCGTCATTGCCATTTTGAAATGATCGATTTTCATTGGCCCCATATTCTTGCCGGAGCAGAAACGGTGTAGACAGGCAGCTTGGCCAGACTGACTTGCTCGCGAGATGAAAATGCAGCGTCATAGGCGCAGCAGGCGTAGCAGCTAGTCAAAAATCATTTCAATGCACACATACTAATGCCATGTTTAACCAATAAACACAAAGGTAATATAAACAAACAGGCATTTATCTGTCATTTATCAGTCTGTCTATGCGCCGTATGTTGCATACCCTTTTTCTGCACCACGGCATTGTTTCTGTCGGAAGCGTAGTCCTGTCTAAAAACTGAACAGTATTAACAGCGCCTATGAATACGAAAAAAAGAAACAGATTTGAATTAGACTTTGTTCTTAGTTTCACCTGGCGAAATAACATGCTATTTTCCAACAGAAAAAATAATTTGGCGACCCCAACAAAGTTTTTGGCAACTCCACTTGGGGTCGCGACCCCTAGTTTAAGAATCACTGATGTAGGCTATCAGCCACCAGCGAGCAACCCCCCCCGTACATAGAACGTACATAGAACATACATTTATTGTCTATGTAGGCTGTCATCAGTGATTCCCCCCCCCCCCCCTCCAACCCCACCCCCCAAAAAAAAAAAAAAAAAACTTCCCAAACTACAGCCAGTCCCATCTGGTCACCCTACTCCATCACAATGACCATCATATGACAACTGATTTCAGACTACGGGCTCTATTTTCACGAGCATATGCGCATTGTCTAAAGTCTGTCGCGCAAGTTGCTTTGGGGGCGTTCCCGAGACAATATGCTATTTTGACAACGGGAAAAGTGAACATTGCTCCTGGTGCATAGTTCAAAAGGGTTGGTCCTAAGTTACCTAATTAATCATAGGTGCGTTCGGGACGTAACATGCAATAAACCAATCAGTGTTTATACTCTCATTCCCTTTAAAAGCCAGCCACGCTTTGTCCATGGCATGTTGCTATTACGATGGCATGTTTCCATTTAGGAGCGTTTTTCTTTGAAGACCGACCTGCTTGTGCATGAGCAGTTAATCTTCGGGGCTGGATATTTAGGCCTGTTTTTTCACTTACTTGTGTGAAACACATAATTTCCCTTTGGTTATGAACAATGTGTATATGTTTATTTAAAAAAAAACTGATTGCTCAATAAATGTGCATTATTGCAAAATGTGTATCAGTGTTTATGCCTTTGCACTTAGTAAATAATCAGATTTCAGATCAGAATCATATGTAGTTGTATGCAATTGGACATCTTTTGGAGCTTGAAGACATTTTAAGCACTGTTGTTGGCATGATGTATGTGTTAATAACCATGCCTTTAGTTGATAGCCATCCTCCCCTAACAGCGACTCATCAAGAGGGGGATGCCTCTCATTATATCCCAAAGCGTTGTGTTGCCATAAAATAGCTTTTCAGCAATGCGCAACTGACAACAGACCAGGGTTTTGTTGGTCACTGGCGGATTTAATTTTGGCATGCTTTGTGCCAGACCACACCTTTTCTTTTTGCTGACACACCCATGATGGCGCAGTGTCATCTGTAGTAATGCACAGTGCGCCGGGGCATGATAGGGCCCTACATGGTTTATGCTTACAATGGCAAGTCCACTGAGGCGTTTCTGCATCATAGTAGATTTCCGATAAGTTTTTATCAGTTTGAACTTAGAGAAGCTTCTTTCAGCAGCAGCCACTGTAACAGGAAGAGTGCCAGAGATTCTCAAAGCAAGTTAGGTAAATTTCTGCCAGCTTCTTCTCATGCAGGAAGGTCAAAAGTTCCATGTTTGTCATATTCTTTGATGGCAATGGTGGGAAATTCTGCATTTCCTTTGCAAGTTCTCTGCCATCAATGTCCGGCTGGCTGTCATGGGTCAGAGCAGTACTTAGGGTTTGATACTTCTGTAGCAGGTCCTCTTCTTCTAATTTGGGGAAATCCAAAAAATACAGTCAAAGAACAACTTCTAAAGCGCAAATATCTTAAACCATGCAGTACAAACTCAGCAGTGTTGTATAAAATACTGGAAAATCACACTCAAGTGAAAGTATAGGTATCCCTTCCAAAAATGACTTTGGTAAAAGTCGAAGTCACTGACTGAAATGTTACTTGAGTTAAAGTCTTAAAGTATCAGAAATTTCTTGCACTTAAGTGTTACAAGTAATGTACTGTAATTAAAAGTACAAGTAAAAATTAATAACAGGCAAAGGCAGTCTGAATTTGTAATATTTTTAATATTTTGGTTAACTGTTAAGGTCATTAGGTACCTAGGGTTAAGCTTAAATGACAAGCAATTCACTGCTGAAAATGCACACACATGACCAATTGCTGTCATTATAAACAAAAGTGGAGAGAAAAAAAAAAAGTTATCTGGCATCTGAAGATGAAGACCACAGTTTGAAACCTTTTTTTTCGTAACTTTTGTTTTTTAAAATAAGATTACGTCAGTGCTGAAAATGAGGCGTACATCACACCATCAAGAAAAAAAAACATAAAACACTGCTACCGCTATTGCACTAAATCTTTACATAGCACCATCAGCTTTTCATTTTGCAAACTCAAAGCCTACAACCCATCCCCCATATACATTTGCACTTTGTAGCCGACGTAGTTGCTGTCTCCGTCTTCTCTTCCATCAGGACTAAGTGTGAAGCTAGCTTGCTGTGTGAAGCCAACATGCGCAAGTGGCAAATGCGAACAAGCCCAGGCACATCCTGACTTCACTGCAGTCGTTTTTTTTTTTGTCACGAGTAACTAAACGGCACATTGAAAATGTATCGGAGTAAAAGTATGCAATTAGGTTCGGAAATATAGTGAAGTAAAAGTGAAAGTTATCAAATTTTTTTAAACTCAAGTAAAGTTCAAATTCTTCCAAAATGTACTTAAGTACAGTAGTGAAGTATTATTACTTCGTTACTATACAACACTGAAACTCAGGGGCACTTAATCAGTTTGTGGAGGTCATTTTAATACTACTGTTCAAACCATGACATGGTTGAGTCATTGCATCCAATTTTAGCAATGAAAATGGAATTACATAAATTGGATATTTCATAGTTTAAAAAGCTGTAAATTGGAGCTTTACAGCCAAAGACTTACTTTACTGCAAGTTTTGCCGTGGGTGACGTCAACCCTTGAAACAATGGTAGTACTACAACTTGAGAGCTGTAATAGGAACTATACAACTTTACTACAGAATTTCTTTTTAAGTATTTTTACTACTGAGGTTTTGGAAATGTGTAGGAAGTTGTCTTGTCTAAGCCTAACCCTAACACTCCACCATGACAGAGGCACAGGGCAGGTGACACATTAACCACATTCTCCTGGAGGGTGAATGAGGGACAAGGGCAGCAGGCATCCACATTGTAGGTCACAAAAACATTTTGACAGAGCTGTTTAAAAGCAAGATTAGTGCATTTTTTTCAAACAATATTTTTTTTCTAAAATCCAATGCTGCAAAAATAGATGTATAACATTAAAACAACCACCTTTGTGTTAATAAATTAACTTAAAAAGTTACCCATAAATCCCCAAGCATGCATGTTCTTACCCACCGAGGGAACCTGCTTCACACAGCTATCCTATTACCTAAATAATAGCCTAAATAATCATGGATGATTTTGTAACTTCTTGTTCCAAGATCAAGCAAGATATGGCACAAAGACAAGACATGGACACAGTTCCCCTTCAAAGACAATACAGCAGATGGCTGACAGAAGAAGATCGGCTCATTGAACTATCCACTGATAGCACACACAAGAACACATTCGACACAAACCACTCATCCAGTTCTGGATCTTTTGCTAGAAAGACTTCCCACAATTGACTGCAAAAGCAAAGAGGAGCCTTTTACCTTTTGCTCTGAAATATCTTTGTGAAAGTGAACTTTCTTCACTTGCCTACCTGAAGAGCAAGAAGCACAGGTCAAGACTGCAGCCTGAGACTGACTGTGCCTCACATCCTCCATTTCCACCAGAATAAACAAGCTCTGTGCCACTCATCAGGTCCAGACCTCTCAGTAATTATGAGACATTTCATCTACTTTTGTTTTTATTACTACCCTAATTTGGTACCCTAATTTGAAAAGTGGTGTCTGACAGTAAAAAAAAGAACAATATCGTTTAAAACCATATAACTATCTCAGCCAAAGGGTGCCGATTAGATTAGAAAATGTTTACAAAGTCCATGTAACTGCACAGTAAACAAAAACGGATAGGCATCAAGTTGGAACTGGACATTAAATCAGGTCTTAAAGTCTATCCAAATGCAGCCTGCATCTGTTTTAGGCCTTACCAAAGATGAATTAAAGCAAAAATATGAGGAAGACCAAGACAAAGAAGTCATTTGGAATCTGTGAAAGAGCAGAAAAAATAAAAAAAATGAATAAATGAAATCAACACATAAATATCTTCAAAGCACACCAGTATCCACTTACTTTCAACACTAAGGAGAAACATGGTAACACTGGGTGTGCTGGACTGTTGGGCCAGTATTGCCAGTTTCTCCCTACTTCAGCAATGGTGTCATCACAGTTTTGGTGGTGACACTCCTGTTGTTCGCTCAGGGCCACAACTTCCTCCCATACCAGAGTCAGTGTTGGCAGAATCTATTTTCCCCAGGAGCTCTACACTGCACTGATACCATCTTCTACAAAGGAGGAGGCAGGGTGGGATGGGATGAACTGCTAGGCTGAGGGAATTCTGAAGAACCAGAGGGAGGCTGCAACCCAGAGTGGCCAACAGGACTGTGAAGTCAAGGCTTCCTTGGGGTGGGGTGGTACTGCGGGCACACTGGTGCTCCCTCCTCAAATCAACAGCCTTCTTCTAAGGACACTTGAGGATGTCCTTTGGTGTCCTCCTCCACCCTCTGGCCACCTGCCACTCCCTGTCATGTTGTTCCACATCTCTTTCTTCCTGTCGTTTTGAATGGTATTGTTCTTGTTAAGAAAAAAGAACTTGTTTGCGTACAACAGGCTTAATCCTTGCTAAATTGTGCTAAATTGTGGCATCTGTGCTAAATTGTGGCATCTAGTCCTAGGATTTAAATAGAGCATCTACCAAGGTACCATTGGTTGACACATTTCCCACTTGCTCAAAATTAACAGTTAACCTTGGTTAGTCACTTGGACAACAAATGAAAAAGAAAAACCATGAAAAAGGACAACATTCAGCAGTATTCTGTTTAATCCCAAAACATAGACAATGCATCAAAATGCACAACATACCCAGCTATTTGTACTACATACCCAGCATTTTAATAAAGTAATTCTTCATCTCTGAAAATTGTCGATGTCATGCACAGAAATATGCTAAGTAAGTAGTCATAAAGAAAGCAGACAAAACATCTGTACAGCGCAATGCACTTGTCTGGGCATACATTTCAGACAAAAGAAACAACAAAGTCATTTTAAAACCAATTTAGGTACAGTTTTTTTCTTTTAGAAACAAATATACAAAATAGCCCATAATAACATTGTGAAACATGCTTTCAGACATTTTTGTAAATTAATTAATAGTTACCCAAGTATTCACATCATTTGTTATGAAACTCAAAATTTAGCGGACAATAGAACATCTGTGCCCATCCAACCTGACAGAGCTTGAGAGGAAATGCCGTTGTGCCAAGCTTGACACAGACATACCCAAGAACACTTGACTGTGTATTGATATTAAGCCAAGGGTGGGAATACTTGAGTACCTATTATGTTTGAATGTTTACATTTTTTTAATTTACAAAAATATCTGAAAACGTTTTCACTTTTTAGTTATTAGACTATTTTTGTTCATTTTGTGAAAGAGAACGGTACTTAAATCTGTTGTAACACAAGTCTGTAATGTAACAAAATGTGGAAAAAGTGAAGGGTTGTGAATACTTTCTGTTTGCACTGTATATGGTCGAGCTACTAAAAGACACTGCATTGGCTGTTTCTAAAAAGCCAAATATGATATTGATTACAACATCAAGTATATCATTACGGTATAAACGCAGCATTTGTAATATAAATGATCTTAGATTTCCACATGATTACAGAGTACTTGAGGATTTACATTATTTTGATTGCCTATCTCTGAGTCTTTATATTAGGTCTAAGCACATTGTAGCAGGGCTACTTATTACCCAGACATACTAACTTTTCACAAAAAATGTTACTATTTTCGTTGTTGTGATTTGTAAAGTAACATTTTCAAATAGCCTACACTGTTTCTGATATCGTCTCAAATATAGATATAAGCAGAAAATCAATAAATATTAATGTTGTTCACATTGTATTTAATCATAGCCAAACCTTTCATTTTTATGTTAGTTTCTGTTTATCTGTCTGTTTTTAACAATACACAAATATATTCGAGGACATCTGGAAACATTGTCATTCAAACATTTGTTGTTTCAAACCAACTTGGTTCAGACAATAGTGGTATGACAGTTTTGGGAAACAGTCACACTTTGAAAGTTGGTTGTTTAACAATGTGCAAATGCAGGATAGTTTTAAATACTTTTCCTTAGCTGAAAATGCACCTTCTGCCTGATTGGGTGACTATCCGGATTGCATCATTTAAATGACATGATGGATGCAATAAAAGCCCATAATGCTGTAAAATATGAAATATGACGCCAGTGCATGGAAATATAAGTAAATGACCTCTTTGGTTGATGAAAGATGAAATATGCCACAGCATTCTGAATAATCTGCAAAGCTTTCACAGCACATGCAGAGAGGCCATGCAATATTTCTCAGAGTAAAATTCCTGAGTGACATTGGTACTGTAGGAGGTGTAGGCCATGTAGCTGTTAATGTTAGTCTATAATAATTATATATATATATATTCCTACTTGATTTTATTAAGTATTTTTGCTTAATAATAATAAGTATCCTGCAAAATCCCTGACTTTGTGTGAACCCCTTTGTGCGAACTGATGCTGGTGTGAAGGCACCTGCCTAAATCTTTGCACAGTACTGTATCTTTTTAACCATCCACATGTTTACTGTTAAAACACCCATGAGGCTGAAAGGACTTGATGAGCATAAGTTGTTTTTTGACATGTTTTAGGCAGGTCCACACAAAGTGTACACACACAAAGTCAGGGATTTTGCAGGATTATAGTCAGGTGTATGATCAACCAATTACACCAAATTGGTTGTATATGTCAGGAAGCCTACATCCATAAAAGATCCGTGGTTAGTTCTTCAAGATGTCTGGCGCAAGCTACCAGCCAAGTTCCTTAAAAAACCATCTAAAATATTGATTTGATTTAGGTTCCTCTTTTATTTAGTCACTGCAGTTTGTTGATTGATGAACATAAATGATTAACACTTCCATTCTTGAAGGCATTCCTTGTTGACAGCATTTTTTTACACCTGTAAAAAGAAAAAAAAAAGAAATTCAGTGACCAAAATGCAGTTGGAACAATAGGCTTAACAGATCACTACAAATAGTATTGTTTTGTACCATACATAGTAAGATTTCTAACATTCACCTTACATTTAAACACTCCCCTATGATTTGAACAAATCAGTTTGCCAGGGTCATAAAAACAGTTTATTTAGGTTATAAATAAACATTTCCATGCAAGTTTATGAAACTTTCACCAGAGTGAAAAGCTGATATATAAATACTGTCCTCTAGCAGATAAATACTGCCCTCTAGTGTCTGATGGAGACATGCTGGAGCTTTGGGGAACACATTTCACATTAGGATTTTTGAGGTTTGGACTGCAGTGCTGAAATTGCCCCAATTAAAACCACCAAAATGTGTGCAGACTTTAACCTATTCTGTTGAAAGTGTGTGTGTAGTACATAATATTTTCAAAAATATACACTGTGCTTTCAAAAATATACAAAGACAAGTCCAACAAAATTGTATCTTCATCTTAAAAATCTGAAGCATAATGTGCAGAGAGCACATAAAGTCTCTCTCTCTCTCTCTCTCTCTCTCTGTCTGTCTCTGTCTCTCTCTCGCGCGCGCACACACACACACACACACACACACACACACACACACACACAGGCCTGCTGTTGGGGGGTGGGGGCAGGGAAATGGGGGCCCCCGAACTGGTCCCTCCTGAAATTATGGGGAGGGGGGCCCCATCAGATTATCTTGTCCCGGGCCCAGCCAAGACTGTCAGCGGGCCTTCACACACACACACACACACACACACACACACACACACACACACACACACACACACACACAGTCTGCAGTATATGTTCTGAGCAGTCCAATTTTGCCATCATTCTCTACGCAAGTCTAAACATGCCAGAGCACTATTCCTGTGCCCTGATTAGCTGGTGATTCCCTGACACACTTCTCCCCCCCGCTCCTTCTGTTAAGCCACTGTCCTATGAGGCTTAATCATGCCCAATGAGTATATTTCAAAACATGGTCCCTTTATTACAGCCCTGATAATTTACTCCTTTGTGCTGATTCATTAAATAAATGATTCCAGAGGCATTGTATCCATAAACTGTCTTCTGTAAACATACATAGAGTGAGAGCGAGAGCAAGAGCGAGAGAGAGACAGCGATGGGGGCAGTTGTTTTCTGCGCTGTTCAAGGAATCGGTGACAATGTTATCAATGCAGCTGTTTCACTAATGCACTGGTGCTGATAAAAGCGTATACTGTATTCATTCTTTCTAATTTGTAATCTTTATCCCTGCCAGTCACCCTGACATCTCTCTAAGCCAGTCTCTAAGAAGTCTTACTGCCTTCTTCTACTGTCCTAGGAACAGTGCTGTGGAGTCAGGCAGATGTCTTTGTCCTTATATTAGATTGAACATAAACAAGGATTAGTTGATACTTACCGTAAATACCAAATAATAGCCGAGTTCCAATTAACAGCTGGGTTCCCTTTAAATGCCGGGTGCAGGTGTGTATTTTGATAAATAAAGGCCGGTTCCAAATAAATGCCGGGTGTAATTTTTTTTTTTTTAAAACACAACAAAATAAAGGAAAAAGACGTGACCACTGACGCTACACATTTTTCTTCTTCACCTGTTTTGTTTAGTTTTCACGTAGCCATATTGTGCTTTTTTTTCAGTACGTCTTTGACCACTACACAATCAGGGGAGATATGTCTGAAAATGATCTTTCATCCAGGTCATGTTATGAAAAGAGTTCAGTTGTAAGCCATCATTTGCAATAACCTTTCATTAACATAGCAATGTTACCAGAGGTGCAGGGAAAGGGCAACCGGCATTCCGAAGTAACAATTGTTTGTCAAACTCACATGTACAGTGCACATTTCATAGTCGTAATCATTATCATCTCTCATCTGTTTAAAGCACATCTACTACCAAAGACACACCATTTTAAACACTGGTTGTTTAAAACATCACAGTTTATTGGTTTTTAGCATTTTAAAGGCGCAAACGTAGTTCTGTTATGCTCTCTGAACGTCCCGATTTTCCTGCGGAACCGAGGGACTGTACCACAGGCTGGATATGGGGGAGTTTCGCAGGTGTTTCATGGGCTGAACTATTATGACAGGGATGTTTTTGCTGGTGAATGGGAAACGACTATTTTATTATGCACGTAGGCTTTTTGGTTAATGAAAATCATTTTGAATTATTGTGTATTTTGTATTTGTTTCTATTAATTATTTTATGATCACAATGTCGATATTTAGTTAATTAATTTTAAAAAAATGAAAGTTTTAGTCATATTGAAATTTTAAAATTTGAGTACCATATTTTCCCAGTTTTGCTGAGCAAGACTTTTGTGAGGAAGGAATTCATTGCCTGTCCCAACTAGCCGCCTGGTCTCAAATAAATGCCTGGTCTATGAAGTGATTGAAACCAATAATAGCCCCGGCTACTATTTGGTATTTTACAGTATTGCATAAAGCTCAGCCACTAGGGCTGAGTTAGTCAATCTGTCACTCTTTCGGGGAGAGATACAGTCAAGAAAGTCTTCATTTGCCTGGTGATGACTAATTTAACCATCTACCGACTGGATGATTAATTAACTTGAAAAAGTTACATAGTGTTGCTTTAAGACAAGGCAGTGCATTTTCACTTGTAAAGCACATTTTGTACACAAGGCAACTCAACATGCTTTACCGTAATTTGACTATAATAAAAAGAAAAAAAAAAATACTATGTAGGTTAAAAATACATGGAAGGAGTTTAGCAATTCAACACCATTTATAATATTAATAAAAATGGTGGTCAATAACACTTAATTATAATAATTATTATCATATAATATATTACACACAAGAGGATGTTGCTCAAAGCACGTCTCACAATTTGTGACAAAAAAAAAAAAAAAAAAACACAAGCAAACAAGTTGTGTTTCAGTTATTCAGTACTGTAATGGGAAATTTGATTCAATGGGCTTCAAAAACGTATTCTTGAGCCCTCTAGGAAGCAACAAGGCACGGGGGCAGGTGAAAACTTCCTATAGGTTGCCTTTTTTGTTGACTTGACAATTGATATCATAAACAGGTCGCATTTTGTTTCCTAATGTCAAAGATATTGTCTGGTGAAGTCATCTTGGTTAATGTCAAGTTGTCGGGATGACCTATACAAAACAATGTCAACTTGACATTACAAAAACAGAATGACACTTTATGACAACAGCTGTGAACATTAATAACGTGTCATTAATGTGCATGACATGTGTCACCCATGTCACCCTTACATAAGCACCTTGAAACAAATTGTTACCAATAGGTTTATACTGTGTTTAGGAGGACCATAAGTCAATCATTTATTTATTATTTATTTACAGAGAGACGAAGACTCTATGACTGTTGTAAATAATATTTTCCTCTGGGCACGACTCAAGAGGGTTGCCTATCTGCTAAGGCTAGATGGGTATCAGGGTAACCTAGTTAACATGTATTAATAAAGTCTAAGCAGCTCATAATTTGCAGCAGCAAAGTGTGCAGTTCATGAGTACAGGTAATAGGGGGACTTGAGGAATCCTCTTGGGAGAGAGGCAGCAGAGGTGGTTATAACTTTTGAAGGAGTTCACAGACTCAACTTCTTTGATGTGTTGTGGCAGTATCTTGCGCACTGTGTTGAGGCATCTTCTGGTAGTCCACAGGTATCTATAAGAGGCCAGCTGCAAATGATCTGAGGCAGAGGCGGAGCCAGAGGTTGTGAACATCCGGTGCTTAGCCCGGGGGGAGGGGGGTGTTCTGGGGGTCCTCCCCCAGAAAATTCTGGATTTCTTAGATGCAATTTCCTGCATTCTAGTCCAATTTTAGAGGGATCTGTTAGACATGTCAAATCCTAAATCCCTTCTAATTCATAGCCTATATTCTCAGTTGCATGGCCTGCACAAGACAATATGGAAAGAAACAATAACCACTTCATTACTGACTTCAAGAGATCTGTATGTAAACAATAGCAAAATTGAGACTCATGTTATACTAACTTTCAGTAGATTCAAACTGGGACTGCAGAGATGGATTACTTGTTTGCTTTTTTTGTATGTTAGAAGTGGTATAAATAGACTAGCAGACACAATTTCACTGCATTTTCTACACTCTGTCACTATAGACCTATGCATGTGACATTAAAATATCCTCACTGTGCTTAGTGAACAATAGGCCCATGATTTTGTAGCTAAGTATGCTGCTGCATATACTTTCCACTAGATGGCAATCAAAGCTCAGGAATGGAGAAAATTACTAGTTAATGTATCATAACACCTTTAAAGTTATTCTTCACGTCCCAATTTTCATTAACTCGTTAACTTTTTCCTCGTACTTCATTTCAGAATTCTGTACAAAATAAAAAGAAGTACGAGGGGCTTGTTTACCAGGCTAGAATTATTATAGCAGCCTAACCTAGCTAGCCGATGAAAACAGCCAAGCTGTGGCTATAGCCTACCAAACGTCAAGACTGCCGTGCTAACCCAAAATAACGTTTTAATCACTGACCTGAAACGTGTGGACAACTTACTGGCTGCTGCTGATGACAACCAGTAGTTTTTTTAAAGAAATGTCTTATGTCCATGGTTGAAAAGACGAGTTCTGACAGACGAGCGTAAACTGTACAAAGAAGACGTTAATGTTTAGAATTAGAACATATGCACGCCCTTGTTTTAGTGGGATTATATTTTTCTATTGTGTCACGTTAGAATAACAGCATTTTAAGAATGAGGGAAATTGTGTTTTGTTGTAGGCTATTTGCCCATCAAATCAGTTTTAATGTAATTTACCAGGGAGCATATTCTCAGGGTTGTCATGATTTTTTAAAGCTTAAAAGATTCGGGGGCTTTTGACGTGAGATTCGGGGCTTCAGCCCCAAAAGCCACCCCCTAGCTCCGCCCCTGATCTGAGGGCTTATGCAGAGTCATGAAGTGACCATGAATCAGCAATATAACAGAGCGCTTGCCTCCTAATAGCATTAAACACTAGCAGAAGGATTCTGGAAATCAGTCAAGTCAAGTCAAGTCAAGTCAAGTAGTCAAGTAGGTTTTTATTGTCGTTTCAGCCATATACACAGTACATAGTGAGACAAGACAGCGTTTCACCGGGAACAATTGGTGGACACATAACTGTTAAAACACAGTATAGACAGGACAGGTACATAATAGTGCCTACATACACTACTTCACCCACTCACACACGCACTCGCATACACTCTCCTGTACATTCTGTACATACAGTGCAACACAGTAGTGAACAATACAACACAGTTGTAAACAAAGAACAAACACTCTAGACAGGGCATGGCTTTTAGCAGAGCACTGTGGCTAGTGGTGTGATTTGTAAACAGTAGACTGTTCTACATAAATAAAAATAATAGCAGCAAGGCTAGTGGTATGATTTGTAAACAAAAGACTATTCTAAATAAATATAAGTAGTAGCAGCAGAAAAGTGCGGGGGCATAAGGTGCAGTGTGCTGTGACGCGCTGGTTTGCAACCTGAGTTACTAAGAAATTACAGTCCAAAATATTGCACTACAGGTTATTCAGCAGTCTGACTGCCTGCGGGAAGAAGCTCTTCCCCATTCTGGAGGTGCGGGCAGTGATGCTGCGTAGCCTTCTACCAGATGGTAGTAAGGTGAATAGTCCATGGGAGGGATGGGAAGTGTCTCTGATGATGTTCCTGGCTTTTCGCAGACAGCGGGAGCTGTAGATGTCTGAGAGGGGGGGCAGAGACACTCCAGTGATCTTTTCGGCTGTCCTCACAATCCGCTGCAGGGCCTTACGGTCCTGCAGCGGTGCAGTTGCCGAACCACGCTGTGATGGCGCCGCTGAGGATGCTCTCAATCGTCCCTCTGTAGAAGGTTGTGAGGATGGCGGTTGGGAGATTAGCTTTGCGCAGTCTTCTCAGAAAGTACAGACGCTGCTGGGCTTTCTTTGTGATGTGTGTGGTGTTGAGAGTCCTCTGTATACAGGTAGCTACTTGTCTATCAGCTAGTGTAGGAATAACACCTTGCTTTTGTTACTTTGCTAACATGTACTTCTGAGCTCCAGAAGCGATTCAGCATACTAAACCAAATGCTAAGGCCATCAATAGTGTCTTCTGTTTCTGACACATTCTTATACTGTAATTTGGGCTGCCCTTTCAGTCAACCTGTAGGTTACTGTCACCTATATTGTCCTGTGGCTGAGCGGTCAACGCATCAATGCAGAGTGGTCTCAGGTATCATGGCTAAACCAACCATTCCAAGGGATAAAAAGGCTTATAATGACTTCTGCATCTCAATGCTGTATAACTCTCAGACTTTCTGCATCCATGGCTTGTATGTTTTCAAATATTGCACAAGCGGATTGGTTAAAAGGACATACTTTGTGCTCTATACAGTTCAAACCTGTGAACCCCTCGAAGTGGAGCATCCTTTACTTGGTCAAGTAGTCCTGTTCAGGGCCATTGCAAGGTATTTGGGGGCCCTAGGCAAAGGGAACCTCGAGTGTACATTTTGTACACTATGGAGCTGACTCACAAATCAAATTAAGGCCGCTTTCACACCTATTTTTGTTCCGATACAAACCCTAAACCGATACAGATTCTTGACATTTTTCTGGATCGTTTCGTGTTCACACAGCACATTTTTAGAACGGAACAAATGATGGTAAAGTTTGTAAACAAACACACGTGCAATGAAATCCATTCCATTCTAACCTATGCACTAGGCTAAACTGTACTCTCATTCGTTACATTTTAACGGCTTCCCGCCTAGCCTACTACCATAGCTAAATAACTATCTCGAAAATGGATCGTAAGCTGATAATACTAGCTTTTGTGTAGTCCTTTGGATGGCATACCAATGTGTATGTTATCAAGAATACATTCAATTTAAGCGTGAGTCCAGACTATGTCTCGAAAATAATGTGACACTACACCTTATGAGGAGATGCGCTGCCAACAGAAGATACCGCAGGAGAAGACGAGCTCTCATTAATTTACACAACCAAATTTACATTGTACTGTACAGTGAAAATAACGTGATATCCCACTACACTGCCCCGATAGCTTTCACACTGTAAACGAACCGTTCTAGAAATCGATTGAAAAGGGGCCGAGAACACCCCCTCCAAGCGGTCTGGATCGGTTTATTTTGTTCCGGAACAGAGTACAATTGTTGCTTTCACATATGCTCAATCGAACCGATCCTGAGGGGCAAGCGATCCACATTCCGTTTCAAAGAGCTAGGTGTGAAAGCGCCCTAAAAGCAAAGCACATTTGTGACTCAGCTCCATAGTGTAAAAAAAGTAAGCCTAAGCTAGCATTTTTTTCTTCATAAACAAAAACTAGCTCACCATACCTATTGTATTTTTGCATTGGACGTTCGTGGATGAAAACATTACATCAAATGTTGTTGTTAACGCTACCTTCAAGATAGCTTACATTAACGTAATGCTAGCTACCAAATTGCTAGTCAACACGCTATTACCCGACTAACTATAACTTTGGTGGCTAAAGTATTCATGATCATGTAAATTCTCACTTACCGGTGTCTTGTTTTTTTCATCTTCATCTTCCTTTCTCTTCTGGCTCCCTGAAGGATAGTTTCTCTTCATGATTAAAGTTTTTGGTAGCAGTCCAAACGAATCACTTGGCTGCTGCTGTCAAAACTAGTTAGGGGGGCCCCTCGAGGGGGATTCCGATAACGATGTCATTGCACTTTCCAGTCATAAAATTTAGGGAGGCGCTGTCGCACTCACAAAGTTGTCATTGCTGTTTTTTGAATGCAACCAGTTGTGGTCAGGGGGCCCCCTTTCGGCTGGGGGCCCTAGGCAATTGCCAAGTTTGCCTAGCCTGTTGCGACAGGCCTGGTCCTGTTGTATGCCATACAGTAGCAGCTCACAACTACAACTTGGCTAATCTGTTGGCTAATTTAAAATGATTACATTCGCAAGATAGTCAATACTGTAATTGGTCAGATGGTATGGTTAATGTTGATATTGCTAACCCAATAGAGAGCAGCAGTAAATTCACACCACAAATCTCAGTAATGGCAATGCCCATGAATTTCTTATCTGATTAGTTTATATGTCTTCCCCTGAAGCAACAGAATTAGCAGACATATCATCATACTACTACTACTGAACTAATATCAATTTTAGGTTAGATTTCTGTACATCTCTTAATCTTCTTCTGGTGATGGACCTAATTGAAATCCAAAAACTAGTGTGCTAAAACTGGAGGACTGTTTACTTGAAACCAATTTGTAAGGACAAAACTGTGAAACAGACCGCTATGAATGACAGGAGAGTATAGTAGTAACATAAAAATCTGTCTGATAGATAAAGCTGAAGTGAGAGAAGAGGAAGGTCACTTTCAAAAGAGGGGCATCAGCACATGCCAAGTGCTGTTCTTTCACTCTCTCAATAATCCCCACTAATACTGTGAGGTTTAAGCCAGATATCTAAATAAGGGTCCGCTACCCATGATCACAGGGTTATAATCTGAATGGACAGCTCACATCACATGACCGGCAGAAAACTGTTGTCTAGAGCCAGCAGAGGGATGGTGAGTAAGGCCATCCCGGAGAGAGACAGCTAGAGGTTGTCTGTACATGGATGGGCACTTCACAGCTCGGCAGGGGACGGAGGAGGGGGTACCGCAGCAGCTGCTCCAGACATATGGACAGAATTCATTAAGTTAGTTAAACATGCCAATATAGAGGTAAAGAGAGTGAGTTAGAAGGTGTGTGTGAAAGGAAAAATATAGAAAAAAGAGAGGTGAAGATAAATAAGCTGAGTAGTCTTAACAAGAGAAAGATTTTTTTTATTTTGTATTGTACTCTGACTTACAGACTGTAATTGTTATAACTACATCAGAAAATTTTAGTTACTTTTACATTATTGTTACAATATGATTGAAATCATAAATGTCAGAAATACATCAACTTTGGACCCTAAATCCTCCGTTTATTCTGTGTTTTACTTTGCCCTGTTAACGTTTTGCCTCTGATTCAATATAAGAACATTTTGGGACACTTGGTGGCTGCTTTTCCTGACTTAATCCTTTTGCTATCCATGTAAGTTGGAGTTTAGATCTAAAGGTAGAATGATGATTATAACGCAGTATTTCATTCCAATTCCACACTTTTGTCAGATCCTGTACAGCACAGACTGTTCTGAACTGATGGAATGAAAATTGGGATTTTGGTATGCTAGATTTATTTGCAAGAATTTAATGTGGTGAAGAATTAGCCTGGCCTGCCCATACTGCCTGTGACGCTACACTGAAGTCAAGTCAGTCTGGCCAATCTGCCTTTCTCGGCTGTTTCCTTTGCCTGAAAGATCGGGCACCAATTTATTTATTTATTTTATTTTTATTTAAAAGGCAATGTACATTAATCAACATTTACACTAGATTTAAAAATATAAATGTGCCAGAGTTAGCAAGTAGATAATTTCATCTGTAGTCCCTTGGCAGGTTAGCACAGTAGCATAAAACAACAACAGAACATACAATACAGTACAGGCATACAACACAACAATTGAGTACATTACTAAAAAAGTGAGGTGTGATCTGGGAGTTATTCATGTTTACAAGATTGACTAGTTTTAGTCTGGCTTTAAATGTTGGATAGTTTGAACTCACAAGGAAGACTATTCCAGCAGTTGAATGCCTTTCTGAGAAGGACGGTTTGCCCAGGTTTACTGTGTCTGTATTGTACAATACAGTCCCCTTGGGTGGTTGCCCTAGTTGCCCTGTCACTACTATCGTTCTGCTTTACAAACTCACTCAATGGGGGAGGTGTAAGCCTGTGTAATCTTAAAAACTAGATGTACAACATAGTTGTACATGCATGGTATTGATTACCCTACCTATTGGCTACCTACATAATAAGGATTTTAATTATTGAACGTTCAATGCCTTACAGCTCTGATACTCCTCGCATTCAGAAATACCAGTTTTAAATGGTGATGCTGTGTAGGTCTAATTGGTGGACTTTGACCACTAGAGGAGCAGCTGGTGCTACGGATTCCACTCCGATATTTCCCCCATAAGCAGGTTCGAATCCTATTTTTGCTTTTTTTTCTCACTTCAAGTTTATTTTGTTTTAGCATTTTGGCATTTTCATTGTTGGATGTGGGCATGGAGAAGTGATTTTCATGCCAGAGGTTCCACTGAGTATGAATAAAAACAATTGTGGTTTAACCATAAGTGTTCTACCAATAATAACTAAATGCAATTTTGTAAAATTACAGTGCCTCCGATGCATGGAAATTTCACGATACTTGGCATGCTTCCAGAGATTGTCTTGCCGATTGTACATTTTGCAAATTTCATTCTGTTCTGCCTTCTCGGTGCAAGGTATTTTCAATTTAAAATCACATTTTTACATTTACCCATTTCACTATCTGGTGCTATACTACAAACTACAAATTTATGGGTAGGATGGATACACCTCTCTGACACCAACATGCCAAAATAAATTCATTGTCTTGGGTGAAATGGTTGGCGAGTTTTTTTTGACAACTTTTTCCGGGCTTCTAGCTTTGAGGGGAAGCACTGCTAGCCTGGCTATCGCGACTTGTCAATGCTCTGCGAGCATTGGTCTGGCCAAGCTGTTAGTCTGGCCAAGACGAATTAGTGCGATCAAAGGTGAAATGACCACAACAACAGGGTTCTCGCAAAGCCCCATTGACTTGGCTACCAGCGGTTGCTAACTGATAAATAAAATTTTTACCGAAGCCTGTCGGTAGCCATTGCGAAAACGTCCTTTACCGCAACAAATTGCTTTAAGGGCTGCCCTTTGCTCTATTTTCAGAGAGAACTTCCCTTTGAAAACAGCAGCTACAGCTGCATTGAAATCTTGCGGTTGCTCCACATTCACCATGTTGACAGTGACTGAGATAGATTTCCCGGTCGCTAAACTACCACGTCATTGCCTTTTGAAATTGCTCGATTTTCATTGGCGCCCATTCAGAGGCGCAAGCAGAAATAGTGTAGACAGACAGCTTGGCCTGACTTGGCCGGACTGACTTGCTCGCGAAATGCACCGACACATGGAAGTATGGGCATGCCCAGGCTAGAGCACTGCCCCCATAATGCAAAATTTGTTGTGTATGCTAGGAACACTGTGTAAATTTAATGTGTCACGTTTTATGAAATGCGGGTGATTAGAAGCAAAGATATTGGCCGGGTTCCCAGATGCAGTTAAGAAGTTCCTTAGCGCTAAGACTTCTTAAGACCCTTCTTAAGCTCCCATAAGAAGCAACCGCGTTTCCCAAAATGCTTTTTAGCCTAAGAAGACCTGCCGTTAAGAAGGATCTCTAAGAAGTTCGTACCCAATCTTAACACCCTTCTTAGCGACAAAAAGTGAAAAGAGTGAAAACAGCACCCCCCTCAGGCAGGTAAAGCATTGTGACAGTAAGCAAGGAGATATTAATGCAGTACGTCCAGTTTTCCTGATCGTGTTTTCCCCCTTTTCCCTATCGTTCATGACAAGGGGACGCCAATTTCTCGGTTTTCACACATATTCTCCTCATGTAGCAGATTTCTATCAGACAGATAAGAATATAGGCCTACACATTAAATGAAATGACATACTGATTTCATTTTGTGTTTCCATTTTTATTTCCCTGGTCTTTGTTTCGGTATTATTATATGTGTCACTTTGTTTTTGTGTCGTGACGACAACTTTTAGCCGGTATTTTATTGATGAGTTCAGTCAGACACCAAGTGTATACCACTTCAGTTTGGAGCATTTTACCAAAGATTCTAGGAGTAGCGCTCTATTGTACTCTATGGCACTATGGTAACTATGCGCTCCAATCGGCCATTCTGAGATCGATTGCTCATTGCGCTTCAGTTAAGAAGGCAGATAAGACGGTTCTTAAGACGTTGGTAAGAAGGGCGTTAAGAAGGCGTTTGGGAAACACTCTTATCTTAACGCTTCTCTTAGCCGACCTCTTCTTAAGTGCCTTCTTAACTCGTTAAGAAGGTTCTTAACTGGGAAACCCGGCCATGACTGTCAAGCTATTTTAAGCTATGTGTTTAATTTTGACTGGGGTGTAACTTTGAAATGGCTCATCTCAAGATATATATCCTTTGAAGTTTTTGTGCCATCATCTGCAGGTAATGTGTACCAAATTTGGTGGGAATTGGTAAAATTGGTAAAAAAAAAGTGGAAAAAAAGTTTCTGACAAAACCAATATTACTGCTAACACTATAATAATAAGACAAGCATCTAGAAAATGAAAAAGATAAAATAAATAAAACTGAATAAATTATATGACTAAAGGTTAAATGTAATGGCGTTGGTCACCTTTTTAACATGTTTTTTGAAGGTTAGGTTAGAATCTAAAATGATTTCAAAGTATTTAAACTCAAATACAACCATGAGCTTTTCTCCTCCAATTAAGACATCGGGTTGGTATGTTTTGCATGTCTCGGTGAAAAGAACATACAAACTTATTTATTTGTGTTTAGATGTACTGTAAGCATGAGTTTCTTAACCAGATAACTGCACTTGTCGTTTGTTTTTGCATGTTATATATATATACATAAAGAACTGTGTCATCAGCATACACCTGTAAGCTGACAGAAGGGCATACTGTTAGCAAATCATTAATGTATAGGCTTAACAGATAGGTCCCATAACTGATCCCTTGCGGGTACGCCTACATTGCAGTTTTGGTTAGGGGAATAGGTATTTCCAATGAGTACATTTTTTCCTGTTAAGTAAGAACTAATCCATTTAATGGCATCTGTTGAAAAATATATAATGATAGTTTTGTTATGAGTGTCTGGTGGTTCACAGTGTCAGAAAACCTTTTTCAAAACTAGAAACACTGCACCTATTTCTCCACCCTTATCTAGTTTGAATTTTACACTTTCAAAAAATAACAATTAGCTGTTTCTGTGGAGTGGTTGGTGCAAAATCCAAATTGTTTTTGTGCAGCTGTTCTGCTACCTATTTCAGAGCCATGTTGGCTAGCACTGGTAGAATGCTAATAGGTCTGTAATTAGATATTAGATATGTTTTATCCCAGAAATGCTATTTTTTAGCTACTGGGAAATATACCATGCTGACCGAAAGATTAATCATATGAGCAACAGGATGAGCTAAAGCATCCTTGTGTGATTTTAGGATTGTGGCATCCGAGCAATAGGCGTTTTTTGTTTTGAGTTTTTCAGAGATGTAATGATTGTTATTACTGCTGATTCAGATATCACCATTAGTCCATAATGTGGTTGTTTCATCAATGGGGACACATTATAGAATTCCAGTCGGTAAGCTTTGGGCCAGCTACTCAGCTGAGTTTATTAAAAAATCATTAAAGTCTTGCTATCATACCATCAAGTGTGGTGGAATGAAGATATGAAAACTGCCAAGAATTCTGCCACAAATCAGTCTTGCAAACTTCCAAAAATTCCTGACTAGTTTTACTGCAGATGGAGGTGAGACAAGGCTCTCCAGCTTTCCAGGGAATTCACAAGCGCAGGAGAAACCCAGCTTACAATGGCATATTTCTCCATCAGATCATCTGCTTTTGTCATTAATTCATCAAAGGAATTTCAAAAGGCAGTGTAGCTTTTCCCTAAACCTCTCGACAAGATCAGTGCAGTCTGTTACTGATAGCCTATGGGGGCAGATTGTAAGCCTTTTGTGGCCCAGTCACTGATTCAAACAACTTGTTACAAGTAAGAAAGAGGAAGTTTATTTTTCACTTTCTGAAGCAGAGTCAGCCTCAACTTTAAACTAGCCAAAGCTTTCATAGAATTCAGTAAGGGTCTCTAAATAGGGCCCAAGAGTGTCAGGACTGTAATCACTGCACCTGACAAAGAACCTCAACTCACTGCAGGATCAAACTAGTTCTAGTATTAGGGGTGTGTTCAGACCGGGCGTTTTTTCTAGGGAGAAAACGCTGGCCCTTACAGTATTTTCTTTAAGAGAATCCGCCGGCCCCTTAAAAACCGCCCAACGCGTTTTATATTGTCATAGCCACAGTCGAGTTGCACCGGCAAGCCATTTTGTGTCCGTTTTGAGAGTGTAACTATTTTCAAGTTTAGCTACTATGTATCGAAGAAAACTTGCACTTGCTCTTGCACTTGAGGAAGGCGAGTCTAATGCAAGGCGTGTCTGGGTGCACGAAGTCATCCAAAAACAGGAAACAATTCGGGGCATTTCACACTTTGGTAAATGAACTGCTTTTTGACGATAGCCAGTTGACGGCTTATTTCAAGCTAAACAAAGTTCAGTTTTTGAAGTTGTTGGAGATCGTGGCACCATCCATAATTAAACAGCATACCAACTACAGAAAAGCCATCAGTCCAGACGAACGTCTCTGCATTTGTTTAAGGTGAGTGGTCAATAAGAGCAACACAATGACAGCTGTTTCGACTACACACCACACAGGGAAAGAATTGACTACCCAACCAGTAAAATTATTATTATAGACGTTATCCTAACTAAGCCCCAGATCTAGCGTCAATGATGATCTGGCCTTCTCACTGACGACACATCAGTTGATAACCTCAAGGGCAACTATACCTGCATCAGCTTTTGGAGCTGCTCTACGTCAAGGTTCCCTAGACATACCTGAAGACTCTCCACTTCCTGGCGCAGAACACCTTGGCGCTATGCCATTTGTATTTGTGGCAGATGAAGCCTTCCCGCTGCGCAAAAACATCATGCGCCCCTACCCTGGTCACACTACTGGAGAAAAGCGAGCATTCAACTTTCGCCTCAGCCATGTTAGGAGAATAGTGGAATGCGCTTTCGGTATCCTAGCTACACAGTGGCGTGGTTTATCGAAGGGTGCTGTGCGTCTCTCCTGAGGTGGCAGAGAGTATTGTCAAAGCCACTTGCATCCTTCAGAACTTCATGAGTGGGGGATAATGACACCATTCCCACATCAGCTCCAACTGCTGAACCATCTCTTGGACTTCTGAGCACCCCCCGTCTTGGCAGCAACAGCGCCACTAGAGATGCTGTGGCTGTGAGGGAAGCCTTTGCTGCATACTTCTCGTCACCAGCTGGAAGGGTTCACTGGCAGGAGGGCCACTATTAACCACCATCTACCATCTAACAACAAAAAGCTCTTTTAAGAGCTACATACAGTCTCTGTCTAAAAGCCAATCCATTCCATTGTCATGACACACAACATGCAATGCTTTTTTGTTTGTTATTACTAACACCAACAACACAAAACAATAGAGAAACAATTTACTCAATGTCGTTTGTCTTTGCAGATGGATGAAGCCTGGAGTGAACATCAACACAGGAACATCACCAGCAAATTACAACCCCACCATCACCATCTTGTTAAAAATGAGTTGTTGATTTTTTTTTAATGTAGCAGGCATGTTGTTTGGTTCCTATATACAGGAGAATAAAGAACACAGCAAGTGACACAGTTTGGGAAGGACAAATGTAATTATACGAATATGTAATAAATAAATGATGTGGTGATATGAAAAAATATGTAATGATATGAATATAATAAATAAATGCAATTAATGCAATTAAAACATTGCAGACAATGCTGCTAGAGCTAATTCATTCATGGAATTCTAACTCTAGCAGCATTGTCTGCATGCGCACCCTTGCTATGGCTTGTTTACGTGGCTCGAGCCTTCTCAGTGTGGAGCCAAGCTCAGTAAAAGTGTTCATGTTCATCCACTTCGTGGTTGATAGCCTTTAACACCTGCTGCTGATAAGGTGACATTCCAACATCTCTCCTCCTCCTCATCGGAGTTCTAAGATGACTTGTATGTGGTGGTGTGGGTGGCTGAGGTGTTGGTTTGGTGATGTGGGGCTGACTGGCGGCGGACTGTCTGGCTGTTGAACAGCAAAACATGTCTGTAGGGTAAGAGAAAAAACATTAATACTTAACATTCGTAACATGTAGGGTACATTTTGAATGAGCAGGTCTAGAAGTGGAGGTGGGCAGACTGGACTATTGACTGACTACCTGACTCTCTTCTCTCCACTCATGGCATTGAGAAGCTTTCAACTGTCTGCTCTTTCAAATTACTTGATGTTGGCCTGTCTTGTATATGGGGATCCAGGAAGGACAATATCACCATTTCCACTGTTTCTTAAGAAGCCCTTAGAACCACTTTGTCGTTCAAGTTTTTCTTGTTTTTTGTTTTTTATATAAGTATCTCTCAAATACTTCCGCTTCTTCTGTCAGTCTTCCCCTACAGGGTACATACAGTTAACGTACAATCAGCACCTATCTTGACAAATAGTTGGATACATCTGAGTTGTGGACAAAACAGCTGTGTACACGTCTTGGCTATGTACACGTCTTGGCTACACTGACACCACAGAAACAATGTTGTTACGTTGTTAAACTGACGTTGTTAAGCTGACGTTAACGTTAGCACAATAGCTAGTTTGTGTGTGTAGCCTACTTTACTTACATGGGTGTCCAAGAATCTCTCCAATTTGTGGCCATATTGCTTCTTTTACGTGACTTTGGTGCTTTGATGGCGATTTCAAGTCAAATAACTCTGTTTGCTCTGAGATAAGTAAAACAAGTCGGTCCACAGGTATTTTGGTTGCCGGCTCCATTGTTGACAGTTGGTCTAGCTCCTCGTCTCCGATTGGTCATCTGACAAAAAATCTGCTTGACGTCAGCGGAATTATCCACTCACAGCAGAAAATAGCCCGGTCTGAACATGTCCTTGGTGTCCTTGGTCTATGCTGTTGAATGTCCATTATTCTAGCATGTCTGCATGGCCCCTTCACAGAACTATGTAGGTTAATAATGACCTCAAACTGAACTTCTTATACAGTCTTTCTTTCTTTGTAAACTGGACTATTGCAATGCAGTGTTGGCTACCCTCCCTGTGTGCTCCCAGAAAGCAGTGGTGGGTTTGATCTTTGATCAGCCAAAGAGGACATGTCAGTCCTTTAAGATCACACTACACTTTTACACAATGCATCACAAACAAGCTTGTGAAATGTATACTATTGTTGCGGCATGGAAAGGCCACTGTGTGCTTCACAGATTTTATTGCCTTTTTTTGATTGAAATTATTTTTCCATAAGGCCTGATATACATCTGGAATCAATCTGGATACTGTTCTCACATTGTAGCTGTGGGCAATGCATTGTTGGGAGCATCTAGAAGCTAAGAACCATAACCCTTTTGGCTACACAGAGCACTTACATGCGCTAGAGATAACAGGAAAGCAAGTGGGGTTCATGACACAGACTACACTCAAGCAGCAGTGTGCGCATACGTATATAAGCTATTTTGTTTACAAACGAGGAACTTGGGAAATGTGAACATGAAATCTGTAGAAAACGCAGGATTCAAAAAAGTGGGGCAGGCCAATCAGAAATAGCTTTTCCTTTTTTTTCTTTGGACAGTCATACCATACCAAGTGTTTAGTGCTACAGGTAGCAGTGTAGGGATTTAACATTCTGAAAATAGGCATTTTTATGTAGTTAACAGTCGTGTGGTCTGTAGATTGTCTACAGGTGACAATCCAACTATAGCTTGACCACATATTTTTCTCCCAAATGCATATTTATCCAGGCTAAATGAACAATACTTTATCTTGCGAATTTGGACAGGACTGTGTGATAGGCACCCCAGAAACAGTACATGTGGTATCTACGTGCTGATAAATGGTGTTACAACCAACATCAAAAGTTTAACTGCACTAGTGCAACAAATTTAAAAAGTTAGCATAGAGCTTTGAACATGGAAATCTGCATTCAGTCCCATTGTTTATCACTCCCTCAGCTCTGTGTGTCTGCTGCCCCCTCCACCTCCCTCTGTCTCTCCAACATGCTCCTCAGAGCTGCTTCTTGTCACAGTGGCCAGGCGGCCATGAATATTCAGTGGCAGAGGCAGCAGCTCTTCCTGCTGTGTGTGTATGTGTGTTGGTGGGGCTCCGGCCAAAAGAAAAGATATCTCTCTCTCACACACACACACGCACACGCACACACACACACACACATAGATGACATCTAAGACATGCCTACCAAAGACCCATCATTAGATCTTCTCTACCTTTTCAAACAATAAACAAATATACTCTCCACCCACCCACCTATTCCTTTCTGCTGCCTCCCTGTTATCTCTACCCCTGCTAGCCCAGCACTTGAGCCATGTCAGCTTTTGGTCTCCTCTCCATCCCTCTGGTGGCTACAGTGCTGACCTGTATGTCCACTCTGCCACTCTGAGCATCTGTGGGCTGAGCTCCAAGAGCATACGCTTGCCTGCGGGCCCATCTGTGTGGGGTCAAAAGTCATGGCGTGCCCTGGCAGGACTTGGGAGGCCTCTAGCAGCCCACACGCCACACAAAACAGTGGAAATGGCTTTAATTGGCAAAAACAACAGGACAGATTAGAGTGCCATTCCCTGAGAAAAAAAAGGGGAGGCATAAAAAGAGAGGGAAAAAATACGTAATTTAGGGAAATCTGGGAAACAACTGAAAAACTAGATGTACTGCAATGTATTAATTTTTGGAATATGAAATACAAATGCTAATAGTTTGGAATGGAAAGTGTTGTAAAAGGTTTTGATGGCCAGGCATAGCTGTCCAGTTGTTTTTGTATATTCCAGGTATACACAGTTTTTACACTGCATTTAACACTGTGAAG
>JARGSH010000104.1:0-41572 GCA_030340665.1 Neosalanx taihuensis | reverse complement strand
TGAATGACGGTAGTCGATAAATCCAAGTCTGTTCTCCCGACATCCATTGTGAACGAGTTCCATTGCAACAGTTCAGAACAGAACTGAACAGAAAAGGCACATTATATGAGTTTGCTTTTTCAACACGTACACAGCTTAAAAGATCCAAATGACGAAAGAAAATTCTGCTTTCTGTTTGCTTTGTGCGCTAACATTTATGCTGTGTAATTCCAAACATTTTGTCTACACTGAACTAGCCCCAGTTCGTAATTCGGAACCCAACTTGATTGGCTGTTCCATTGCACTTTCCCGAGGTGGAGATCATTTTTTCCACCGAGTCCCAAGTACAATGGAACACGACATTAGAGATTAGCTAATTAACGAACCTTGTTAACAGTGCTACTTAGCTAATGTTTCCTAACAGTTATGGTAACAATGCTGATGATGCTAAAGTGCTATATAATGGAGTTAATAGTGTTGCATAGCTAACTTAGCTAATATTTGTTAGCAGTTATGCTAACAATGCTACTTATGCTAACTATGCTAAAATGTTAAGTGACTAAATCTGTTAACAGTGTTATATAGCTAACTTAGCTAATATTTATTAGCAATAATGGTAACTATGTTAAAAATGTTAAGTAATTAACTGCTATTACTGTTACTTAGCTAACTTAACGTCTTCTTCAGCTTCACTGACTTCACTGCTAAAGAATGCTACTGTGATAATAATGCTAAGACAGACTGGTGAAGTTGTCAACGTTAAGAGGTAAATTTATGCATGTAACTTTTGAACTGTACATCAAAGGCTTGGTATCACTTGGAATCCTTGGCAATGTCCAGGTTGAAAGAACCCTATGATGTCAATATCTGCACATATTCGCTCCAACGATCACAAATCCTGGCACATGCAAGCACACTTTAGCATTTTCTGCGGAAATGCAGTCTAGTTTTTAACTGGTGCACTGAAACAATTTTCCTACCAGTGAGTCTGTGAGTAAGAGACGGAGTGGTCCACTCACCACATGACTTATCCTGACTGTGACCACCAGCTTGAGCCAGGAGGGGAACTTGGAGATGACCTTGGTGAGGAAGGAAGCAATAGTGTCACCATAGTCTGGCTTGTGAAACTCAGCCTCATTGAGGCCATCCACCAGGATGATGTAATCCTCCTCCTCTATCTTCCTTTCTGTGTGGCGAGCATGAGACAGAGAGAGAGAAGAAAGGGGAAGGGGAGGAAAAGTATATTCTTACACAATCTCGCACACTAGTCCTTCATGCTGCATGAATCAGCCACATGCACTGGCGAATGGACGACACTCTCGTCACAGTTAGCTCACTGGCACGTGCTGTGGCTAGTCACTACCCTTAACCATTCTCCACACAGTTTTTAGAGACCAGTTCTTTATTGGCAAGACTTGAGCAAGCTAACCAGAGAATGCAATAAGAGTGCACTAGTGAGAGTGAGTAATTCGGTACACTAGAAAGGATGTGTAAAACAGTCTTTTTATGATTGCTTACATACATAATTCAGAATTTGGCTCGTTGTTTCAAAAAAAACTTAACACACAAGTCACATAATACAAAACTCTTGGAGAGAAACATCTCACTTCTGTGTAAAAATGAAACTACAACCTGTAGCACCAACAACACAGAGATATGCTTTTAACAAACCACTGCTCTCTGTCTGAAATTGTCACATACAGATGTCTGTGAAAAACAAAATAGAAATTATTCAGAAATCAGCTGTGCACTTTTTTGTTTGCAAGTTTTTTTTTAAATATCTGAAAGAAATTAGTGTTATCAGTTAGTGTTATCAGTTATCAGTTAGTTAATTAGTGCAGTAATCAATACAACCTTTTGCTGCACTGTAAACTACTGCTTTGACTGGAACAACAGGAAAAACACAAGGCAATGGTATGTAAGCAAAAATACAAATTTTGCTATTGCTACTGGATGGGTTGAAAGAATTATGAATTCCACCTTGTGATATGGCCACATTCAACCTTGAAATAAGTATCCTCCTGGGCTCAGTACAGTAAACATTGAAAGTGTTACCATATGTGCCATATCCAACTGACCCCACCTCAATGTTTTCCCATCCCAGCGCAAAGGCATGATGAAGCCCATGATCTCTTGTTTGTTTAACTGAATACAGCAGGTGTATTTCTCATTTGTATTGTATCACTATAATTAATTTTTGTTTGAAGAATTTTAACAAGTAATCTAGTTCTACTACTTTTGTATTTTTGTTTATATATCCTGAGCTTTCCCCTGTTTTCAGTGCTGTAAAAATGAATTATGCTATTGTATGCATCTGAACTTTGTGATTTTCATTTTTTGGTGGAGCATTTACCAACTGCTTCATTGTGATTTCATTTTGACTGCGTTGTCTCTTAGTTTGGTTTTGAGCACACATAAAACTAATTTGAGGCGACTTTGAAAGAAAATGTGTGTACAGTTTTGAGAAAGTCTGTAAATTAACTGCAAACAAATTGCAAAGCAGAAATTGTGTTTATTTCTGGTGCCTTCATTTAAAGCATGGTTACATAAATGAGAATTATCACTGCATTTGTCTAAGGTATGATACATAGTGTGTAAGTGTAGCAAACCTAACCTGGGGGTCCTTCATTGGCTCACACATTGGGTGCACCTCCGATGACGGCAATGCAGGTTATTTGGCATTGCGGACAAAGCACACGTTTAGTACCCCAGAGACCCAGGTTTGAAGCTGGGGGGAAAGACTTTTCCTCACCTTCGCTACAAATTGTGTCATAAGTGGGATGGCTTGCCGTCATCGAAGGTGCACCCAGTGTGTGAGCCATATGAAGGACCCCCAGGTTAGGTTGACCCAGTGTGAGGCACCCCAGTGACGGGTGAAGTGTATATGTGGGGCACCCTGGATGGGAGAAGTATGGGTGGGAGATGCACAAGGGACACCTGAGTGTGTGAAGCGCATGGGTGCGCCTCCCAAAGGGGAAGGCAGTGTGATGGAGTGACCATCACTAGGGTTGTGAGTGTGCTCTGACTGCCATACCGAGCCTGGCTCTTTGGTGTTGCGATCAAAGCGCACGTTTGGTACCCCGGAGACCCGGGTTTGAAGCCGGGTGGGGTGACTTCTCCTCCCCTTCACTACAGTAAGCAATAAAAAAAAAAAAGTTCATGTGTGTGTCTGTGCATGTAAGTGTGAATGCACTTGTGTATGGGTCAATTCACGTATATCTCTATGTATGTTTGTGCATGTGCTTTTGTGTGGTGTGTGTATGGGTGGCAAGTGTGTGTGTGTGTGTCTGTGTATGTACTTGAGTGTGGTGTGTATGCATGTAACTGTGTGTGTGCGCACATATGTGTGTATACATGTGTCTACCTTGCCGGAGGTTGGCAAGTGGCTCCAGCACACCCCGTCTGAAGGCAGCGACGGGGTCCTGCACGCAGGAGCGTAGGCTGAGCAAGCCCTGGAGCTGGGGGCTCCCGCAGTAGCTGCTCCCTGTAGGCCCCCAGCTGGGGCGAGCGGCACAGGAGCGCCGCCACACTGTGCACAAACTCCGGCACCAGGCAGGTGTATGTGTTGTCAGCCTGGCAGTAGTGATATGCAACTACCTGGAAGGAAGCAGAGGTAGCGTTAGCACTACAGCAACAAAGGGAACATTAGGAGCAGTGAAGGGCAACCTGGTTTAAGAAGCTACAACCCAAATATCAAGTAATCAAAACCACCTGTTTCTACCTGCGCAGTTACAGTTTTTCACAATTATTTAAGTTGAATTTACTGGGCCCATTTTGTCAAAACACTACACATAGTTAACACATAGTTATAAAATGCGATTTTTTTTTTCAAATCACATCATTCATATGATCTATCTGTGTCTGAGTGAGTTACACACTATGGTAATCAATCCTAAACAATTTGGAACATTCTGACTTTTCTAATGTCTTCCTGGTTGAAGAGTTGTTCTGGTTAAAATCAGGTGATTTAGTGAATAGCTGGAAGTACTTCTGTATGTGGTATTGCACTGAAGCTTCTGATGCCAGGTGCCTCTGTTTGTAGCGTTTGTGCTAACATCAGCGATAACATCATCATAACTAACATTCATTACCATGATCATGTCATTGTTAAATATCAATGATCACTTTTCCACTTCCAGTCTTTTCAGTGATAACTTTACAAGAAGTGGTAAAAAGATCATAAGTGACATAACACTCCACATCATTAGGGTACGTTCAGTAACCAGTTAATAGTATGTTGTGTCATAGAGTCGTATGAGGAACGTCCTCATTTGTTCCTGATTAGTATTGGTTGCAATGAGAGATATTTTATGTTGTATTGTATGTCTTTCTCCCTAGACCTGCTGTGCTGGGGAGCATGTTTCCTTGCTTTTGCTGTGGCAACATTTATGTATTGTGCTGCATTTCAATAAATCTTTTGAATTTCAAATCTGACGGAAAAAACAAAGATGCGGATGCCGAAACAGCGTGGGTCTCTATTTCAAATATCTGTGATCTTTTCATATTTGTGCTGTTCAACGGCATGCAGAGCTGTTGCAATTCAAATGTGCATTTTGCCTTGCAGAGTGGTCCTGCAGTGATTTAGAGTTTGGACTGAGCCGAGCGTCAGTAGGGAAGAGAGACGAAGAGATGGAGAGGAGGATTTAAGAGAGGAGAGGAAAAAGGCAGATAGAGGCTGAGATGGAGAGACGAGGAGAAAGAACAAAAGAGGGGGAGAGGGAAGAAAAGAGAGCATAAAAGATGAGAGGATGGAAAAGACAGAAAGAAGGATCTGAGGAGTAGATAGAAAGATATAGAGCTGAAAGATACAGTAGCTGAAAAAGATGAGGATAGCAACAGATAGAGGAAGTGAGGTGGTGAGCTGAGAGAGATAGACCCAATAGACGCAGGTGGGTGGGAGGGAGTGAGAGAGTTTCCACTTACAATGAATCCCTCATTTCTATGTTCCAGCCTTTACTACACACAAATGCAAAAATTACACCAACACACAGATGCACACACACTTACAAAAACTGTTTCTCGCCTAGCAGGGCACTAATTAAGATGCGCAGTCACTCCTTTTAACAGTGCACATGCAAGTTAAAGCTGCATCAGAGAGAGTTAAACCCACTCAGTCATAATTAAAAAATAGTTCACAGGAAGGGCCAAGACAAGAGTGAATCATTCTGAGTTTCAGCAGATGACCACTCAAATGGTTACTTTATGGAAAAGAAAAAAACAACTCCATGTAAATAAAAGTATATTATTGTATAGTATCACAGTCTGAAACATCCTTATTTCTCTTGGCAGCATCTACAAAAATGCTACACTACAAGGCCGGCTATTCAGCAGTTAGGCGCATTTGTGTGTGTGTGTGTGCGTACCTTGCTGGCCAGTCGTTTGGCTGCCTCCTCTCGATGTCTTTGCAGTTCTGGAGTTCCTGGGCAACTGCTGCTCCTAAGGGGGGCAATGTGGGTGGGGCCAGAAGTGGAGCCTGCACTCTGACTGCCTGCATGACTGTGGGGTGGGGCTCTGCTGAGATTTTCACCTGCAGTCATTGACAGGTATGAGTTGAGTTTCAAAACTAACTGAACAAGTACAACCTGGTACTATGTGGTCTCATTCCAACTGACACTTCAAGCACTAACACAAGAAACCTTAACACTATTTGTGTCGTTTTGGTTAAAAGATTTAGTGTGTATCTTTACTCTTTTTGGAAATACAAGTGTGAGTCTATGAATCCAAGGTTTTGGTGCCTTGGAATGTGCTTTTAAGAATGATGTGTCAAGTATGAGTCTGCATGACACATGAGAGCAATGAGGTGTGTGTGTGTGTGTGCGTGTGTGTGTGCGCGCGTGCCTGATCACAGTATATCTTTCAGAATGCTAGAGGGAAAGACGGGACAAAAATGTATTTTGTAATCTGTGTGCGCTGCATGTGTGTTTTGTGGAGAGATCCTCACTCTTGGGCGATGCCCCGGGACTGGTAGAAGCGATCTGTCTCATTCTGCCTCCATGGCAACTGAGGGCGACCAGCCGAGATACGATGGCTGTCTTGCCGAAGCCCACGTTGCCCACGACAACTGCCCCTCGGCCAATGCCAGCCTCGCCTTTGCTCCGCAGCCCCTCCTCCAGTTGCTGGAATAGCCAATCACGTCCCACAAAACATGGCGTCCATGGTAACACTGGGAACCTCAAAGAGGAGTGGCTTCAGCATGATCTCAGCAGGCTTGTAAGGAGTGAAGCGGGCTAGTGTGGGAGAGGAGAACATGCTCAAATACATACCTATAACACACACAGACTCACATACACTCACTTACACATGCGCGCGCACACACACAGACTGATATGTCAGATGCAAATTTTAAATAAACACCTTCAACACAATTTTTAGACGCTATTCATAAAAAAAAAAAATCATTTTCTTCTGTTCTTAAAAAATACAATGTATATAGAATAACACTCTATGCTTAAGGTATAAAGTTATTTTGTTTGTTGTTTGTTTGTTGTTCTGTTTGTTCTTATGCAGATATAACAGACATGGTGAAGTCAAATTGCAAAAAGTTAGTAACCCTTCCTTTAGAATATGTATGTTATCCAGCTGTACATTATCATGGTAAATATAGACAACTTTCATAACTTTTACATCATCTCATCACTATCTTTGCAAGGAGCAGGTAATAAATGTACAAATGTACAAGTATTATACTGAAAATTGAAATGACGACATTTATACATAATCATGCTCATATGTTTGTCATTGTGCAGACACTTCAATCAGACAACCTTATTCAGATAATCCAGAGTTGACTTTCCATATTTTTATTTTTATGAGTATACTTGTTTCTATTTCTCTTGCTGTGTGTGTGTGTGTGTGTGTGTGTGTGTGTGTGTGTGTGTGTGTGTGTGTTCGTGTGTGTGTGTGTGTGTGTGTGTGTGTGTGTGTGTATGTGTGTGTGTTGCGCATCCTTGTTCTTCCTATCAAGCTGCATGCATTACTGTTGAATGCCACTGCATCTTTTACCGTAAACTATAAATTCTCTGCCCATCTGGGGCTAATGTCTCATTCTTTCTTACACATGCAAGCAAGCTCACAGAAACACACACAGGTACACACACACACAAGGTAAGGTAGGCTGCCTCTTGACTTTGAGCCAAACTTCACCTTGCTCAGAAAAAAAGGAATTTATTCATCATCCTTCTGCCTAACATCTCCAAAAAGAGATGTTGCTCTTGATAAAAATGCAAACAGAATTTATAAAAAAAAACCTTTTCTTGGCTTCTTTGTATTCCGAAAAGATCTAGAAATATTGGCAGAGTGCTGAACAACGCTCATGGACAAATCAACCAATGTTCCAATCTGCTTCAACGTTGTTTACTTAAATGTATGAACTACAGATGTCTAAATCACTGCTTCAGATACGACCATTAAATAATACAGAGTGATTTTGATTTTTTCTGGTAACATTTCCTCCTAAATGTGTCAGGAACAGATTAAACCACTTACTCACTTTTAGACAGACAGACAGACACACACACACACCTTTGTCTCCTGGCCTCGGCCACTGGTGTATGAGGCGTGCCAGGGAAGGCGCATGGATGAGCGCTGGGGAGCATTTCTCTGCTCATCTAGATACACCAGATCCTCCAGCTTAGTGGAGCTTGTAGCTAGAGACAGAGAGACAGGAAGGCATCATCTATAAACATATCTGTATGTTGACCGTCTGTCTGTGTGTCAGTTGGTCAGACAGACAGAAAGCCAGATAGCAGGCTCATGAGAAGATCACTAGGTTGATTGACATGGAGAAAAGACTCAAACAAACACTACTGACAAGTTCCGACTGCAGCTATGAGTAAGTCCTTGGCATTAAACATTAATTCTCTCCAATTCTTCCAACCAAGGTGACTTCATAACATTCATTTAAGCGGTACAATTATTTATTGAACAGACAGACTGAATGTGCAGTACAACAAGTTACAGTAAGTATGATGTCTGTGTGTGTGTGAGAGAGAAAGAGACACAGAGACACAGAAACAGAGACAAAGATAAAGATAAATCCAACAAGCGTAATCAGAGATGGCAACCTGCCCCCCCATATAGGCAGACACACACACATGCATACACAGACAGATACACAAATGAACAGGGTCATTGCAATACCTGGTCTATCCCTCCGAGGACCAGGTAATGAGAGAAAGACTATTTTCAGTTATACAAAAGATGTTCCTTGAGTTATTAGTCTGAGACTTCCTACCTATTTATTTTACCTACTCATACCCAGCAGTCTGGCATAACCATTATAACACAGCATGGTGCATTACAACCATTATATCAATACTAAGCAGTAGTGTTGTCAAACGCTAAAAAAATAATCTGATTGATCACAGGGTAGCTGTGGATTAATCATGATTAATTACAATTATTCAACATTCCTACATATGACTGAAATTTTCAGTTTCTCTGTATACTGTATGAATGCACACTCAGAAAAATGATTAATGGCAGAGTTAATTTTTATGCATTTATATCTATTTGATTTTATTTAAAAACTCATATTTTTTAAATGTATGCATTAAAATTAATTATATTTTGCATAATTTAATAAATTCTACAGTGTATTCAATGTAATTAGTTAACACATACTAACATGGTTTTAAATAACTAGACTTATAAAATAAACTAGATTCTGTTATTTCACATTTATGTGATTGGTTTTCATAGAAGTCATGAGAAGTTAAATTGGGAAACCGGAAACGATGTCCTGCACTTGATTTTGTGACGAGCAAGATCCAACAAACAGTGCATCTAGTAGATGACTGGGCTACCCAGTGGGATTCAGAATCTCTATTGACAAAACCAAAACAATGATCTTCTCAAGAAAGAATCGTATTAAGGATATTTCCGTTAAAATTTCTGGAAGGGAGCTGGAAAGAGCTGGAAATTCATTCAAATACTTGGGTATTTGGTTTGATCAAAAGCTTACATGGACTCAACATATCCAAACAATAGTGGATAGAAGCAAAAAAGTGTTAAATGTGATGAGATGCTTGTGTGGAACGGAATGGGGAGCAAGCAGGCCTGCGCTGAGAACTATATATATTGGCTTAATCAGATCTATTTTTGATTATGGAAGTATGGTTTATGGGTCTGCATCCAAAACATTATTGAAAAAACTTGATGTTATACAGCATCAGGCATTAAGAATCTTCTATGGAGCTATCAGAACCATGCCAGTTGCAGCCATCCAGGTGGAAATGGGGGAAGCACCTTTGTGCCTTAGAAGAGAACAGCTAGCTGCTGCATATTGAGGGGGCATTGTGCAATCACATGAGTCAGGCAATGTCAGGAGCGACGAAGCAATAACATAGGGAGTTTTGGTTGGTGTATTAAGGATACAGTGACAGAAATGGGCATTTCAGAACTAAAATTAAGTCCCGCAATATCACTTCCTGCTGTTCCGTCATAGACTTTTGAAGAACTTGATGTTGACTTGTGTATACTGGAAAATAAGAACCAAGATGATTTTGACAAATACTGGGTGCAGAGTTATCTACTGGAGAGGTATGAGGATTGTCAGAAAATATTCACAGATGCATCAAAACGAACAGATAGTAGAGTTGGGGTGGGATACGTCATTCCTACATTGAAACATGAAGAAGGGAAAAGAATCACTGATGATCTGGCAGTATACTCAGGGGAATTGATAGCTGTGTGGCTGGCTTTACAGTGGGTTGAGGAGAAAAGACCAAGGAAGGGTAGTGGTGGCGTCAGACTCCAGCTCAGCGTTGATCACCATCAAAACTGGACAATCAGAAGCCAGGCAAGATATTGTCCTGAAATTGTACTTCTTGCAAGTAATCTAGTGAAGTCAGGGGTTGGCATTACCTTTGTGTGGGTGCCAGCTCATATAGGAGTCTTGGGGAATGAAATGGCTGACAAGTGTGCAAAAAAAGCGACTAAACATCCAAGCATTGATATGGAAGTTAACATCAGTAAAGCAGAAGTGAAAAGTATGGTGAAACGCAAAGTAAGAGGAAAGTGGCAAACGTTGTGGAAGGATGGGCTGACTGGTAGACAGTTTTATAACATTCACAAAAAAGTAGGGGTACCTAGGCCTACGAGCAGGAGCAGGAGAGAGGAGAATGTATTCTCAAAGATTAAATTTGGACATACCAGTTAGAATAGTACTCTACATCGAATACAGAAACATGCTGATGGTAACTGTGTTTACTGTGGTTGTCCAGAAACTGTAGATCATGTTTTTATACAATGCCCAAGGTACCAGGAAAACAGGCAAAGTCTAATAGAACAGTTAGAGAGAAAAGATTCAGTTTAATTTGCAAGATATTTTACAAAGGAGTACTGGAGAGGTTTGTTTAAATTTCGATTTTAGATTCCTGAAGAGCACAGGACTGTTTCATAGAATTTAGAAGGTCTTTTTTTTCGTATTTTTCATATTATTTTGTATTTCCTTGTTATGGTTAGACACCAGATTCATACCCCAGTCCATCTGGTGGCGGCAATGCACCATTAACGTTAGTGCCAACCGCCATAAAACCTAAAGAAGAAGAAGAAGAAGAAGAAGACTTCCTGCACTTCCGCTGGACGCCAGGACTCAGGCAAGTGCGGGTGAAATAAGTTGTCAATGTGAAGGTAAGCAAGCGGAGATCCTATGTCCAATTACTCCTCTTGTGTCCTAATCGTTCAGTTTATATCACATATTAGTTCAGTTATGATAACATCTACGCTAGCATCATAGCTAACAACCTAGCTATTTCATGGCATTTTGGCTAGCTTCGCAATGCAATTTGATACGGAACTAAACTAACACATTGCAGTCAGTTATAATGCCGGTTAAGATCAGTACAAGTAACATCAGTAGTTAAGTTAGCCGGATAGCATTTCCTGTTGGGCCTTTACACCGTCACTGTTAGCACCATAGACAGTAGAAGAGAATGGACCGTGGGATGGCGTCGTTTTCAATGCAAGCCGTTGAAGCACGATTTTAATTGGTCACCAGGCAACTGCGCAAGCGCGGGGTGATGTATGGTCACGTCGGCCAGCGAACCCAAATACTATAAATTGAGTGGTAGATGCTCAATTACAAATCATATAGCGTACAATAATTTTCTAAATAAGTATTCGTCTACCATTATAGCTGCCATCACTTAGTGGAATGGGAGGCTAATATTGTACGCGGGGACTTGATTCTTCGTCAACTAACTTTGGTTCCAGGCAGTCTTGCAAGCCAGCATGTCAAGGGAGCTCGCTAGTTAGCATGTAAACGACAAGCTATAGCGTGTAGCTTAGCTTAGCCATCTTTCTGAATTCACTTGCATCGAATGGTAAAATCCATAAAGATAGCGATTCTGCTTACAAAGAAATACCAAGTTCTAAGCTTATTTTTTGAGAAATAGTGATGTAAATGTTTCCCCAACATGAATAGAAAAGTAAACGGGCATGACTGTGGCTACAGCTTCTTATCCAACCAGTACGGTAAATTTTCTCCTGTGCGACAGAAACTTGCTAGCCGTTGCATGATTTATGGCGTCATTTTTAGTATAATTTCAGATAAACGTTTCTTACAAGGCAATAACATGACAGATTTCCGATCGAAGCAAATATGTTTTCCGGTTTACAACAATGCCAATATCAAGGTACGGATGGCTTCTCATGTAAAGTTGTTTGATTTCAAAGTGACGCTAAAATGAATGGAAGTCAACGGAATGCTAAATGCTATTGGGCCCTTTCAGGGTTGAGATTTCCCCATGGGTGCTTCAACTTCCGGATATATTCCTACCCCCTTGGTTAGCACGGCAGGTACATGCCTTTTTGCTTTTCGACCGTTGCGTTTTTTTGTACCTGCTTTAGAGTGGTTCTAACCAGTACTTGAGCTGTGGGGGATGGGCGGGATGGCTTCGTCCCTGAAATAAAAATGGTCAAAATCACCCCCATTCTAAAATCGACACCCCCTTCCATCCCATGTGCCATTTTATCAACGAATGTGGAAATTACTTCTATTTAACACTGGAAATATAACTACCATTCAATACTTAGGAGGCTTTGCACAGAGTAGGCTAAAATAGGCTACTGTGAGCGAGGGAGGGCACGTGAGCAAGATAGCGAGGCTATTGAGGCAGCAACTCCATTCTTTCTCTGGGAGCCGTTTTCTTTTCAATCATGGCAAAGCGGAGTTTTTTAAATTACAGAAAACACTTGACCAGAGCGTTTTTGTAAAAGATAAAAAGCCAACAGGGTTTTTTGTAACCCCAAATTCAGCCAGGGGTCTCCAATTCTGAGGTGCCATGGTCAAGATCATATCGTGCATGTTTTAGAACAGTAAATACCGATATATTATGTTTTTGCTTTAACAAAAATAAAAGGGTACATAGTACATCAGCACAACATATGTCAGACAAATGAAAAAATCCACCATCCCCCCGGTTTGATTTTACAACTCGACTACTGGTTCTAACCCTGCTGAGCCGATACTAGAACATGAGGTGAACAGACTGCTGTTCACTGATTAGTCAGAGGAAATATCATTATATCGTAGAAGCTCTGGCATCTTAAATCTTTAAATAAAATCACCTTAAATCAAAGAACACCAAGTGGAAATCATCTTATCGGCATTTCCTTGCGCCTCTTTATCAAAGTCGGAACAGTGCCAAACTTGCGTAGAGGCCAAAAATATATTGTACCCGTAGTGGTTTAGGACTACCTTTGAAAATGAATGGGAACAAAATCTTTTATTCTGTTTAGTTTTCTTTCTTTCGCAAAACGAGCATCAGGAGTAAACAAGAATACTTAATAAACTTTATTCTTGGTAAAGCTGACAGGCATCTATGATGAGCACTCATTAAATAAAGGGGAGTTTGAGAACATTTCTGTTGTATTTGGTAAGACCAGTGCACAGGGAAATCGGTGGACTATCTCTGCAAACGTTCCCTTTGTTTTTCGAGCATGTTTCGCCTCGCCTATTCTAATGTTTCTGCCTCCGTGTTTTTGCGTTTTCTGTGAGTACAAGCCACAGAGCAAACAATAGCAGCAGTAATACCTTGATGTCATCCAATGCCTCCATTGTTGTGTTTACTTTACTGACTACAGCGTGACACTAATAATCTTGCCTAAAAATTGATGTCACGGCAGTGTCGACTATGTTACTCCACCCACTTCCAGGTGGTAATATGGAAATGCTTCGATGTGTAGTGCCGATATTGTAATGGGAAGGTCCCAATTGTCCACAACCTTTAGCCTATTCATTGTGTGATCAGTTAGGATCTACCTGTAGCATTATTTTACATCAGGTTGCGTAAAGGATAACTTAAGAACTCATTGGGGTTGTTTTGGTAGGTGCAAACTCTTTAGCTTTCGGCGCAATTCTGCGTTTTGAATGCAAGATATAGAATTTCTGTAATTTATGCAAATCGGCAATAAAACTTTTTTGGGGGGAGGGAGAGTTAACGTGCTTCACAAGCTCAGTCATGAATACACAACACTTTGTAAGCTTTTCAGTTGGTGAATTCAATTGCAATTAATTAAACTGAAGAAAAATCAAATTGAGTCAAGAATCTCGACTTTAATATGGTGGTTAGCTAGTGCTAGCTAGGTGACTGCCATATAGAGTACTATATACTGGCTTGGATAGAACTGAATGCTAGATGTCGCTTTTTTCTCACTTATATTCTTTATTTCCCCCCAGATACCTAACTCTTACAGTATTTTTCTCGTTCTCCTCTGTTTCCACCTCCATGTGGCAACATATAGTTTGTAAGTATAAGTTAAAAGATGTACACCAAAATGCAGCACAGTTTAAATGTAGTTCATATTAATTTATGGTTCGTTTGATGTTAAAATTGTTTCTGATATCAAGCTGAAATGTTTAGATTAAGTATGTTAAAAGCACAAATTATTTGGTTTGCAGTACAAAAACCTCATTAGGCGTACAATGTCTGATCTCGGGCAAGGCTGGATGTGGGTTTTTTAAAGGTATTGTTGTACATTATGCACTTTAAAAAGGAGCTGGTTTTGAGTGCCTTTGGTAACATCACGAAAGCTGTTAAACCCTAACAACAAACTCAAGCTGAAAGGCAGCTCATTTTACAAATAACCTAATTCATTTGTCTTCATTCACAGGTGCTGCGTGAATGTGGCCTTGCAAATTGTGTTTGTTATCTACCAGGTTTTCTACCAGGTATGAGTTATTAAAACATTTTAGGCGGACACATTTCCACCATAGCTGGATAGGCTGATATCCATGTGTATATCTGGACTGTTCTTGCTCATTCACAAGCTGAGTCACACATATAGAACACACAGCAAGTTAAAAAACAGCAGCTGCTCAGTCCACTACGTTCTCATGTCACATGTGGGTGTGAAGTAGCCTGGCTATCGCGACTTGTCAATGCTCTGCGAGCATTGGTCTGGCCAAGCTGTGTTGTAAACCCATTTCTCAGAAGGCGGGCTTAACCCGCCTCTTTCAAATGCCTCTGTTTGCTACTGGACGAAGCTTCAATCAATCACACCCCTCTGCCCTCTGACGTATACCCAGCAAAAGAAACGGCTTGATCCAAACAAAAATTAGTAGTAGCCTGTAGTCATATAGAAATGGCGTTAAATGATTTTTGTCGGACTTGTGAGGTGAACATGAGAGTGGCTGGTGTTGGTCATGTAATATTGATATTCGAAAAACGAATCAGTGCGATCAAAGGCGAAATGACCACAACAACAGCGTTCTCGCAAAGCCCAATCGACTTGGCTACCAGCGGGGCTAGCTGCTAACTGCTAAATTTAACTTTTACTGAAGCCGGTCGGTAGCATTGCGAAAACGTCCTTTCCCGCAACAAATGCTTCAAGGGCTGTCCTTTGCTGTATTTTCAGAGAGAACTTCCCTTTGAATTCGTCCAAAACAGCAGCTACAGCTGCATTGAAATCTTGCGTTTGCTCCACGTTCGCCATGTTGACAGTGACTGAGATAGATTACCGGTCGCCAAACTACTGCGTCATTGCCATTTTGAAATCCTCGATTTTCATTGGCCCCATATTTCTGCCGGAGCAGAAATGGTTTAGATAGGCAGCTTGGCCAGACTGACTTGCTCGCGAAATGAAAATGCAGCTGAATTCCCCCTGAGGGCCCATTTCCACTGCCTTGACCGTGTTCAGCGCGTAGCCGTGTTCAGCGTGTGGGCGTATTCTGAGCGTATGACCATTTCCACCGGCCATCTCTGCGTATTCAGCGCGGGAGCGGGAATTCAGCTGCCAGCCCCCTCTTTAAATGCACTTGGCCAATGTCTTTAAGTGCACATAGCCATGTTTCCCTATCTCTCACTTTAGTAAACACAACATGTGTTTCTCTGGTTTTATTTCCTTACTTTAAACGTTGTTTAGAAAGCAGCACTGCACCTATAGTGCAACTTGACACTTTGATAAGGCCAGTGGAATATTTGACATCGTTCTAAATCATGTAGGCTGATCATTGTCAAAGCCTTTATTTACTCCCGGTACAAGAAAAGCGAACACGTTTTAACCCCTTCCATAAAGTTATGATAAACTCTACCTCTTTGCCAACAGTCACTTTGCCTACATCGGGTAAATAAATTATTAAATGTAGTGACTTATGGACCTCAGTTTTGCCTAGTGCCTTGTTGGCTAGATTTATCAAACCAAGTAGGAAACACTGAATGACAAGAACGAGGTTACTATTTTTTTATAGCTCGAGTGGTCGACAGAAGACCGATTGAGGCTCTTCTTGCATTAAGAATACTCAGACGAAGAAATCTAAAGTGATATCTTGCTTCTTCCTATTAAGAACATAAAAGCTCCACTATTATACCTACAACATGTTTGACTGGACAGCGTGACAACTCAACAGGTATTTCAGTTTCTGTGTTTATGCAGGCTAGTCAATGCCCTTGTAGTGCAGATCTGATATGATGGCCAATATTGATAGCTTTCCAGCGTTTCTTTCATGCAGTTGTAATCGAGTGGTAATATTTTGCAGACAGTCGCTAGGATTTTGAGGTATTCCCTGTGTCAATACATGCATTGATAGCACAGTTGACATGAATTGCATTGGGTTCAATGGGATTTTGGCTGAATACGCGCAGAATACGCGCAGAAAAATAGACTCGGTTTCTATTCTCTAGCTGCAGTCCGTATTCTGAGCGTAGTCTACGGTCAGAATACGCTCAGAACATGGTGGCGGTGGGAATGGTCTCATCCGCTAACGTGCATTCTAAATGAATACGGACAGAATACGGACAGAATACGGCCACGCGCTGAACACGCAGAGTGTTTGGTGTGAATGAGCCCTGAGGGCCAATTTCCACAACACTCTCTGCGTATTCAGCGCGTGGCCGTATTCTGTCCGTATTCTGAGCGTATTCATTTAGAATGCACGTTAGCAGATGAGACCATTCCCACCGCAACCGTGTTCTGAGCACGGACTGCAGCTAGAAAATAGAAACCAAGTCTATTTTTCTGCGCGTATTCTGCGCGTATTCAGCCAAAATCCCATTGAAAGCTATAGGCACAGCTACACAATTCATGTAAACTGTGCTATCAATGCCTGTACTGACACAGGGAATACCTCAAAAACCTAGCGATTGTCTGCAAAATATTACCACTCGCTTACAACTGCATGAAACAAACAAAGCTATCAATATTGGGGTTATCAGATCTGCACTACAAGGGCATTGACTAGCCTACATAAACACAGAAACTGAAATACCTGTGAAGTTGTCACGCTGTCCAGTCAAACATGTTGTAATAGTGGTGGAGCTTTTATGTTCTTAATAGGAAGAAGTAGCCTAAGATATCGCTTTAGATTTCTTCGTCGGAGTATTCTTAATACAAGAAGAGCCTCAATCGGTCTTCTGTCGACCACTCGAGCTATAAAAAAAAATAGTAACCTCGTTCTTGTCATTCAGTGTTTCCTACTTGGTTTCATAAATCTAGTCAACAAGCCACTAGGCAAAACTGAGGTCCATAAGTCACTACAGTTAATAATTTATTTACCCGATGTAGGCAAAGTGACTGTTGGCAAAGAGGTAGAGTTTATCATAACTTTATGGAAGGGGTTAAAACGCGTTCGCTTTTCTTGTACCGGGAGTGAATAAAGGCTTTGACAATGATCAGCCTACATGATTTAGAACGATATTCCACTGGCCTTATCAAAGTTTCAAGTTGCACTATAGGTGCAGTGCTGCTTTCTAAACAACGTTTAAAGGAAGGAAATAAAACCAGAGAAGCACATATTGTGTTTACTAAAGTGAGAGATAGGGAAACATGGCTATGTGCACCTAAAGACATTGGCCAAGTGCATTTAAAGACGGGGCTTCCCGCTCCCGCGCTGAATACGCTGACATGTCCGGTGTGAATGGTCATACGCTCAGAATACGCCCACGCGCTGAATACGCTCAAGGCGGTGTGAATGAGCCCTTATACTGACATCTGGTCTATCTGGAACAAACTGCTTGATCAGTAACTTATCTTCTAATTTCAGTCCCTCAATTTGTTTAATAGAAAGTACTCGCTGTTGGACAAGGCATGTTCTGTGCTGCAGGCCATCGCTGCATTTGATACGATTGTGTTTGGTCTAACGTTACTAGAGGAGTAGTGATCTGTGAGCTGCTAGAAGAAGGTAAAAAGGCAGATGGGGCAGGCTTGCTCCTAACCTTATACACTGATGACCTCGAATTGTGTAATCCTTTGGGCACATCACAGAAGAAGCACAAGTTGTGTAGCACAATATTTCCCATACATAGACCATTCTGTGGCGCAGTGCCCCAGAATGAAATCCGAGTGCCACAAATTGATTCCGTTTTTTTTCCCAACGCGATTCTGTCATTCTCGCTCACACACACAGAGAGAAAGAGATCAACATCCGTGCATACATGTCAATGGGGTACACTTATAAAGCACCTGCACTGGTCTGACGTTTTTAACCAACCCAAGCGCAAATCAGACCTCAAGCTATTATTAAAATAATGTACCCGATCTCCTTCCTGACCCACTTATTTTAAAAGGTATAGGCCATGCTTTTAATTAGTTAGATCATGGCCTTATTGGCTTACGTAAAACTGACATCTCTTGCATTTAAAACAAAGCGTTACTATGTTGATGCATAGTAGTTGTGAGGAACCTGCCTTATTGCATTAGCGTATTTTGTCCCGTTTCACCATCCATGCAAAAATGTATAATACCTTAGCTTAACATTTACCATAAAGAAGAATTTACTACTAGCCTACATACAATGTATGAGCAGTTAGTCATGGGAAAGACTAATGGATGCTATCAGGCTACCTTTGCGCAATTCATTCATCCAGTGATGGCTTCGTCTTTTCTTATGATAGCCTAGGCTAGTCTTTAAATTACAAAAGTGTATTCGGCATCTTTATTTTAACAGACCCGAATATCATTTAAATATTTCAAGCTCACTGATCCATGCACACTCACTGAGGGCTATTTCTGTGGTCAAACACACCTGCCCAAAACTTTTGTTAGTTCAGAAAAGATAATATCCTTATTAACTCAACATTATTAAACATCCCGCACCCTAAGTCAGCATAGACAACGTTGGTAATGCAGCAAAAAAATGGTATTAAGATTAAATGCTGTTATATTACATTACACTTAGCTGACACTCTTATCCAGAGCGACTTACAGATATTTACAGGGTTTCAGTTACAGTCCCTGGAGCAGTGTGGGGTTAGATGCCTTGCTCAAGGGCATTTCAACCATGGGTAGGGCAGGATTCAAACCGGCAACTCTCTGATTGCAAGTCCCAACTCCCTAACCACTAGGGCACAGTTGCCACCAACTAGGGCACAGTTGCCACCACGGTGTCTATGTTTCAAAGCTTGGGTCTTTTGTCAAAGGAACAGTGCACAGTGTTGTTGCTGACAATTTGGGTGCCCACGCTTTGTCTGGTTTTATAGAAAGCTTTTCTGGGAATTATATTTGTCGATTTTGTACTGCTCAGAAAGAAGAGTTCCTGTCAACTGATGTTTATTCAGGTGCTTTTTCTCTTAGAACCAAAGAAATACATGAAGCACGCCTAAAGACTGCACAGGACACTGAAACAAGTTCCTTTGGAGTGAAGCGAGCTTGCCCTTTAACTGAGCATCTTAACCATTTTCACGTCAGCACAGGCTATCCTCCAGATATAGTGCACGATTTGTTTGAGGGGGTTGTCCCATTTGAACTAGCACTGTTTTTGAGCATTGTGATCTCTTAACATTTGTATCCTCAAGTTTCCTTTCAAGTGGAGTGACAAAAGGAATCGCCCTCACCTTATACCGCACCCCTATTCCAGTAGGAAGACACTGCCCATGAGAATTGGTGCCTTCTATGTTTCCTCCCATTTATGATAGGAGACCTTATACCAGAAGGTGAGCTTGCTTGGCAAGTGATACTAGACCTGAAGGAAATTGCAAAGTTAATTGTGGCACCTTGTGACCCTTCTTCTCCCGGCGCGGCTGTGCCTTTCAATGGCGTGGCTGAGCACAGTGCACAAGCAGACACTTCCAACCCTTTCCCTCAGGCAGATGAAGGCTGCACAAATGCACACGGTGACATTGTTCGTAGAAGGGTTGGGGGACGTGGTAGTATCCCTCAGAGTAATGACAATCGAGCTGGAGAAAGTGTAGGTGTGGGAGCCTTCTACCGCGCTGGTCACTGTGTGCCTGTGCCTGGGCAAGCCTCGCGTAGTGGTGACGGTGTTTTCCGTGAAGGAAATATCGGGGAGGGTGGAAGAGGTAAAAGGGGTCGGAGTATGACTAGAGGAGCTAGTCGTTTCAGGGATTATAGTGCCAGTTCTTTCACCCGCGAGAGACAGACAGTGAAGAGAGCTGGCAGCGTCCGTAGGGGAGGGAGAGGGAGAGGCAGACGTTGCGTGGTGCCTGCTCCACTTGCAGGTGCAAATACTAATGACGACGCCATCAGACAAAGTACAGGTGTAGGCAGTGTGGAGTGGGTCTGTGTGCTGTGCCCTGCAATGAAAGGTACCACACACTAAAAAATTTCAAGCAGTGTCACCTGGATAGGTAGGCACACCTTAGGACTACCGTAAAAAACCCTGCCCTTTACACACATTTGTTACCATATGGCACTATATTAGTTACAATACATTATGTTCACTTTTGGTTTTCTCATAGAGTAAGTGTGGAATATTACAGGGGATGACATTTGTAGGAGAGGATGAAATTTTATGAAATAACTATAACATTTATTCAAAATACACTTTTCAAAAATTAAGATGGCCGCCACCCTTTGACATCATAATATGCAAATCAGATGGGAAAATTGACTCCAAACATAAACTTTGGGTCATTCTCAATATTTGCTTAATTTACAGTCACACTATATATCACCACTGTCATGCCACAGCCTTTTGAAATTTAGATGTCATGTTAGGCCTTCAGGCAAGAAAATCTGCCTAGTGTTTACATGCGTTTGTTATTATATGGCCCTATATTAGCTATAATGTACACTGGTGGTTTAAAATGTATGGTGTTTCTGACCACACAGTAAGTGTACAACATAAAAATAGATGGGAGAGAAGCAAACTTTATAAAATAATTTCAATATTCATTCAAAATACTGCGAAAAAAAAAAAAATCTGAAATTCAAGATGGCCACCACCCTGTGACGTCACAATATGCAAATTAGGTGGGTAAATTTACTCCCAATATAAACTTTAGGTCTTCCCCAATATTTGTCTCATTTACAGTCAGGCTCTATCTGTTACCACTACCAAGCTACAGCCTTTTGAACTTTAGATGTCAAAATCCAGCATTTTTTGGGAAAAACCCCGGCAGTAAAAGGGTTAACTGCAGAATAAATGATGCAGAAACGCCTTCGCCACGTATGTCTGATGTGCTGTGTTTAATCCCATCACAGGTCAGTAAAATTGTGTCTTTTCTGTAAAACAAGTTGTGTGGTCAAACACTAATGAGTCATAGACATGTTTGTTTGAGGTGGTGTGTTTGAACTAGAACTGTAATTAAAGTTAAACCGAATTGTGTAAAACTTCATAAGGACGTTAGCTGCTAAAAATCCCAGGTACTTAGCCCTGGCCATTGAGAGTGAATGGAGTAAAGACGGATTCGCGCGCTTTTGTAACAAAAGAAATGTGCAAGGATGTGTTTGTCTAAGTTGCTTTAATACTGAAGTAGAGAAAAATGGTGACAGACTGTCGTATCAGTAAATGTGTACTGAGGTTCATAGTGTTAATGTGGTGACAGAAAACCAACACGTTTGTTTTCTGAGTAGGAGTAATAAGTCAAAGTGAGCACACTTAGCACGAGTTCGTTGGCTCACGAATGTGATATGTGACGCTGTATTTTGTAACTTTGCAAAATGACTCTTTGTATGATATTTTTGTTCAGAAGAGTATTTTGGTAAAAATGTGTAAATGTTAACAGACAGGCTATCAAGGTCTCGGTGTCATGTTGAGTGCATTTGCACCTATATTTTGTTAAGGAAATTTATTTGTATCTATGCAATGTTATATGAATGAGTATGCACCAGTACAATGTTAAGAGAGTGTATTTGTATTGGTGTAATGTCAACTGTGTCATGCCCCGGCCTGCCAGGAGATGCCGCCAGTCTGCCCCGGTCCCTGACAATCAGCCTGGGAAACCCCAGACATCCAGGGCGGACCATACTCCTTCCAAACACCCTGGGAGACCCCGTGGCAGGTGATCAAGGGAATCACCTGCAGCCCCTGCACCTGCGGCTCATTTTCCAGGCCCTGTTTAAGCCCTTGCTTTTGTCAGTCCTGTGCTCGGTCATGAACATCTCCTGCCAAGACAAACTCTTGCTCCTGTTGCTCCGGTGGAACTTAAGATTGTGGACACTTGCAAACCCCACTCTGGTCGTAAGCTCCTCTTTTGCTATTTTGGATTCTGAAAGACTTTTCTGTTATAGTTTATCAACCTATGTTGCCTACTGAAGACCAGAGAAGCTGAGGATTTCCGTTGACCTTTTACTTGATGCCTGAGTTGTTTACCGAGTCCTGTGGAAATGTAAATCTTTGTTGTTCCTGAATTCCTTTGTTAATGATTTTTGCCACCTTCTCCTGAAAGCCTGTTACTTACCTTTGCTGCCCTGCTTATAAATAAATCCTGCTGTTCTGACTCCAATCTGGTCTCCTGCATTAGTGCTCTCAGAGAAGTGTAACAAACTGAGTGTATTGGTACTGTGTTAAGTCAATGCATGACCATAGCTGATATGTATAGTGAATGAGTTCCAATGGTCAATGGTTTTGAAATTAGTTGCTATAAGAAAATCAGATGTATTATGGACTTTATTGCTGATTTATGTTTTTATTTATGTTTAATTGCTTCAGCAGAATAAATGATGCAGAAACGCCTTCGCCACGTATGTCTGATGTGCTGTGTTTAATCCCATCACAGGGGTAAATGCTACAGGTCCACACCCACTCCGGGGTGTGGTGGTAACATATGCTGCCAGACTGCAAGTTGCAAAAGCGAGAGAAAGACAGCTTGACTTGGTGAGTAAATATATATATATATATATATTTAATTTCTTAATTATTGGACAAACAGATGTAATTAGGTCTGTCTGACCTTACAATAAGTACAAATAATCTTACAGTTGCACCCTGTATGTATCTTTCAGATTGAGGAATCAGATGCGCCAGTCATCCTTGATATTCTTGTTGCCCTTGTCACAGCCGTTACTGCAGATCCAGTTCATTTTGTTATTTTGCATTCCTCGTTTCTCTCCACGGAGCATCAGATATGCAGTCATACTGTACTGCCCTTTTCTGATTTGAGCCCCTCTCCCTCTGTAATCAACGTCCCTGTATTAGCATGCTATAAAACTATTATCTTTCAGGGGCTACTCGGTATATGGGAGTGAAGTGTAGGAATTTCAATTGAGCCTGTCGCACAATTGGAAAAAGTGTGCACCAACAATGACATGGTGATAGACTGCCAAATTTCGATTTGTTCTTTATTGTACAGTTTAACGATAGGCGTTGATTGCTGTCTTACAATTCTTTGTCTTTTCTGCTGCCTGCTGTGTTTGTATTCATAAGCTCACCTGTTGTGCAAGCACATAAAGCACTCAGACTGAAACTCTGTTTTTTTATTGGGACACTCACATGCAAAGTCGGAAATAGAAATAAAAATAGAAGAATGCGCTATTTACAAAATACATACAAGTGTAAATATCCAGTGCAGTACTTTAAGTATACGCAGCCTGTGTGCAAAGTCAGCTTTAGCTACGATCCAGGTCTCCCGTCCTCGGGGCTGAGGTGAGGGCTGGGATCAGGGACATTCATGAGGGCCCGTCCACACGACAACGCTCCTGGATTTTTTTCTTTGCTGGTAAAAAAAAACGTTGCGTCCACACGACAACGGAGCAGTAAATATTTACGTCCACACGGGAACGTTTTCATTGCGTTGTCATTGCAGAAGGTATGCTGTCCTAGCTTGAGGGGCATGATCAGAAGCACAATGATTCACTTTAAACATGTAATGTATGTTGATTCTAGCAATGTGTTCTAGTTTAGATGGGTCGGATGCAGCGACAGTTGCTCTATTTAAAAAGCATAACGTGAAAAGTGTTTGTTGTGTTGAACTAGCGATACAAAAACATCCTGTAGTTCAATGTCACAGTACGTGTCCACTGGTTGCGTCGGACGTGACACGTCAAACGCCTTCAATGCATTGTCAATGAAGTCCGTCAAACCGTTACTGTCGCTTTCGCAAAGGATCTCGGGAAGGCAGCGCGTCTGTTTGACCAGCTCCGTCGCGTCTGGAAGTTGAGCTCTGCTTTATTTTATGCAAATGAATCCGTCGAACGCGACGTGATTGACCAATGGAGGAAGACCAGAAGGGAAGGTGTCTCGTGACGTCTTTACCTCCCGTCATTAACTTTAGAAAACTTAATAACTTTAGCAACTTTAGCATTAGCAAATTCAAGAAATTCAACAATGGAGGAGAGGCTTATTGTCGCCGTGTCTCCCCCCATATATACAGTATATTCCTCCCTGTCTTCATACAGACACACCTCCACCCGGGACGAGTCGTGGAGATAGGTGGCAGACATCGTCAGTGCAGATGGTGGGTTAATTATGGACTGTTATGTGCAAAATGAACTGGACTGTTATGTGCAGAGCTTGTGCAAACCCAGCCATTTACCGTGTTGGTTGGCTAGCCACACACACACACACACCAATTACGTGTTGTCGAAGTCATAGTTCTTAATAGACCTTCCTAAAATCTTTACCTCTTTACTTTTGAAGGGATAGTGTAGTAGAGAATAGGCAGCAAGATAAGGATATGTGCATAGGGAGTCCTCTCGGCTATGTGCAATTTACATACACTGCCCGGCATGGACACAGCGGTCACGCCCACATCACGTCCAAACAAAAGGAGGCGTCGCGACTTTGAAAAATAACGTGTCGCATCAGACGCAACCAGTGGACACGTACCGTCAGAAGGTAGAAACAGTTGCATTACACAAAGCCTACACTGCAGACGATTTTTACCCCAAAGTATTCCACAACAACCTGTTTGCAAAAGTTTGACGCTGTTGTGAGATGTCACGTCGTTAAATTGACCCATTTACGCAACCTTTTGAAAACGATGACGTTGTTGCCCATTTACCTTGCGCTGCACATATAACAACAACTTCAAACTTTTACAAACTGGTTGCTGTCGAATAAATTGTGATTTCATTAGCTTGTAGTGTAGGCTGGCTGTTGCGCAGTTGTTTCTAGCCTTTGCCATTAAACTGTCTGTATGGCTAGTAGGCTATAACAAATACTTCTTGTAGGCTTTCATTATTCTTAATTAATTAAAGAGCAACTGTCGCTGCCTTCAGCTCCCCTCAGTAACAACACGCATTGCTAAAATCAACATACATTACATGTTTAAAGTGAATCATTGCGCTTCTGATCATGCCCCTCAATCTGGGACAGCACACCTTCTGCAATGACAACGCAATGAAAACGTTCCCGTGTGGACATAAATATTTACTGCTCCGTTGTCGTGTGAACGCGACTTTTTTTTAACCCGCAAAGAAAAAAATCCAGGAACGTTGTCGTGTGGACGGGGTATGGCAGTGTGTTTTCCTTTTTTTCCCAAATGGGTCATTCCATGCCCAAACCACTCAATTTTTTTCCCGCCCCCCCCTCCGATTTTGATTAAATTTGGCATACTCGTGGGTGTCCTTAAGAAATGGTAACATACCAATTTTCAGCTAATTTGGACCATTTTTCACGAATCTAGAGAGTTTTGAAAATGTCACCGTTTTTGCATCGATTAGTGACGGACAGAAAATTGGCTACATTTTGTCGTTGCATTTTCTGTTTGTCTGTTTGATATAAAGGGTGTTCCAGAAATAAATACAGGCAAAAATGCAATATCAAGTACAGTACCATTTTACACTCACATGTAGGCTACACAAATTTATGGTAAACGGTGCCATAATGATCTTAAATACCGTGAAATTTCATGGAGAAAGATTCATTCATTTCCATAAAACAGCCTTTTAGACATTTTTTTGCATCCAGCCATTTGTGGCAATGTTGACCAGTTTGGGCAAAGTGACTATAACTGAGATTACGACCATATAGTACTTGGCTGCTAGACAACTTGGTGCAGAATCTAGTATGGCTTGAGCATCTCTAATCAAGTAACCTTGCCATTTAGCTGCAGGTTCAAGGTACAGTATTTAAGATCATTATGGCACCGTTTACCATAAATTTTGTGTAGCCTACATGTAAGTGTAAAATGGTACTTGATATTGCATTTTTGCCTGTATTTATTTCTGGAACACCCTGTATATCAAACAGACTTCCTTGAATATCTACCATAGCACTGTTTACAGCAAATTTGTGTAGCCTAAATGTATAAATAAATGTTACTACTTGACATTGTCTTTTTGCCAGCATTTATTTCTAGAACACCCTGTATATCAAAAGGTCTTCTTTGAATATCTCCCAAACCATTTGATTCTCCAAACTGAAACTTTGCAGGCATAATTGATACTTCTTTGCCTAACAGATAATAAAATTTCGTCAAAATTGATTGATACTCATTGCCTTAAAAATAGGTCAAAAGTCAAGCTCACATCAATGAGCTGAAATTTGGTATGTTGCCATTTCTCAAGGATACCCATGAGTATGCCAAATGTCATCAAAAAATTGAGTGGTTTGGCATGGAATGACCCAAATACAATTACTTCAGTTTCATCTGCGTTCAGCTGAAGAAAATTGTGTGACATCCAGTTGTTGATTTGTTCAATACACCCACAGAGAGACTCAAGGGGGGTATAGTCATTGGGTGACAGAGCTAAGTAAACTTGGGTGTCGTCAGCATAACTATGGTAATTGACTGAGTTGTTTTTGATGATTTGCCCAAGCGGAAGCATATAAAGGTTGAATAGTGGGCAACTGTGGCCTAGTGGTTAGGGCAGGGGTGTCCAAACTTTTTGCCGGGGGGGGGGGGGGGCGGATTTGGCGAGGTGAACATGTGTGAGGGCCAACCATTGTAACGACACGATAATAACACAATAGGAATTACAATAATAATAATATTAATAGTACTACTAATATTAATAATATGCAAATGAAGTACTTAATGATTTTTTTGTTGCAATGGCATAGTTTTTATGTCTTCACATTTCAAACACAAATGAAAATGTGTGTTTACCAAAATTACTGGTGCATTTTATATTTGAAGACCAGTAATAAAATACAGAAAAAGTCTGAGTGAAAAAAAAAACACTATTCATAATTTACTGTTATACATAACATACTATTATTCACTGTTACATGTAAACTGTAAACGTGAATTTATACCATGCGAACAAGAAAATAGCACTAACATTTATCTTATTCAGAAGTACAAACCACTGAGAGTTTTGATCACAATTACACACACACATTTTAGAATTTATTTAGCCTACCCCAGAAGACTAAACAAGTAACTCTCCTGCACTAATGTGATGGTTGGTACTGAGATTTCGATTGCTGCAAAAATGCTAAGTCTGGCTCAAACGCAGTGGTTTTGATGATGTCACGCAAGTGAGACTTGTCCTCGTTAAAGTTCAAAAGTGAGAATGTCTTCTCACAGGTATTCGAGTGAAATAAGCTCAGCATTTTCTTGGCAAATGTCCGAATCTCTTGGAACCTGTCTTTATCCAGCTGGTGTCGACTCCGACAGTGTGTCAGTGTCGCACTGCAGTTTAACGAGCATTGCAACCGGTTCTTTCCACAACATACGTGAGCTTCTCAAATACCATTTTCTCCCGGAGTGGAACATCACGGAAAACCGCGTCCATTCTCATCCTGGCTCGCTTGCTATTGCGATTGTGGGGGCAGAAGCAACTTAGATATCCGAGAGGTCATCATGTCGTTTTGAAGTGTTCTTATGAATGTTGTGATAACATATTATTTCCCCCATTTTTACAGTGTTTATTGGTCAAATAAACGTCCGTATTAAAGAACCTAACCCTGCTGTTAAGAGAGCTAATAATAGCAACATCCCAAGACATAATATATCAAGATGTATGATTTTTCTTTGCGAAATAAAACCGCGAATAATGCCTACCAATAGGCAAACTAGTAAGTGTGTTGTGGTCAAAAAACAGCAATACTGTTACAATGTCAATATACTTTGGGTTGGTACTGCCATAAACTGCTGAATAATTCAAGAAATGGCAAGGCGGTGAAGACTATTAACACTATTAACTGTTCTCTGCGTGGCCACGCAGTTATGCGCGATTTAGCATAACAAAAGAATCACCGGCGTTCCACGTGGGTAGTTATGGCTCTGTAGCAAGAAAGGCTACTAACACCTGTTTTCTGAGAGGTGCCGCGGGCCGGAGGAAAGGAGCCGGATTTGGCCCGCGGGCCGGACTTTGGACATGTCTGGGTTAGGGAGTTGGACTTGCAATCGGAAGGTTGCTGTTTCGAATCCTGCCCTATCCATGGTTGAGATGCCCTTGAGCAAGGCATCTAACCCCACACTGCTCCAGGGACTGTACCTGAAACCCTGTAAATATCTGTAAGTCGCTCTGGATAAGAGCTTCAGCTAAGTGTAATGTAATGTAATGTAATGAATAGTAATGGTCCAAGGGTTGACCCCTGTGGGACACCACAGGTCAAGGATATAGATGCTGAGGTACAGTTTCCAATAGCAACAAAAAAGCTCCTTTGTTGTAAGTATGATTTTAACCAATTGATAACTGTACCAGTGAATCCAACCCAATGTTCCAGTCGATGTAGTAGTATGCAGTGATCAACAGATCAAAAGCTGAACTAAGGTCCAGTAACATCAAGACTGATGTTTTGTCAACATCAGAATTAAGACGTATATCATTTATGACCCTAATAAGAGCTGTTTCAGTGCTATGATTGGCACGGAAACCTGACTGAAACTTATCAAAACAGCTATCTGATGTCAGAAAGGCGGTTAATTGTTAAAAAACAATTTTTTCGATTATTTTTCCAATAAATGGTAAATTGGATATGGGCCTGTAGTTATTAAGCACTGAACCATCAAGGTTATTCTTTTTCGGTAAGGGTTTTACAACTGCATTTTTTAAAGAGGAAGGAAATATGCCAGCCTGTAGTGATGTATTTATAATCTGAAGTACATCGGCTGTTATAAGATGAAGAACAGATTTGAAAAAAATTGTGGGCAAAATATCCAGTTCAGATGTGGAAGAACTGAGATTTTGTACGTTTTTTTCAAGGGTTTCATAGTCAACTAACTGTGGCATAGGCAACTGTGATGAGGGATTTGTTAACTTCTCAACAGTAGAAAATAGCACACGGGCATTGTCGATATTCCTATTTATGATGAGAAGAAGGACTGTCTTGCTTTAGAGATTTCCAAATTGTATTTACATGAATGGAATGAATGAAGAATAAAAACACATTCTATTCTAAAATGTGGGTATGAAAAAGGCCCAAAAGGAAGAATTATTTCGGCAACAAACCCTCCACACCACAACTAGGAAAAAGAGCAAATTGTCAGGCTAAAATTAAATGTAAGGACAATCATGCAACTGTGCGCTGTGTTGACTGCTGGTTTTTCATTCTTTGGAAATATGCTTGGGTTTCTTTTTATTTATTTTTTACTATTTTTACACACACACACACACACACACATATACATATATATATATATATATATATATATATATATATATATATATATATATATATATATATATATATATATATACACACACAAATACATTCATAACACACACACACACACACACACATTTACAAATACAAATATGAACACACACACACATTAATATAACACGCACACATCTATACACACACACACATTTTTTTAGCACACAAAAATAACAATTACTCAACAACCCTCCACACCAAAACTGGTAAAAAAAAAGTTGCTTTTTCATTCTTTGTAAATATGTTTTTTTTTTTTTTTTTTTTAACAATAAATGTCAGTGTGTTGATCCTTCCTTCCTGTTGATCCTTTCCACTGCATACAGCTCATAGTCCAGTTTAAGTCTTTATGGCTATGTTCACTGAGGTATTTATCCATCTCAGAATTAAAGCTTGCTCTCAAAAGAACCTCTTGAGCTGTAAGGTGTGTCCCCTCCCCCACACAGGTTCAAGTGGCTCCGGCCGTGTGCCACTAACAGCCACATTTCCATAACAAAATGAGTGTCCACAGGGGGACTTGGGGCCAATTGGCCTTCATGTGGGTTTTCTAGGTAAAAAGGCCAAATGGCCCCTCTCTGGGACTTCTAGTGTTAACGAGTGTACTTAACACTTGAAGTCCCAGCATTTTTCTGTCTACCTAGAAGACCCACACAGGGGCCATTTGGCCCGACCGCTTTTCCCGAATACACTAATCACTCATTTTGTTATGGTAATGACGCTGTTAGTGGCAGTGTGTGGGGTGAGGGGGTCAGACCTTATAGTGGTGAAGTCATGTTGGCTACTTCTGTGTGAATGTGAGAATGAAGAATAAAAACACATTCTATTCTAAAATGTGGGTATGAAAAAGGCCCAAAAGGAAGAATTATTTCGGCAACAAACCCTCCACACCACAACTAGGAAAAAGAGCCAAGTGTCAAGCTAAAATTAAATGTAAGGACAATCATGCAACTGTGCGCTGTGTTGACTGCTGGTTTTTCATTCTTTGTAAATATGCTTGGGTTTCTTTTTTTTTTACTATTTTTACACACACACACACACACACACATATATATATATATATACAAATACATTCATAACACACACACACATTTACAAATACAAATATGAACACACACACACATTAATATAACACTCACACATCTATACACACACACACACATTTTTTTAGCACACAAAAATAACAATTACTTCTGCAACAACCCTCCACACCAAAACTGGTAAAAAAAAGTTGCTTTTTCATTCTTTGTAAATATGTTTTTTTTTTTTTTTTTTTTTTTTAACAATAAATGTCAGTGTGTTGATCCCTTCCTTCCTGTTGATCGTTTCCACTGCATACAGCTCATAGTCCAGTTTAAGTCTTTATGGCTATGTTCACTGAGGTATTTATCCATCTCAGAATTAAAGCTTGCTCTCAAAAGAACCTCCTGAGCTGTAAGGTGTGTCCCCTCCCCCACACAGGTTCAAGTGGCTCCGGCCGTGTGCCACTAACAGCCACATTTCCATAACAAAATGAGTGTCCACAGGGGGGGACTTGGGGCCAAGTGGCCCTCTTGTGGGTTTTCTAGGTAAAAAGGCCAAATGGCCCCTCTCTGGGACTTCTAGTGTTAAGTACTCAAAAGATATAAAGTTGCCAAATGTTGTCTGTTTGCACTGAAAAGATGTTTTGAATATGTTTGCTATTCCGCCTCCCCGTTTATTAGTTCTTGTGGCACTCATGAAATCAAAATTTGGGGGAGCTGATTCAATAAGGGTAGTGAAACTGTTCGCTTGTTCCAGCCAGGTTTCAGTAAGAAGCATAAAATTAAGTTTGTGTGTGTAAATAAGATCATTAATTAAAAATGACTTGTTAGAGAGTGATCTGATGTTTAGAAGAGTTAGCTTTACATTGAGCGTGGGTGCCATATCCACTGAGGCATTCTGAGGGTGTTTCAGAACTGGCAGGAGATTAGACTGATTTACCCCACTGACAGGATGAACACGAATTCTTCTTTTTCTTGTGAGCACAGGAATAGAAAATGGCTTGGGCATCCTAGCTTGGGTCCCAGCTTGTTTTCAAAACTACCCTTAATGCAGGGACCCACGGCATATCAGATGGTACAATCATGGAGGTCGTCCCCGCTGCCACTGTTTGTATACTGCAGCTGTGATCCTGCTGCGGGTGTTGAAGCCCTGCGGTTTTTGGGGAGCTGTAGTGGATGCATATGCAGTTGAAGGTTGTGGGCTGGTGAAGGCCCGTCCATTGTGATAGTCTGTGTACACTGCTTGTTTAGAGTGTCTTGGGCTAGAAAAAGACAGTCTAGCAATCGGCAGCAGTCTCTGCATACTTGCAGGGAATTGCAGGTGAGGTGATGATGGAGATGGTAAAGACAAATCAGGGGTTTTTAGTGAAACAGTTGTGGTTCGATTCTCTGTGTATACATCGACACATTCTTGCTCCTTTGATGTATCCTCGCATTCTTGCTCATTTGAGTCCTGAGTGACTCCAGTAGTGTCCTTGTCATCAACTATATCAGATACAGACATGTTGGGCAGCCTAGGTTGTCAGGTTATCAGCTATTAGCAATTAAGAAGCTATATTCAGTCGTATTTTATCAATTTTTCCTTTGAAAAAGGATGCAAAGTCTTCATTTTCCACATAATCTCTGCTCATTTTCGAAGAGCCTGGGAGGTTCTGTGCTGATGTTTGGCTTTGAGTCATTCTAGTGTCCTTCTTATCATGGGTCGCAACGGAGGAAGTGATTGGGCATTTCTCTCTTCCAGATTGTGAGGGCCGTTGTTTTGTTTCAGAGTGTTTGTTGATGTACATGTCTGTTTCAGTTTGTACCCCAGCAGAGTCTTTATCCACCATGATTGGTTCTGTCTGCACTGTTACAGAGCGCTTATCAGCAGGTGGACCCAAGGTTGGCAGAGAAAAGGTTGCAGGGTAGAGAGAGAAGCGATAGTGGTCAGCCAAGACTTTGGCCCCGGTCCAGCTGAGTTCTGTGCTATGTGGCCTGAAGAATGCTCTGCGATTCCAAAAAAGATTGAAATTGTCTATAAAGTTCACACCCAAGGGAAAAACATGACTTTGCTAGCCAGGTGTTTAGACTGAATAGTCGAGAGAATACAAAGCTTCCCTGTGCTGGAAGTGGGCCACTCAGAAAGGTTTGTACTCCAAGCTCATTTAGGGCAGAGAAAAGTTCTTTAAAATCTTCTTTGACACTGAGCTGTTCTCGAAAAATGTCATTTGCTCCAACATGCACAATGATGCGTTTAACAGTTTTATGCTTTGACACTATCTTTGAAATACTGTTTTAGTGTCAGAGATGGATGCATTAGGAAGGCAGCATACAGTCATCCAATCTCCTTTTAAATTTCTTACAGTAGCATCACCTATAACAAGGGTTGTAGGATAAGCAGGTGTTGATGGCTGCTTTCCATGTTTGCCCACTCCTTTATTCTTGTGGTTCAGCCTCTATCTTGAGTTGTCTCTCTGGAAACTACTGGTTCCAGATGTCTGAGGCACTCAAATCGATTCTGAAGGGGTATGGGCTGTTGGGTTTGCAGAGGACCAGAAATGTTGTAGTTTTTCTGTCCTAGCTGTGCATATGGATTGATGCCCGAAGTGTATGGGTGTAGTGGCAGCAGAACACACTGGTGTTGAGGTCACTACCCTTTTCCTTTTGGGTTTAGCACCTTGTGTAAGCCAGCGTTCAGTACTCACATTTTGTCCTGTGAAGTCGATGCAGTCAACCGACCCATCCACAGTCGCACCAGCCAGCCGTGGTGCATTCTCAGCACTCCTACCAGCAGCATCAGTTGCTGAAAACCCCTCATTGGATGTCCCATGTACATCGTCAGTCCGTGATGGAACGGGCATCAATTTTCAATTCGAGGATAGAAATCCTCCGCACTTTCCACAGGAATCCCTGGATCTTCCCATCGTGTTATAGTCCCAAGTCAAGGTGAACTGCCATTCCAGCTGTATTGTCTGGTTTTCTAGTACATCGTCAGTCTGTGATGGACGGGTATCAATTTTCGACTCGAGGATAGAAATCCTCCGTTCCAGCTCTGTGCACTTTCCACAGGAATCCCTGGATCTTCACATCTTGTTATAGTTCCAAGTCTGTTTTTTTGGTTATCTTGTTTAAAACACTAAAAAGTTTCAAAACACTAAAAAGTGTCCTTATTTCTTATACTCGCTAAACTTGTGAAAGTAAAAACACCAGCAAAATAGTGAAAATAGTACAAAAGACAGGTGAGAAAGCGAGAGCAATGCAAACAGCGTCCTACTCGCTTGAGCAGGAGGAGCAGAGGAGCAGACTCCCCCCGCCCAGATCAAAGGCCCGATCAGACTTCACGTTACCAGCCCCGGCAGATGGGCCCCCCCGGGAGACGTTTCTTCCTAGAAAAACAGGGTTTTACTCACTGATTCCTGAGGTTTCTTCCTGAATTTACACAAATCAAACAAACAGGGAGTTTTTCCTCACCCCTGTTGCTCCCTGGGGACACTAACAACCGACTGCGCCTAAATGAATTTTCCTCGTCTAGTGCCTCTGGTTTGCAAGGACTGCTGACCTATGTTCACATAAAAGCCCGCATTAACAGGGGATTGCATAGTTCTAGCGCCACTGGACTACAAAGATTGCTGACTAGGGCCTACAAGGACTGTCCACCCATGTACACGGAAGAGTCAGTTTACAACTGTATTCATCTGCTCCGGCGACACTGGACTGCAAGAAATGTTGTCCTGTGACAACCCTGCTAAACTGTAAAGCACTATGAGCTGCATCTTGCATGTATGAATTGTGCTATACAAGTAAAGTTTATTATTATTATTCTTATTCGAGACTGCTTTCCTTCCTAACAAAACTAATTTCTACTAACCATCTCTTTACATAGGTACCTTCGATGTTCTCTACACATCTGTTAGCTATTATGTCCTCCTTTTGTAAGTCGCTTTGGATAAAAGCGTCTGCTAAGTGTAATGTAATGTAATTTAATGCATGACATGCCAAAGAACATTTGGAAAAAATAACTTCAGAAATAAGACGTATGTTTAGCAACTTCTAAATGAAGAAGTAGACCGAGACCGCCAGTGGATACGTGTCTAAAGATGAACTTAGTCTTGGTATCTTGTTGAGTCAATTGCATGATTATAACATGAACCAAAACGTGGGGGAGTTAACCTGAAAATGTTAAGTTTAGCATATTACTTACATTAGCAGCAGGGGTAGCCTACTGTTACAATGCTTCAGAAATCGTCTTGTATCCATATTTGTTGACTATACAATTTCTCATCGAGATGAACTCTGCAGACTCCACAGATGACTGGCATGTTTCTATCAGGTTTTTTAAATTCCCCACGTATCACAAATAACCTTCTTCTCCTGCAAGAATTATAGTGAATTTTGTCCTTCTAGGCTTGCCGTAGTTACTTGACTATGGGAGACTGGAAAGAGTTGCATTAAATCAGTTTCTTTTTAAGACGCAGAGAATTCATATCTGTAAGTTACAGTACTGGCGGATTTTTAAACTTTATATTATTTTTGTAATTCCTACTGAGTATTTTATAAAAACATGATTCTAACTTGTTTAAAGTAAATGTTAAATATAGTGATGCTAATCGCGGCTAGCCTGCCTATGGACTTTCTAATGTTAAGCTAGCCTTATGCTAACCGTTGAATAACAGATGCTCATTTGTATTTCGTGTTTTATTGTACTTCGGTTTCACTAAAAAGTGGGAAAAATTTACTTCTTATTGTTGGCTGACTTTGTTTAACTATCTGTCGAGCTAGTAAGCTTTCATTGTGAGTGCAAAATATTAAGTTCAAGTAGGCAAAGGGTGGGTCCGTAGGGGGGGCCAGCGGGGTGGCCATCTTCTGACCAGTGGTGGCCATGGCCCCCTCTGGCCCCCACGTAGCCAGGCCCCTGTCTTTAATAGACAAACATTTTGAAACCGCGAGACACACAAGAAGAATGACCAAATCGTAAAGAGGACATTAGGCGAGGCAGGTCACAGTCACAGAAGCTGTTGCGTCCCTCCCAAGTGCGATCACCGGAAGAATAAATGTTTAATAAAAAAAAAACTGAAAAGTTTATTTCAGTATGCATGTATAATGGTAGCCAACTCAGAGTTGGTTCCTGCATGGCCAGACCATACAGGTCAACGCAGGTTTACACATGGTTAGTGGTAACGTTGATAGTACACCGCTCACTACATGAAACTTTCTTGTTTGCATGCCATCCTATGTGTGTGTTGTCGTCTGTGATTTAGAACATAACAATGTTTTTTTAAGGGATACATTCGGTCTCATGTTTAGATATTGTAAAAGTATTCTAGCAACGTCTGCATAAATGTGTGACCTGTGTTTTGTTTAGTGTGCATTGTGTGTTCTGCACACCTTCTCTGCTGTGCGGCGCTCTTTGACAGTATCTGCATTGCACGTACGGTTGGGTGATAATACACTAATAAGGTAAATGTAGATTTTCTGAACTTGGAATTCCCCACCACACCATGCAGGTATTCTTAGATGGCAAGGCACAGACACACGGGGGAATACACAGTGAACACTTCAAACCTACAGGTCACCCAATCCACAGGTGACCACACAGCGATTCCTAAGGGCTCATTTCCACCGCACTCTCTGCGTATTCAGCGCGTGGCCGTATTCTGTCCGTATTTTGTCCGTATTCATTTAGAATGCACGTTAGCAGATGAGACCATTCCCACCGCAAGCGTGTTCTGAGCGTATTCTGAGCGTGGACTATGCTCAGAATACGGACTGCAGCTAGATAATAGAAACCGAGTCTATTTTTCTGTGCGTATTCTGCGCGTATTCAGCTAAAATCCCATTGAAAGCTATAGGCACAGCTATACAATTCATGTCAACTGTGCTATCAATGCATGTATTGACACAGGGAATACCTCAAAAACCTTGCGACTGTCTGCAAAATATTACCATTCGCTTACAACTGCATGAAACAAACGCTGGAAAGCTATCAATATTGGTATCATATCAGATCTACGCTACAAGGGCATTGACTAGCCTACATAAACACAGAAACTGAAATACATGTGAAGTTGTCACGCTGTCCAGTCAAACATGTTGTAGGTATAATAGTGGTTTAGCTTTTATGTTCTTAATAGGAAGAAGCAAGATTTTGCTGAAGATTTCTTCTTCGGAGTATTCTCAATACAAGAAAAGCGTCAATCTAGTCTGCTGTCGGCCACTCGAGCTATAAAAAATAGCCACCTCGTTCTTGTCATTCAGTGTTTCCTACTTGGTTTGATAAATCTAGTCAACAAGCCACTAGGCAAAACTGAGGTCCATAAGTCACTACATTTAATAATTTATTTACCCAATGTAGGCAAAGTGACTGTTGGCAAAGAGGTAGAGTTTATCATAACTTTATGGAAGGGGTTAAAACGTGTTCGCTTTTCTTGTACCGGGAGTGAATAAAGGCTTTGACAATGATCAGCCTACATGATTTAGAATGATGTCAAATATTCCACTGGCCTTATCAAAGTGTCAAGTTGCACTATAGGTGCAGTGCTGCTTTCTAAACAACGTTTAAAGTAAGGAAATAAAACCAGAGAAACACATATTGTGTTTACTAAAGTGAGAGATAGGGAAACATGGCTATGTGCACCTAAAGACATTGGCCAAGTGCATTTAAAGACGGGGCTTCCCGCTCCCGCGCTGAATACGCAGAGATGTCTGGTGGAAATGGTCATACGCTCAGAATACGCCCACGCGCTGAACACGGCTACTCGCTGAACACGGTCAAGGCGGTGGAAATGAGCCCTAAGAGAGAAAGTAATCAATGAAGGAGCCATACCTGGGTTCTACCAGCTTCAGGAAAAGTACTTGGGGGATGTCTACCTGCAGCAGAAGGAAGCTCTCAAGAAACATTTTGCTAAAAAGCCTGTTGCCGTCATATTTGATAAAAGTCCATACATAGAGGGTAGATGTGAACTGAATATACTAACTGCACCGCTGGAGAAGGATGAATCTCGTAGTTATTTTGGCGTATCTTGCTGACACAGTCTTTCTTGAGGAGTGTAACCACTCCACTGTGTCTGTGGCTGTTGTGAAATGTGTACAACACTTCAGCATTGACAATGAAGATTTGAATTGCAGTTTTTGAACTGTTTTGTTTACATCTGAAACAGACTGATCCTATGCACTTTTATGCTTTTGTAATGCACTTTTATGCTGACAAAAAGTTTTTGTTGGTCAATAGCTATCTCTGACATTATGATTAGTCTGTCTTACTCTTGAGTGACTTTTTTTGTTATGAATGTGGTTGTGTGACTGCACTTTTTAATGTCATTTCACATTCTTTTTCCGGCATTCAGGTCACGCTTGTGCACATATGTTAAAAATAAACCATATGTTACATTTTCTGTAGTCCTTAAACTCTTATTGTTTTTTTGGTATTTACTGCTTAGTGGTTTGGTTCCCTTTATGTTTAATAGGTAAATATAATTATAATGCGCAAACAAATGCAGCTTTTTTTGAACTCTTACTTGCTACCACACCCTTACTGCAACAAAATTCAACTGTACATTTAGACACTAACTCCACTCCTTGAGTGTTTTCCAGGCCAGTTATGATGATGTGACCATGATGACATGTGACTCACACACAGACACACATACAGACAGACAGGACAGACGTTCATGCACTGGTGTAAAAAAGTATATGGAATATACAGTATACACTATTCACACCATTTGCTGAACAGACTCAACTGCATAGCAATAGTCCTTGAAACATACCAGACAAAAAAATCTGTCAACTGTCAAAATCTATCAACTGAGCAAAACACACATAAACACACATACACATATATGTTTATTCCTTCACAGAGAGAGCGTACTTCAGGTATGCTCATGCTGTGCTGCGAAGGCTGGACAAGGTTGACAAGAGCCCAGATACCATCCTCAGAATCATCCCTCAACATACAGATACAAACACCCTGCAGTTTCACAGCCCTAAGCTTCTCTATCGTGACATACACTCATACACTAATGCCCCCTCTCCCTTCACGAGACAGGTACCTGTCCATCTATATGACTGACACCAGGCTACTGTAAACCACAGATCCAACAACAACAACAAAAAAACACACAGATAGACAGACACAAACACACACATACACACAAGCACATCAGTCAAACACACTGTCAAAAAACAGCTGCCAATATGATCTTTCTCTCTCAAGCTCACTTTTTCTCTCTTTCCTGCTGTTTTTTACTTGCTCTGCTGTTTCACTATGAAACACCCATTCAAACCTGCATTCTCTGCTAGTGCAATAAGGTGTTACATTTTTTAACTGCATGCACCTTGTTTTGGAAACCCTTGGGGAAAAACACTTGCTCTGAGTGAAGGAGATTCGTTTCAACACATTCAATACCCAGCTTTTTTAAGATAGTGCAGATTTGCCTTTTATTTCATGGACATGAAAAATTCAAAAACTGTTGGTGCTTTTATTGTGCTTCAGGGAGTCTTCAAACATGGACCCTGCCACAGGCAATGATAGGCACCTCTGCTGATTGGTTTATCTCTTGAAAAAACTAAAACTCAGTGAGGCTTAAAATCAATATCAGCCTTCTGGATGTGTTAAACATCAGACAGCTTTGCTGCACCTGGGTTTCCTACGATGGAGTTTTGAAACATCCTACATCACAGCTGCATGACTGTGCAAGTGGCATTTTTTTCTTGTGCTGCACAAGTCCACAAATAAAACCATCTCTGCACACACGCATGCAAACAACATGCGTTCTCTCTCTCTCTCTCTCTCTCTCTCAGAGCATAATACAAAAACAACAAAAATAACAAATTTGAAACAGACAAATGCATAAGCAGACAGGCTTCCTGACCAATACACAATCTGCCCCATATAGGACAGGAATATAAAATCATGGTATTGCCACAACATGCCCTTTCTCTCTTCTTCTCTCTCTGACACACACACACACACATATGCACACGTCCCCATCTGACCACACATTCTTTCCAGCACAGGAAAAGATTACTATAATACAGATTTTCAAACAAAACACAAGAACTGCTACTCACACATACATACAGACACACACACAGGCACAGACACACACACACAGCATAATTAGATAAACATACTACACAAACTGAGGAAATTGTATGTAAGTAGTCAATGTAAGTTCTTAACACAATGAGAGACAAACCAAATGTGCTGGAGGAAAAAACAATTCTCTCATTTCTCTTCTCTCAATGATTTCAATTTTCTGACATGCACACATACACTTTTTAATTCACACACGCACTCATTCATGCCTCACCACTGCACCACCCTCTTCCCAAAACCCCCCCTCCTCGGATTAGTAATCTGGTCTGACTGAAACTCTATAATCCCCTCAAATCTGACATCAAGCAAGAGAAAAACCCTGGGATGAGCAACATCATCACGTTGCCATCCACTGTGAGGTGTGTACAGGCCAGCTGAGGCGGTGGAGTGTTCATAAATTTGGAAGCCAGAAAGAGAGAGAGAGAGACAAAGGAAGTGACAGAAAGAGAAGAGAGAGAAACAGGTGGAGAGAGAGAGAGAATTCTCTTTTTCAACAGTTCAGGAAACAATGATGAAAAACAAATAAAATATGTAGGGATAACTGAAATAAAAGTTATCTAACTTGTTAAGAAGAAAGCCGTCTTTACTTAAGTGGGTTACCAAACTTGTTAATTAGAAAACATATCGAATAAGTAACTACTTGTTGTTTAGCTTGAATGAAATAAAAAGAAAGTTAATTCTGTTTTATTAGAACTCACTGACCACCGGAACAAGGCAGTACATAGTAAGGTTCCTGCTAAGAGCAACCCCCAAATCTTGTGAGCCAATCTCAAGATACCTGAATCCAAACAATTCAGAATCCAAACAGTGATTTTTTTGTTGATCATCAAATCAGGTGCGTGCTGTGACGTGTCCAGTTCATTGGTAAGTGAAATGGTCTTTCAAGGCTGTAGCTGCATAACAGCCAAGATGTGTGATCTGTTGCTTCGGTATTCCTTTCCTTCAGACTCTATCACATATCTCACAATCCCCACCTTGTCATGCCCCTTTTATGTCTGAAGTCTTACCACTTTGTTTGGTACTAGTAGTGCAGAAGATTAGCGGAAGAATCGTTCACTTTGTGATACAACTATCAAATTTGGCACAAATCATGTTCTAGACATGCTTTTTCCAAAAATTTGAAACAATATCGGGTTAGATGATAGAATATTGTTATAGAAATCCTAATTGCATAAATATTTGGCATTATTACACAAAGTCTAGGGGGGGTGTCAGTTAGTGCTATTGTATTTTTTCCATGGTTAATTTTGATTTTTACAGTTACAAAATCCATGCAAAAATAGAATCAGTAACTAGAAAAAGAACTCAGAGAGCGCAGACCTCTGCCAGGGCAGCTCAGATCACCACCAAAATCGAATCACTTTTAAGTTAGCCCATTTTTGACCTACCCTGAAAATTTTATCAAAATCCATCCAGTACTTTTTGAGTTATCTTGCTAACCAACCAACCAACAAACACATTTTGGCTGAGGTAATTATCAAAGTCAAGTCCCAGATCCAAGGAATGTGGAACTGGAAATCCATGTCAAAAGAAGACTTCCTGGAAGCAGCGACTATGTGGGCACATGTCAAAAGGGCTTTGAGAAACGAAAGCAACAAGACATGGAGGCAAAAGGCAAAGTCCACCAAGTAAAAATACAGGCACTAGTGAAACCAGCAAAGTCTAAGAAAAGTTCAAAAAGCCTCACTGTCAGAAGATGACTCCTCAGAAGAAAAAGCCCAGAGGAATAGCCCTGGTAACCTCCCCACCACCTCAACAGCTGCAGACAATACAACAGAATCCTGCACCACAATATCAAATCACCACCTTCCAGTATCAAGGACAATGGCTCTCCTCCGCAGTACAGCAGCTGCTACAACAACTTATGCATCAGCCACCGCAGACGCAGTCATAGCTTGCACAGTCAGCCAACCAAGCCAAGCGAAACGAGCAGCCCCATATATACCTGTGTGAAACTAAACAACGCCCTAGACCTCCCCGTGTCAAGAAAATCAGCAAAAACAATCGGCTTCTTGGGACAAGTGCAGCTCATCTCTTTTACGACCCCCGGAGACATCAGAACTGGACAACAAAACATCCCAACAGACCCCTGTCAACCTATTAGGATGAGACACACTGTACAAGCTTCAGCTTCAAATCAATTGCACCCCCTAAGAATTATCCCTCACAGGACTGGCAGGACAATTGGCGGCTCTGGCCTTAAATTCCCCATGCAACAGAAAGTTCACCAAGTGTACTGGATCAGACTCAGCTGGACAAGTAACCTTGCCTTCAAGAAATTCGAGTAGAAGGATGTGTTCGGACACCAGTTTGGACCTGTCACCCATCTTA
>JARGSH010000103.1:0-27322 GCA_030340665.1 Neosalanx taihuensis | reverse complement strand
TATTGTGCTAGACATACAGTACAAGGAATCAAAATTACGTTTCTTACTATTCCATGCGTAGACAAGACAGGACATTAAACATTCTTGTCAGGACTTCCTACACAAATGCACAGCACTTGAATTATCCCCTCCTGTCAATAAGTCAGAGATGGCTAAACCGTTTGGTGAGCTCTTCACGACGCAGGTGGGAAACAAGGATAATTTACTTTGCTGGTGAAGGAAGAGGTTGCTGCATTCAAGGCAGTGAGTTTTATTTCAGTGGACTCTGACCCACTTCTATGGTGGAAGACCAATGAGCCCATGTATACCCTAACTGCCAAGTTAGCAAAGCACTACCTTGCCATACCCGCTACCTCTGTCCCTAGCTAGAGGGTAATTTCAACCACTGGGGACATTGTGACTGCCAGCAGATCTGCACGTACTGCTGACAATGTGGACAAGTTCATTTTTCTGGCAAAAATTTGAAGGTTGAGTAAAACTGGTCAGGGTTTCATGCTGGAACTGTTAGTGTTTCACTTTACTTGTTAAAAAGTTTTGTTAAAAGCTGTTTACAAGGAATTTATTTTTTATAATATTTCATACATTTGAGATTATTTATTTGAGAATATTTTATTTAACTTATTACCAGGCAGCACTTTGCATTTATTTTATTTTCCTGTTTGTATAATGTTACAGTAAATTGTTGGTTCACAAATGATAAAAATGCAAATAAACAACAAGCAAATTTAGGTTTCGCATTTTGTTTCCATACTGTACCGAAAATGAACCGAACCATGACCTCTAAACCGAGTTACTTATCGAACCGTGATTTTTGTGTAACGTTACACCCCTAGTAAACAGAGACTGATCCTAACCACAGCACTTGACTTATAGCTTCCTGTAGTAGCCATTCACTGTTGTTGCCTTTCTGGTTGTGCTCTTCCACAGCATTTCCAAACAATTTCCACTCTGGAAGGTGGTTTCTAAAGTTTAATAACATAGCACACGACAAATAACTTTATTTAGCAATTAAGAAAGAACACTCAGGCATTTGCCTGGCTTACTAACATGCAGGTGCTATTTGCTGTTCATATGTTTTTGTTGAAAATATTGAAACATATCTATATGCAGTGACTTTGCAAATAACAAAGATAGCAAGTAGGTTAAATCCGATGTTTTTTTATGAACACTTCTGATGGCCTTCTATCAATTAGTAGCTTTTTCAGGCTGTAATTGATGCATTGTTGCAGGAAGAGATGGCAACAGCTGATGGAGCGAGAGGGAAAGGGTGAAAGAGTTCCGTCCGTGGCGTATGTGTGGAGCCAGGAGCAATGGCCACTGTATTTTCATTTAGGCATCCTTTACATCCTATCCATCATGCACTGCAGTTTGCAAATCGGAATTTCCTCAAACGTAAAACAATTAAATACAAAGGAACAGTTTAGCTTAACTTGAACATTACTATTTGTTATATTTTAAGCTTGTTTCGGGGATTTCTAGGATTTTTTACACTTTTTTTTTAATTTACAGCATACACCCACCATAAGAACAATGTGTACCAGAAATGACATGTAAGTGAAGTGATGTAGTTATTGTTATATTTGCTAGGTGTCAAGTGGCTAAAAATGACCAGAACTTGTTGGTATTACTTCATGTAAGCACAGTAAGGTAGGGCCTATATGATCATGGAGAGGGCAGAGGGGCGACTGCCCCGTTCACTCCGCCCCCTTATTGGACACTTAATATGAACCATTCGTGTATAAAGTGTATAAAGCGAAATCTGAACCTACACTTTAACCGAAACAGAGCATTATTATGAACGAATTCTGAACGTGTCTGACACCACAGAGCACTTATGTGTCTGACACACAGCACTTCAGCTTAGCATAAATCATTGAATCGGTTTAGACCACCAGCAGACAACCCTCTCAGAAAAGTCTTTCAGGACCTCCAGGAGTCACTTGGTGACAGGGAGACTGGCAGAGTAAGAGAGTGTCAGAATGACAGGGTGCAGTGTTTTTTATAAATGTAATGGACAACCTCTGGCTTTCTCATTGGGCTATTAAGTTATTGACAAACAATAATGAAAACGTCTTCAAGAAAGAAAAAAAAGTCTATGCATTTTTCTGGGTTCAAAGTTGTTGACCTTCCTGAAATGAATTTCTGCATGTCTGAATGTCTGCACTAGCATGCTCCAGCAACTCCAGATTGGGAGAAAGACACACTAACAAGTAAGCTAATCAGTATATCAGCATATCCATCAGGATAGATCAGTCAGGATCAGATAAGTAAGGTGTCCAGCAAACAACACAATGTCTGTTGTAATATGTATTCAGTCTAATGAATGATTGAATCTAATAAATCTGAAACATTTTCCTGGCTGTCATTGCTTTTTGTGACATCACCTTGAAATGACAGAGCTCATAAGTGATTAAGAGATCAGAATCAGTTTTATTATTTTAATTTATTTTAAGTACACTTACAAGGAATTTGACTGTAGTAGATGTTAGCTCTCTATATGCTATATACATCTAGGCACCTAATATAAGGCTATATATGTATCAGTGGAGTCTCTTCCATTGAGGAAAGGGAGGACCATCCTCCCTTATATTTCAAAGAAAAGCAAAATATATGAATTTTTAAAAACTATAATATATAAATTTAAAAATACAAATTGTTTAACCTGACTAAATACTGATAAAACTGCTATTTTAACACTTGAAATAGACAAAAACTTCTCCCTATATCAAAGTATCGACAGCGACACCTGCCACCATTGGAAATTATTGTACGGAGGACCTTTCTCCTTAACTCCTCATTGAAATCTTAGCAGCTGAGAGACCAGTTCTAAACATTAAGAAAGCAAAAGGTAAGGTCCTATATCAGACATGTCCAAAGTCCGGCCCGCGGGCCAAATCCGGCCCGCGGACTCCTTTCTACCGGCCCGCGGCACCTCTCAGAAAACAGGTGTTAATAGCCTTTCTTGCTACAGAGCCATAAGTGCCCACTAGGAATGCCGGCGACTCTTTTGTTTCGCTAAATCGCGCGCATAACTGCTTGGCCACGCAGAGAACAGGTCTGGGGGAGGTGTTAATAGTTATGGCAACACCAACCTAAAGTATATCGATATTGTAACAGTATTCTTGTTTTTTGACCACAACACACTTACTAGGTTGCCCTTTGGTAGGCATTATTCGCGGTTTTATTTCATAATGAAAATATCTTGCTATATGTCGTGTGATGTTGCGTCTTTCATATAATTGCTTGGCCACGCAGATAGTAGGCGACTGTAAATAAAAAAAAGGACATTTGACAACGAGGGCCGCCGCTTCCAAGTGGAAAAGTGAATATTTTTTCACTGACATACGAAATAACTGTCTGCCTAATATGCAAGAAGACGTGGCTGTTTTCAAGGAGTTTAATCTCAAGAGTCACTACCAGGCGAGACATGCTGCTAACTACAACAAGCTAGCGAGGAATGAACAGTGCAAAAAATGAAAGTAACTGGGAGGTGTTTTAATGGCACAGCAGCGTTTTTCACAAGAACTCGTGAGTCAAATGAAAATGCCACAAAAGCGAGCTACGAGGTGGCAACGTTGATTGCAAGGCACTGCAAACCTTTTACTGATGGTAAATTTGTTAGACTGGGTGATGAAAATGGTTGAGAACATTTGTCCTGAGAAGAAGCAAGACTTTGCCAACTTTTGCCTGTCTCGTAACACTGTGGCGCGGAGAACTGAGGACATTTCGTCCGATATTAAGAGACAGAGACAAAAGGTGTCGGGTTTGGTTTTTTTTTCCGTTAGCCTGCGCCAAAGCACGGACGCAACCGACATCGCTCAGCTACTGATTTTTTGAGAGGAGTGGATGGTGAACGTGAACGTGAGCAAAGAGCTTCGCTCCAAAACACCTGCAGATGGAGCAGCACCTCTTGACGACTTTTACTGCCCGCTGGATAATGGCAGGTTCCAAGAGATTCGAACATTTGCTAAAAAAAAATCATGAGCTTATTTGGCTCGACATACCTGTGCGAGAAGACATTCTCACTTATGAACTTTAACAAGAACGGTGTGAGGACAAGACCAAGTGGCATCTTGCGCATTAAAACCACTGTCTTTGAGCCAGACCTGGCCTTTTTGCTACAATCTAAATCTCAGTACCACCCATCACATTAGTGCAGGCAAGTTATTTGTTTTCTGGGGTAGCCTAAATAAATTCTAAAAACACAGTTATTTGTGTGTGCTTGTGTGATTGTGATCAAAACCCTCAGTGGTGTGTACTTCTGAATAAGATACCTGATTTTATTACTGGTCTTCAAATATAAAATGCACAGTAATTTTGGTAAAAATACATGTGAAGACATAAAAACTATGCCATTGCAGTAAAATATTCATTAAATAGTTCATTTGCATATTATTATTATTATTATTATTATTGTTGTGTTATTATCGTGTCATTATAATGGTTGGCCCTCACACATGTTCACCTCGCCAAATCCGGCCCCCCTGGCAAAAAGTTTGGACACCCCTGTCCTATATAAAAAGCAGCCATGGCTCACTGCTAGTAGCCTATAAGAAACAACATGCTGTAATTTTGACTTTGTCCAAAACCACTCGCTTTAAAACCGCCCTACAAAGTAATGTTATTTAAAATCCCCCATTGCATTTCCTGTGAATAATAAGCGAAATCAGACTGAAGGCAAAAACCTGACTTTAAGTGGCAGCTTCTGGGGTACTAGGAAGTTATTCAGCCAAGTCAAGTTTGAGTGTTTCTGTTAAGCTCTGCAGGCTGTTTGTACCCTGTTTAAGGTCATGTAACATCACAAAACAACAATCCGTTTTGATGTTGACAATAATTTCTGTTATCAGAGGCAACAATTTCACAAAGATCTCGCTTAATCATACGGTGTCATGCTGATGTTACACTTAGCCACAAAAAGGTTAGCAGTTAGCTAAGAATAGATTCAAGATTATTTTATTGTTACATCTCATTATAGTTGTATAAAAGAGAGTAAAACTCATTTTTTTTGCTCCTCAACAAAATGATAAACAGTAAGTGAAGTGTGTGTGTGTGTGCGCGCGCATGCGTGAGTTTTTTTTTTTTGGTTGTTTGTGGGGTGGGGTTGGGGGGGGGGTGGGTGTTGGAAAAAAAGTCTGTCTTTAGGTTATGTTCATCAGTCTTATCGCCTGGTGGAAAAAGTTGTTTTGGAGTCTGGTGGTCCGAGCTTTAAGGCTGAATCCCATTACACCCCTTGGCCGTACCCCTTTCCCCTACCCCTCCGGTTTGCTCGTGCATGTGTAGGGGTAGGGGTGTCCCATTTCCCCTGAGGGCTCATTTCCACCGCCTTGACCGTGTTCAGCGCGTAGCCGTGTTCAGCGCGTGGCCGTATTCTGAGCGTATGACCATTTCCACCGGCCATCTCTGCGAATTCAGCGCGGGAGCGGGAATTCAGCTGCCAGCCCCTTCTTTAAATGCACTTGGCCAATGTCTTTAAGTGCACATAGCCACGTTTCCCTATCTCTCACTTTAGTAAACACAATATGTGTTTCTCTGGTTTTATTTCCTTATTAAACGTTGTTCAGAAAGCATAACTGCACAAATAGTAGCCTACAACTTGGCACTTCGATAAGACGAAGGGAATATTTGACATTGTTCTAAATTATGTAGGCTGATTGTTGTCAAAGCCTTTATTCACTCCCGGTACAAAACATTGAACTTATTTTTAACCCCTTCCATAAAGTTATGATAAAGTCTGCCTCTTTGGAAACAGCCACTTTTTCCTACCTCGGATAAATAAATGTATTTATTTGTATTTCGTTCAAATGGTATGCGTGTCATTCTGCTGTGACGGTGTTACTTTTTTCTTTTGGGAACCGCGAATGCTGGCTAGCTCATTGCGTTTGTAACAGTTTACAGGCAACTGACGGGTTCACTCGTACTTGCTGCCCTGAAGACTAGCATTGTAAGCCTATTCTGCAGAAACGGTAAAAATTGTTTAGTTCAGAATGCAACCGTAAAAAGATGACAATAGCCCACGCAACAGAGACCACCACAGCTGCAGTCGGCATGTTGGATTTCTGGCAAAAGCTTGTAGCGTCTGCTTACGTAAAAACTGGCAGAGACTACTGATGACGTATGTCATTGTTGAAGTGGTGTCCCAATTCATAGGGGTTGACTTCCAACCCCTACCCCTTGTTGCTCTGTTTCAGGGGGCAAGGGCAAGGGATAGGGGTAGGCGAAGGGGTATAAATTAGAAATGGGATTCAGCCTAAGACTTCAATATCGCCTGCCAGATGGCAGCAACTAAAACAGTCCATGACTAGGATGGCCGGGATCTGTAGAGATTCTTCTGGCCTTTCTGATGCAGAAATTGTCAGGGTTTACCCGTAGTGGGAAACTACACAAAAAGGTTTCTTGTATTGGCACAAAAATCCAGAGTCAACACAAGCAGAGTACAGACACACAGAATACACAGTCCAGTTTCAAAAAAGTCAATGAGGTGAGTCACAGGCAAACAATCCAAAGGGGCAAGACAAAAACTGAAAGTCCAAGGGAACATAAAGAGGTCCAAAAATACAAAGTGAGAGAGTGAGCAAGACAAAAACAGAGTCCAAAAACAGTAGGAAATCAAGAGCAGCAAAGTCAAATAGTCAGGTAGTAACCAGGCGTGGCTCGTCAATATGGGCAGGTGGGACAGCGCCCTCCCAAAAAACATCCACCCCAAAACATAGTTCCTCCTAATAAATAATGTTACCTACGTAACTGCTCTGCTTGTTACCTATTTAACTACTCTGTCGTATATGGTTTGTGTCTGTGTTTTTTTTATAACTATTTATTTAGCACTGTGGAATTGAATCTCAAATACTTTTGTTGATTGCAGTTATGGGGCAGGACCGGTCACTGCCCACATTCATCTGTTGATTTTTCCTATTCACCTGGTGTCAGTTGTCGGAATTGCAAGCAGCGCTAATAGAGTCCAATATGGGCAGGAGCAAGTCTGCCCCAACCGGCTTTTTTTTTTTACCTTCTAGCAGCTCACAGATCACTTCTTCTCTAGTAACGTTAGACCTAACCCAATCGTGTCAAATGCAGTGATTGCCTGCAGCACAGAACCTGCCTTGTCAAACAGCGTGGACTTTCTGTTAAAAATGCATTTGATGGACTGAAATTAGAAGATAAGTTAGTAATCAAGCCGCTTGGTCCAGACAGAGTAGACGTTAGTATAACACAGAAAACTAAGGACAAAGGGAAGATATATACAACCAAACATTTTCGCGAACATGGTATGATGAAAATGAAATGGCTGTGTGGTTGCTCCGTAAGGAATACAGTATTTTGCTTTCCATGTCTACTGTTCAGATCATGCTTAGGACAAGGGGACATAGGGATTCCAGGAGTTAGCGACGTGAAATACTTTTTCGAAGTAGCAAAAAAGCACACTCTCAAGCAAAGCACATTTACAGTGTGCTATAAAACTACCCATGCTAGGTCAAGTTAATATCGCAGCACACCTCGATAAGGGCTATCATGTAACCAGTCGAAATCAAAGGCAAAATGTGTCGTTGTGCTTATTATATGAGGCTGTTGCATTGTTTGCTTTTAGTGCAGTGGGCATTTCATTGGTCTTTGTTAATCATAGCGCTACATTAATGTTAATATTTAAAAAAAAAAAAAAAAAAGAACTCTGAAACGCATGCATTTATGGTGTTGCTTGCAGACAGATTTATTATAGACCTGCTTAGCCGAATTACTACATTAATTAGGTTTTTAACAGGCCTATCAGTATACATTATTCTATAACATTTGGTCAGGGTAGTGATTCAGGCAGGAGTCAGTGTCTGCCCCACCAATATTTATGCTCAGGAGCCGCTACTGGTAGTAACACAACTTAATCAGCACAACACAACCAGCAGGCACACTTACGTGGTATGGTAGGGTAGGGTAGGGTAGAGTGGCTGACTGAAGAAGTCAGCAAAGAAACAGGAAAAACGGGCTCTTTAAATATTCAAGTCCATCAGCAGATCACACTTAAAAGATGAATCAATCAACCAATAGAAAATAGCATGGAAAAAAGCAGAACACAACATGGTGACATCTTGTGGCCAGACAACAACAAGACCATGGGAACTGACAAATAAAGTTTGACTGCTGTCCGTTTGTCCTGACATTAAGTTACATGAGAAGATCAATCCGTGTTGATAAATTGTATTCTTTTTAAACATATAGCTATATTTCATGACACCAGACTAAAGAAATTGTTAGCTGTTTTATTTTGTAGAGATGTTCCCTATGATCAGGGATATGTATTATAGCTGTTTATGCTTGTTTGTACATAACATTAACAAAGACATTAACTTAATTTTATATGTGAAAAACAGTATTTCATTAATTAACATTTTTCCAGTTTTGGAACTAATTGGTACAGGCCTGTTGTCATGTAACCGAAAGCACAAGTTGAAAGAAAGAACTAATTGTCATTTTCACCAAGGCTATATAATGACCCCCACCCACCAGAACATCATTTAAAGAACAACACATTCAGCACTGAGAAAGTTGTTACCATAGGCTATATATAAAGTTGCTACTAGTACTTAGGCTACTGTGCTGTAGTGTTAGGTATTTCTCAATAGTTTGAATTTGTTTCAGTAATGATTTCAATTTGTCCAGGTCATAAGTGCTTGAATATGCCACTGCCACCACCACTACTAAAAATCGATAGCTCATTCCTCCCCTACTTTTACAACCACTAGCCGCCACAACAGGTACAGCTGTGTATCGTTAGCATAGCAGTGATACAAGAAGCTGTGTTAGCAGATAACAAGATGCAGAGAAGTGGTGTAACATGGCAAGCAGAAGATTGGCACAGTTCTTCTTGCCATGACATATGCAAAGGAGCGCCCAGTGAGATAGGACTCAAACAAGGAACATGCTATACCCGTTTTGCCTATAGTTGAGAGTTTAGTTAGCAATATGCTATGGTTGACTGTATCGAAGGAAGCTGTTTTAGTGGCCACTTCTAAAGCCAGACTGCTTTGGGTCAAGTACATTGTTTAGAGTGAGGCAGTCAGTAACCTCTTTCAAGACTGCCCTTTCAATAGGGGAGTACGGAGACCAGACAATAGTTTTCAACCTAAGTGTTGTTGACTGTAGGTTTCTTTAGAAATGGTGTAACGTAACTGTTGACTGATAACTTTGTCAACAATCTATGTAGTAATGAAGTATTGAAACACTCTGTAGGAGTTCCCTCAGGCTATTACACTTTAATACAGACATACCTTTAACATGACCATGACTTAATAAAAGTAGCTGTAAAAAAGTCTTAATAAATGTAAAATAAACAATCAAATTGGTACATGGTATGAATTAGACAAATAACATGCCAAATGATAATAACTGTTATGATAACTATTACAAAAACTTATCGGTTCAATAAAGGCAACATTTTTATCAGATCTATGGCTCTTTCAAGAGGGATGAGTGGAGTTGTGGGACACATGAGGCCAGAATTATATTGATAAAATTGGAATATCTCAGGCTGTACAAAACTCATCAAAGAGAGATAGCCAGGGGCTCTTCCGGGTAAATTAATCTTTGAAACCTGGTGCTGGTTTTTATGAAATGTGGCCCAATACGGTGAGGTAGCAGGGTTGGACAACCTGAAATACACCCTACAATCCTTACTATCATTCAGGTGCAGTTCACAAATTTCCTTGTGTACACTGTGTGGTGTGGTGTGCCGTGTAATGACACTGGCAATGACACTGGGTGCTGTTTGTTTTGTTTGAATGAAAGAGACATTGATCCTTTAGATCGTGGAAGAGGTGTATCTGATGGGAGGTTGAGGTGCTTTACATAGAAGACTGATGAAGGAATACTTCCATTACTGCTCTTATGCTTCAGCATCAACTGGTCTGAAGCAATATCTGGCATCCACCACAGCCAGGACAATGAAAAGGGGGCCTTTATAATTGGAAATCATCAAATTGATCATCAATTATTTTTTTTCCAGGGCTTGGAGGGTAATGTGTTTGCCATAAATTGCTTCAACACAATTGGGAAATCCCACCACCTACTTTAAATGTTCTCTGCAACTGCCCTCCATTTCTCAGTTGCAAGAAATGCAAACAGACTGTTTCACTGACCTCTTTCACAATGCCCACAACAGTTGAAAACTCCATTCTTTAGCGAAACAGTTTCATTCTCCTGTGTGCTATTGAGCTGTGTTTCACCTTTATAAGAGCCAGAGATCACACCCCTATATAAACTGTTTATCATTAGCCATAACAAGGAAAAAAAACACACACATATAACAAGTATTTTGTAAAATCAGGCTTAAAAAAAAGCAGTTCTTTGCACTGCTGGCGTGTTTACGCCCTAAGATACACTATTTCTCTGTGTTGTTTACTACAACAAAATATATTGTTGCTTCTTTTATGTTTTAAAGATGTAGCTAAACCTAGATATGTTTTCCTTTGTAGATATTTCCTGGAAACACAGAGAAGGAGATTCCCGTCCTCAACAGTTTCCCAGAGCCAGTGGTTGCACGCTACATCCGTGTAAACCCTCAGTCGTGGCACAGTGGTGGCAATATTTGCATGAGGGTGGAGATTCTAGGATGTCCCATGCCAGGTAGCTCATTGATGTTGTAATGAAGTGCTCTGCGAGCACACTTATTGTTCTTCCTAAGTGGTGTTTATTATTATTATTATTATTATTATTATTATCATCATTATTGCTATTATTATTATTAAGTGTGCTTGCTCTGCAAGCAAACTTATTGTTCTTCTTAAATGGTGGGTTTGTGCTTGAAATCCTTGAAACTGCTTGGATTTTAACGTTGTGTTTTCAAGGTTTGAAAAATGCTTGAATTTCGGGGAAAGTGCTTGTAAATGCTTGGAATGCTTGGGTTACCATATTTCTTGACAGTCTGACTAAATGGACAACTTATTAAATGAAGAGAAATAAAATAAGTTGGATTAAAAATGAGGCCTATAAAGCTCACTCTGATGGGCTTTGCATGAGGCTTTGCATTTGTGACTGGATTGATGGTTGCTGTCATGGGTCACATCACCCGTACATTGGACATGTCAGGAGGTTGTCGTTTTATGAACATTGGCTGGAAAATTAAAAATACAAACTGTCGATTAAACATGGTCCACATCCACGTGTAGCAGACTACTCTAAATATGAAATAAGTCCAGCATATTAAAATTCAGTATAAATTCATTTAGGTCTGTTTTGGTGTAGAACAAACTTTTAACATTAAGCTGTTTTTGGACCTGCAGCATTGCTCTGCACGCCCTCGCAGGCTCACCCCCTCGCACACCCATGCGCACACACACACATACACACACCCAAACATACAGTGAATGATGGTGCGTCTATGTGCCACTCCGAAGCAGCTATAAATTTACAAAATGACAGTGATGTCGCATTTGACTGACGGTTCATCAGAAACATGCCATAAATAATATGGCAGAGAAAGGGAATATTTTAAGGGAATATGACATTTTCTTTCAATCTTTGACATCAACTATTATGTTCGATATTTAGCTTGTTAATTAGCCAGATGATTAAAGTGGTCATTTAGAAAACAAATAACAAAAATAGGATGAGTTACAGTCAATTGAATCTGAAAACAATCTGTGGGAAAACACTGAAATAAGTGAAATTGCCATTTTGAAGGTGCATGAATTTGTAGGTTGCATCACATTTTTTGGTTCTTTTCCCTACGGGCAGCACTTGGTAACCTCAGACAACGAGGCCTTTGATGGTACTTCAAAAACTGGAAAATTGACCTTGAAAGTCCTTAATAAGTGCTTGAATTTGACTATGAAAAAACTAACAATGTTATTAAGTGTGCTTGCTCTGCGAGCTTATTGTTCCTCTTAAGGACTTATTATTATCCCGTTCACCCATTTCTTTGCCAGACTACTAGTCCTAGGGCTTTTTAGATAGAGATGCTGTTCCAACTCTGAAACGTTACACTAGCCCTTGTCATTCATTTGTTGAAATTAATGGTAAAAGGCTGATGATGGCATAATGCTCTCCTCCACTGTGAGTGACATCCATATTTGTTGTCCTTCTAAACCCTTGGTAAATGAGTTTCTTTGCCTTATTGAGTCTTTTCATCTAAGTCAATCAGTAATGGCCCCAACTCACCAGAGGGATCACACATTACATTTGGTATTAACCAGAGATTTTTCTGTTTCTAATGTTGATGTTGTAGATATTGGAGTTTCTGATCATTTTATGATTTCATTTGAGTTATCTTTGTTTTTACCCTTTTATACACTTCAAAGGCCTCGCTCCTTGGTTCGATCCATAAATTCAGCTACAGCTACAAAATTTTCTAATGCCTTTACACGTAACTATCTACCTGTTATTTCTGATGCGTTATCCATGTGTTCTAACACTAATGAGTTAATTGCTCTGTCCACTACTTCTTGCTGTGACATTTTAGACTGTGTTGCTCCTCTGAAACTGAAACATGCTAGAACTAAGCCCTCTCCCTGGTTGAATGATTCCACTCATGTCATTAGACAAGTCTATAGGCAAGCAAAGCGTAAATGGAAGAAGGATAAACTCCAGGACTCTTATGAGGCATTTACAAAGTCATTAAAGCTTTATCAAAATTCTGTTAAGAAGGAAAAAGCTAAATATTATGCTGATCTTAACAAAAATCACTACGTGCACATGGTAGGATCGGATTGGATTGGTATTGGATTGGGTGTTGCTACGCAACGGGTGGTCTGTCCCAAATCCCTGTGCACATGAGAGTTCATGTAATCGGATAATGGTCAGAGATCTGTCCGTTTCCGCTACGCTAGATGGCGCTGTATTCCTTTCAACAACTGGTGTTAGAACTACTTCAGGCTGACGGCTGCTAAAAAAGAAAATAAACAATCTGCCGGCATACAAACAAAGATGACTTTCGAGGAGGTTGACAGAGCAGCATTTGCATACATGTTGTGCATTCTCCTTTGTTTGGAGGTCCGTATGAACGAAAAACAGCGTTTTTGGTTTCCTTGATACAACACGAACTGTGCCGTCGGCGTTTGATATTACAAGCAATCGAGGAAAACGAGCCTAAAACCTTGTTTTGACCTTTCAAGGTCGTTGCATTTTCAAAGTCATTTGATGTGTCTATGACCTTTGACCTCATTTTTCAGGCAATGAGTATCGATCGATTTTGACAAAATTTTATTATCTGTTAGGCAAAGAAGTATCAATTATGCCTGAAAAGTTTCAGTTTGGAGAATCAAATGGTTTGGGAGATATTCAAGGAAGACTTTTTGATATACAGGGTGTTCCAGAAATAAATGCTGGCAAAAAGACAATGGCCGGGTTTCCCAGTTAAGAACCTTCTTAACGAGTTAAGAAGGCACTTAAGAAGAGGTCGGCTAAGAGGAAGCGTTAAGATAAGAGTGTTTCCCAAACGCCTTCTTAACGCCCTTCTTACCAACGTCTTAAGAACCGTCTTATCTGCCTTCTTAACTGAAGCGCAATGAGCAATCGATCTCAGAATGGCCGATTGGAGCGCATAGTTACCATAGTAAGATCAAAGATTTTAGAACGCTACTCTAGAATCTTTGGTAAAATGCCCCAAACTGAAGTGGTATAACACGTGGCGTCTGACTGAACTCATCAATAAAATACCGGCTAAAAGTATGACATTTGTCGTCACGACACAAAAACAAAGTGACACATACAATAATACCGAAACAAAGACCAGGGAAATAAAAATGGAAACACAAAATGAAATCAGTATGTCATTTCATTTAATGTGTAGGCTATATTCTTATCTGCCTGATAGAAATCTGCTACATGAGGAGAATATGTGTGAAAACCGAGAAATTGGCGTCCCCTTGTCATGAACGATAAGGAAAAGGGGGAAAACACGATCAGGAAAACTGGACGTACTGCATTAATATCTCCTTGCTTACTGTCACATTGCTTTACCTGCCTGAGGGGGGTGCTGTTTTCACTGTTTTGTCGCTAAGAAGGGTGTTAAGATTGGGTTCAGAACTTCTTAGAGATCCTTCTTAACGGCAGGTCTTCTTAGGCTAAGAAGCATTTTGGGAAACGCGGTTGCTTCTTACGGGAGCCTTAAGAAGGGTCTTAAGAAGTTCTTAGCGCTAAGAACTTCTTAACTGCATTTGGGAAACCCGGCCAATGTCAAGTAGAAACATTTATATTTACATTTAGGCTAAACAAATTTGCTGTAAACAGTGCTATGGCAGATATTCAAGGAAGTCTGTTTCATATACAGGGTGTTCTAGAAATAAATACAGGCAAAAATGCAATATTAAGTACCATTTTACACTCACATGTAGGCTACACAAATTTATGATAAACGGCGCCATAATGATCTTAAATACCTTGAACCTGAAGCTAAATGGCAAGGTTACTTGATTAAAGATGCTCAAGCCATACCAGTTGTCTAGTAGCCAAACACTACATGTAGGATACCACAGGTCGTAATCTCAGTTATAGTCACTTTCCACAAACTGGTCAACATTGCCACAAATGGCTGGATGCAAAAAAAATGTCTGAAAGGCTGTTTTATGGAAATTAATAAATCTTTCTTCGTGGAATTTCACCAATAGAAATCCTGTCAGTACTTAGTTGTGCTGCTGGATCATGCTCTTGATGGAAAAAAAAGACAATTAAAATGTCATCATGATAAAACACCAAGCGTATAGTACTTGGCTGCTAGACAACAATCTAGTATGGCTTTGAGCATCTCTAATCAAGTAACCTTGCCATTTAGCTGCAGATTCAAGGTATTTACAGCTTTTTCTCAATTGTTAAAGCACAAATACCTATTGGTTGAACAACATTCTAAATTGCTTGAGCAATTTTGTCAATATCTTAAACAATTTTGACATAGTAGAACACAATTTGCAAAACTTCCTGACTCCACTTTGCACAACTATAAACACATTCTCATTCTTAAAACACATTTTGCATTATTTAACACATGATTCAAAAGGGTAAACCTTCTTTTCAACATTTAATCACAAATAAAGCACACATTCCACAAGTTAAGCACAACGAGTCAGAATTGGTTGCACCTCATGTCAAAAGTCATTTGGGAGTGCAAACAGGTTGTTAGAGATTGCAGCTTCAAAATGGATCGTAGACCAGAAGGACAGGGAGTCAGAATTCAAGGGGAAAGGGGAGGTAGAGGAAGCAGAAGAGGAAGAGGTGGGGGAAGAGGAGGCAGAGGAGGAATAGGAAGAATACCAGTTTCTGATGAAATACAGTTTTTCTCAATTGCTTAAACACATTTTCTGAAAACATGCCTCATACTCTCAGAACTCTACACACAAGTCAAAAAACCACACACACAATGGGCAAAACCCCTCACTTCTCCTGCAAAATGAAACTTTGCATTCAAAACAGTATTATTTCTTCTCAAAATGCTATTTTGTTGTCAAATGACACACACAAGCCATCATATGAATAGACATTTATAACAACCAGTTGAACCCTGATGTGCTTAATGTAAAACACTATGATAAATGGAAAACACTTCTTATCCATTCATCATAATGATTTAGGCCTTTTTTGTTCAGTGTTATACTTGCTACAGACAGTACATACATAAGTGTGTTATATTTTAGAATATTGTTTTTATACTCAGAACGCACATATACATTGTTACAAATATATTTTATTTTTCCCACAAAAACAGTGTACACACTGTGCATCCCAATCAACACAAAGCTGCACCTACAGTGGTCTACATAAAACACAACAGAAGAGTTTACTGTAGCCTATACAGTTACAAAAAAAATTACGCTGCATCCTTTCTTCTGTTTTGGCGTGGCCACAGCACCTCATCCACATCACATACAATGTTTTTCCTGGCCTAGCAGCGAATCCATCCATGAAAAGCATCAGTTGCTATATTTTCACATGCGTCTTCCATAGCTTAGAGAAAGGGTACACGTATTTGTGGATTTTGGTCATACACTTTCATCTCCAGTCAAAAAAAAATCCTCAATTGGGTTGAGGATTGCAGAATATGGAGAGAGATACGTAAACAACTAAACAACTACTGTAAAATAATTTCGTTGACCAAATGGTCAACCAAAATGGCTCTGATCTCATCAGAGATTACGGTCCTTTCTCATCCTCGTTCGGGTCCTCCCCATCCTTCTCCTCTTACTCTCACTCCTCTAGCTGTGGCTCTGCCTCTTCCAAAGCTCTGATAGCTAATTGTAAAGCTGTGTGACAGGTGTTTGCCAATGTGATGAGTCAGTGTGCATAGTAGGGCAATTGACTTTAGAATTTTGAATCACTGTGTGTTCCTTGTGAAAACAAGAGATTTTTGTCATGAAAATTGTGCCAAACGCAGAGAATTGTCTATAGTGTTTTGAAAAAAGTGTGTTTTAGAACTGCAATTTCAGTGTAAAGCAGGAATTGTGTTTATAGTTTAGCAGAATTGGTTCATGGGGTTGGTGCATGAGTTACATGTTGTGGTCATTGTGTCTGAAGTACAAGGAATTGTGTTTAAACAATTGAGAAAAACTGTAAGAGCCACCATTGTGGGCCATGTCCTTATCCATGGCTTGACATTGAGAGAGGCAGGATTAAGGGTTCAACCCAATCTGAGTAGATTCACTGTGTCTACCATTGTACAAAGATTCTGAGAGGAGAACACGTACAATTGTTACAGCATTCAACATTGATAGTATTCAAAAGACTGCCTGTAGATTCTCATTCATTCAGGTCATGGTAGTCAAAGGAGCTAAGTTGTAAGCAACTTAGATGGGTGGTTTCCCATCATCAGGCCAGAACTGAAGAAGCCTTTTGGATGAAAGGTGAAACACCTTCAAGCTGCAAAAAGAAGTCCAGTTGCTCACAGCGTAGCTCCTTTGACTACCTACACAAGGTTCTTTCCCCGTTGCCTGGCTAGGGACATAATTGCCTGTGAAGTGGATGAGGTGCTGTGGCCCGATCCAGCCCAAACGTATGATGAAGCCCAATAATGTGTTTGCAACATTGGAAACAGCACATGTAGTTTTCATTTGTACTACAGTATACTGTATCACTGCATACTAATGTTTTTTTGTTTGAAGTACTTTATAATGACAAGATGCACAGTAATACTACCAGTTTTTGTGCATGTACCATATATCCTGAGTTTTGCTTTTTTTTAGTTGAAAATGCATTTCAGTGCTGTAAATATAAATTCTGCTGTTGGGTGTATCTGAACATTGTGCTTTCCATTATTTGGTGTAGTGCTTACTGACTGCTTCGTTGTGCTTTCAGTTTGACTGCATTGTTTCTGAGTTTGGTTTTGAGCACACATAAAACTGTTTCGAGGCAGTAGTTTACTTTTGCAACAAGAGTAAGGGGTTTTGGGAAATGCATGTGGACAATTGGAGTTTGTGTTTAGAGTTGTTAGATCATTATGGCACCGTTGACCATAAATTTGTCTAGCCTACATGTGAGTGTAAAATGGTACTTGATATTGCATTTTTGCCTGTATTTCTGGAACACCCTGTATATGAAACAGACTTCCTTGAATATCTACCATAGCACTGTTTTCAGCAAATGTTTGTTGCCTAAATGTAAATATAAATGTTACTAATTGACATTGTCTTTTTGCCAGCATTTATTTCTGGAACACCTTGTATATCAAAAAGTCTTCCTTGAATATCTCCCTAACCATTTGATTCTCCAAACTGAAACTTTGCAGGCATAATTGATGCTTCTTTGCCTAACAGGTAGTAAAATTTCGTCAAAATCGATCGATACTCATTGTCTAAAAAAAAATTAGGTCAAAGGTCATAGTCACATCAAATGACTTTGAAAATGCAACGACCTTGAAAGGTCATCGTGTATCATTTGAAAGGGAATTTTCTTCCTTTGTGATGATACCAAACTTGTGGAAATCGAGTGATAGGTTTGCAAAATGTAGCCAATTGTCTGTTTCATAGTCACTAATTGATGCAAAATGGTGAAATGTTTAAACTTTGTGAAAAATGGTCCGAATGAGCTGAAATTTGGTATGTTGCCATTTCTCAAGGATACCCATGAGTATGCCGAATTTCATCAAAATCGGAGGGGGGGCTGAAAAAATTCAGTGGTTTTGTGTGGAATGAGCCATATAGTTTTGTTTATTTTTATTTATTTAGGTTTTAATTTCATGTTATTTTATTTTATTTATGCACTTTGGCCAGCTTCTGTTGGATAAATTGTGCTATATAAATAAATTGAACTTGAACTTGAACTTGAGAGAGACAGAGGGAGACAGATAATACTGTGGCAGCTGTGGCAGTTACAGGTGGACCAACTGCCATTTTTTAAATTTTGAATCATGATTATTTTTTCATGTCAGCACTTCAACCTCTCTAGTGCCACAAACTGATCAAACAAATGACTGTATATTACTGGACAAATAGCTACCGGAAGTGTACTCGCCCCCTGGTGGCCGGCTGCATTACAACTTTTAACCCCGCCCATTCCTATGTACAGTGGTATGAGAAAGTTCGGGCACTCTTGACAATTGGCATTATTTATATTCACCAATCATTGGGTGTTTTAATTCACAACTTAATTTTGATATATCTAGTAACTGATGAATACAATCATATTTCAGCAGTGAAATGAGGTTTATTGGGTTAATAGAAAATGTGCAATATGCCGCAAAACAAAAAAAAGGCCCATGCATAAATTTGGGCACCTTAATAGAAAAATCATATTAGTATTTAGTAGAGCCTCCTTTTGCAAAAATAACAGCCTGTAGACGCTTTCTGTAGCCACCAATGAGTGTCTGGATCCTGCATGATGGTATTTTGGCCCATTCTTCCTGGCAAAACCTCTGCAATTCAGTGATGTTTGAAGGATTCCGAGCATGGACAGCCTGCTTCAAGTCATCCCTCAGATTCTCGATAATATTCAAATCTGGGGACTGGGATGGCCATTCCAAAATATTGGACGTGTTCCTCTGCATGAAGGTAGATTTTGAGCAATGTTTGGGGTCATTGTCTTGTTGAAACACCCATCCCCGGTGCAACTTCAACTTTGTGACAGACTCTTGAACATTATTCTCAAGAATCTGCTGATACTGAGTGGAATCCATGCGACCCTCATTTTGAACAAGATTCCCAGTACCAGCACTGGCCACACAGCCCCACAGCATGATGGAACCTCCACCAAATTTTACTGTGGGAAGCAGGTGTTTTTCTTCTAATTCTGTGTTCTTTTGCCGCCATGCATATCGCCTCTTGTTGTGACCAAACAATTCAATTTTTGTTTCATCAGTCCAGAGTATCTTATTCCAAAATGATATTGGCTTGTCCAAATGTTCTTTCACATACCTCAAGCGACTCAGTTTGTGGCGACTGTAAAGAAAAGACTTCTTCCGCATCACTCTTCCGTACAGCCTTTCCTTGTGCAAATTGTGCTGTATTGTTAACCGATGCACAGCGACACCGTCTGCAGCAAGATATCCTTGCAAGTCTTTGGAGGTGGTCTGTGGGTTGTTTTTAACCATTCTGACCATCCTTCGTCTTTGCCTCTCTGGAATTTTACTTGGCCTACCACTTCTGGGCTTAACAAGAACTGTCCCCGTGGCCTTCCATTTCCTCACAATGTTCCTGACAGTGGAAACTGACAGCTGAAATCATCCCCTAAACCATAATGCTGGATAATCTTGGTTTTGAGGTCATCAGAAAGTTGTTTTGAGGCTCCCATGTTGCAGCTTTTCAGAGGAGAGTCAAACAGAATGTGAACTGGCATTTGGCCACCTTAAATACCTTTTGTCATTATTGGATGCACCTGTCAATTAAGTTCAAGGGTTAACGAGCTCACCAAACCAACTTTGTGTGTCCAATGATCTTGTGATGATTAGTTACAGGCCATCAAAGCAACAAAATGACAAGAGTTTACACATTTTTGTACAGCCTATTTTTTACATTTGATTTAATTTAATACAATTGCATACTATGAATACTTAAAATCTGTGTTTGGAAATCAAGCTAACACTTGGCTCTTATGGGCAAATGAAGGACATGCCACCAAGATAATTTTGTGTTAAGTCAGAGTCCATTATTATACAACCTCAGAGGGGGTGCCCAAACACTCATACCACTTTCTGTGTCACTTTTCTCCCTTAAAACTATCCTTGAGTATAACCCATTTTATTTGAAAAATAGTTTTCTTCAAATAAAACATTTTTTTTGCCCAGAATCTCATTTTTAGAATGTTATTCCAATGTTTTCAATGTCCAATGGCCAATGTGGTTGGGTTTGATTGACACCTCTGATTGCCAGCTGTTAGAGAGACGCTGCACCGATAGCAGTGATTACCTATCACATTAGCTGTCATTTGCCTTATGTTGACAGGTGCAGTGGAGTTCTTCAGGCATCTTCTTCTTAGTTATTATATAACATACTGTTATACATAACATAACCATATTCACAATCCTCACAATATTCACAATCATGCTGTTGGGCAGTTGATTGTACTACCAGACGACCTTCAGTGGGAAGATTCTGTAGACTTTTGCCGGTCAGTAAAAAAGTAAAATGTTAAGGTAGCTAATGTTAGCTAATCGTGAACTTAACTGTTACTGTGAGGGATATAGTTAGCAATATCTAGCTGATCAGTTTCTAGCAGTCGGTGCTATGTTACCATAACATTTTACAAAGATTCAGAGATTAGTTGTCAATAAACACTACATGTATTTTAGTGCTGGCCACATGAATACTTAAGGGACAGAACATGACAGTACAGTTTGAGCTGGTGCTGGGTAAAGTGATTGAAAAACTGTACAGCGTATGCTAGGCTTTAGGGATGTTGGCTCGGGTTGTTTTTACTGTAGCTGTTGGACTGGGCTGCGTTTCCCGATAACGATGGATCTTAGCCTTAAGAGCAACGTAAACGATTGATCCCACGAACGTTTCTACAGTGTTCACGGACCGTTTCTCGAACATGATCGTACGTGAACGCGCGTGCCCTGCTCTTAAGATGGTTCTTAGAGCTGAAAGTTGGCGCTATTAAGTGACGTTGGAGCTTTCTTTTGAACTTCATTGGGCATACGGTAAAGTTGGCTTCAATGCAAGAAAATACATTTTTAAAAGACAAACAAAACGTGTAACGTTTGCGTATCTCTCATCTATAATTTATCTCATTCAAATGTAAGCAAAAAAGATCTCTGACCAGTCTGAGTACACAAACAAAAATATATTTGATTTAAATAGTCTATGTAGGACACTGTATTCAGATGTTTTGTTACATGTTTTCTGCACACGTCCAAAATAAGCCCACCTACTGTGACTGTCCTTGTGCGGCTGTGCTAAAGGCGCTGGATATAGGCTATTTGAAGGCATCGGGGGACAAGACGGGACTGGAGACGTAAAAACAGTATGCCTACATAAAATGAGGACTGTCTTTGATATAGTTTAAGATTGCAGCAGTGTGATAAGGCGAATTAAGCCGTACAGTATAGGCCTACTGTCATTTTGATTTTCATCAGGTCAAGGCCACACTATCCCTGCTGTTTTTAAATACTGCCAGTCAACAATGTCTTCGCCACTCCCTTTTTGTTATGCCCATGGAACTGTCATGTTCCAAGCTTTTTGTTTTGACGGACTTTATATCGCTTCTGGGCTATATTTCTCTTGCCTCGAAACGCTCCCGTTCATGTAATGCACATACAAATCACATGTAGGATCACCGTTTCATTATGCCCAATCTTACTATCAAATATAGTTGACGTATGTGGCTGCAATCATATTGATTTGATTCCAGGCCCTTGCGCAATTTGGGCTACTTCTTTATTTCCGTCGGTCTGCTGTGTCAGCTACATGATGTCATGGTAGTTATATGGTAGTTGCATGATAGTTACAAGAATAATGTCTTATGACAACATCTTCAGGCACGCGTAGCCTATTTTCACTTCACATCCTCTGGGTGTCTCCACTGTGCCACGCCAGTTAAGATCAATCTTAGAGCTCTACGGGTGCTCTGGACCACACGTAGAGTTACGTGGGATTCCACGATGGTTCTTGGTCAAGGATGGTCCTAAGTGTGAAGTTGAGTACTACTTAGGCTTAAGTACTACTTAACATCGCTCGTAGGGCTTTCGGGAAACGCAGCCCTGATGGACTGGGCAGGACATTTGATGTGTTGTTAATTTACCATTAAGGATTTGTTTGTGTCAGCAAACACTCAGTTACTAACCGTCTTTCCTTGTTAGCACATAGATCTGAGTTCAGATAGAGGCGTTAAAACTCAAGTACAGATAAACATATTACTAATGCATCGTTTGCTTTAACTGCGTTGACAGGTGGGCATTCTCTCCTCATTTGTTTTTTTCTTCCACAATTTCGGTATGCTTTGAATAGGGTGTCATGTTTGAGTGGTAACATTTAATACATTAGATTCAGATTCAAATGTCTGTTATTGGCATAACACTGATCATTCACAATAGCTTACAATATACAGAACAAGCATGTAAATGTATATATCTATATATGGTACCTGTACCTATAATAGGGTAATCTCTGCAGGTATGTGTAAACAATATATAATATATACATACAATTATAATATAATATATACATTGTGACACCACGAGGGGCTGCATCCTGGAAGATCGATATATTCCAGTAAGATGGCTGCAACCCCAACCCGGCACGGCTCCATCTGCTGGCAAGAATAGTGAACTGCGCCTCACCACGGGGGTGCAGCACGCCAGCAGCCAATGATTGCAGCACGCAGGTGGAGTCAATTAGGACATAACGGGCAGAAGAGCTTGAAAAGGGCCCTACACAGAGACATTAGAGAGAGGGAGCTTGAGGAGCAACACAGACAGCTGTAGCCTCCTGCTCATGTGGATTACTGGAAGAGCCTGCTGGAAGGAAAGACTTACCTGTTTGAAGGACATACTTACCTGCTGGATGTACCTTTTCAGTTACAAAACGCTGTGGGGAGAACTTATTGGGGTCAGAGCGTGAGCAGTGGACTTTGGGGGAACAATAGACAATTGTTTGTTCATTGAGAGAAAGGACTCTACCTTGTGGAAGACTTTTTGATTTCATTCAAAGACATTGTTTAATTTGAGGCGTTGAGAAGAAGAATCCTTAGTTTGCCTTTTTGAACCTGCACTACTTTTCTGTTAAACCCTTTTTGAAACACATTAAAAAGAACTAATTTGAATCTTGTGTCATTGCACTACTTTGAACTGTACCGCTCAGAACTGTGCAACCTCTCATGGTGTCACATATGGTGGAGAATGCGGGCAGTTCAAAACTGAAAGTGCATGCACGACGAGGACACTGAACATTTAATCTCCCAATTCTCCACGCTGACAATAGCACCCATAGTCAAGATGGAGGAGATACTTAAAGCCCTTGTGGAAGGCCAGAAAGCACAGATGCAAGCCAGCGCAGCTCTTTTGGAAGAGCAGAGGCGGGCCAACCTGCTGAAAGCAGAGGAGTTGCAGCTTCAGAAGCAAAATGCCGCCCGCAATGTGCGTACCATAAGGGCTAGTGACTTTTTATCCACGCTAGGGCCCACGGATGACGTGGAGGCGTATTTGCACGCCTTTGAGGCCACGGCCATCAGAGAGGCATGGCCTAAGGAACGGTGGGTTGGACTGTTGGCGCCCTTCCTGACCGTCGAGTCCTTAAATGCGGTCCAGGACCTAGCCCCTGACAAGGTGACCGATTACGACGCGCTAAAGACGGAGATCCTCAGCAGGAGTGGGATCACAAAGTTTGGCATGGCACAGCGCTTTCACAGCTGGACATTTCAGCAAGACAAGGCTCCTCGGGCACAAATGCATGAACTCGCTCGAATCGCAAGGAAGTGGCTAGAGCCGGAGAGGAAAACTGCTGCGGCGGTAGTGGAGGCTGTCGTGGTGGACCACTATCTGCGGGCTCTGTCACAAGAGGCGAAGCGGGTCATCAGTCAGCAGGCCCTGACAACGGCTGACCTCACAGTGGAGGCTGTTGAGAAGTACCAGGCCGCAGCGGAGATGCTACAGGGCATCAGAAAGGAGCCCGGGGGTGTAGCCCCCATACCAAGCGGGGGGGGGGGGTACTCAAGGAGCTCAAAGACTGCCAATCCAGGCAAGGTAGCCACTAGCTATGTTCCAGCCGGAACCCGAAGCCAACCAGGGCCGGGAAAAGCATCTCAAGCGGCTGAGACAAGACAATGCAATCGGTGCGGGGAGATGGGACACATTTCCTGGCAATGTTGGAAACAGAGTGACGAGCCCATGCCCATTGCAGGGTCCGCCAGCTCTCCATCCATCTTCCTGCTCATGTGGATTACTGGAAGAGCCTGCTGGAAGGAAAGACTTACCTGTTTGAAGGACATACTTACCTGCTGGATGTACCTTTTCAGTTACAAAACGCTGTGGGGAGAACTTATTGGGGTCAGAGCGTGAGCAGTGGACTTTGGGGGAACAATAGACAATTGTTTGTTCATTGAGAGAAAGGACTCTACCTTGTGGAAGACTTTTTGATTTCATTCAAAGACATTGTTTAATTTGAGGCGTTGAGAAGAAGAATCCTTAGTTTGCCTTTTTGAACCTGCACTACTTTTCTGTTAAACCCTTTTTGAAACACATTAAAAAGAACTAATTTGAATCTTGTGTCATTGCACTACTTTGAACTGTACCGCTCAGAACTGTGCAACCTCTCATGGTGTCACATATGGTGGAGAATGCGGGCAGTTCAAAACTGAAAGTGCATGCACGACGAGGACACTGAACATTTAATCTCCCAATTCTCCACGCTGACAATAGCACCCATAGTCAAGATGGAGGAGATACTTAAAGCCCTTGTGGAAGGCCAGAAAGCACAGATGCAAGCCAGCGCAGCTCTTTTGGAAGAGCAGAGGCGGGCCAACCTGCTGAAAGCAGAGGAGTTGCAGCTTCAGAAGCAAAATGCCGCCCGCAATGTGCGTACCATAAGGGCTAGTGACTTTTTATCCACGCTAGGGCCCACGGATGACGTGGAGGCGTATTTGCACGCCTTTGAGGCCACGGCCATCAGAGAGGCATGGCCTAAGGAACGGTGGGTTGGACTGTTGGCGCCCTTCCTGACCGTCGAGTCCTTAAATGCGGTCCAGGACCTAGCCCCTGACAAGGTGACCGATTACGACGCGCTAAAGACGGAGATCCTCAGCAGGAGTGGGATCACAAAGTTTGGCATGGCACAGCGCTTTCACAGCTGGACATTTCAGCAAGACAAGGCTCCTCGGGCACAAATGCATGAACTCGCTCGAATCGCAAGGAAGTGGCTAGAGCCGGAGAGGAAAACTGCTGCGGCGGTAGTGGAGGCTGTCGTGGTGGACCACTATCTGCGGGCTCTGTCACAAGAGGCGAAGCGGGTCATCAGTCAGCAGGCCCTGACAACGGCTGACCTCACAGTGGAGGCTGTTGAGAAGTACCAGGCCGCAGCGGAGATGCTACAGGGCATCAGAAAGGAGCCCGGGGGTGTAGCCCCCATACCAAGCGGGGGGGGGGGGGGGGGGGGGGGGGGGTACTCAAGGAGCTCAAAGACTGTCAATCCAGGCAAGGTAGCCACTAGCTATGTTCCAGCCGGAACCCGAAGCCAACCAGGGCCGGGAAAAGCATCTCAAGCGGCTGAGACAAGACAATGCAATCGGTGCGGGGAGATGGGACACATTTCCTGGCAATGTTGGAAACAGAGTGACGAGCCCATGCCCATTGCAGGGTCCGCCAGCTCTCCATCCATCTTCCTGCTCATGTGGATTACTGGAAGAGCCTGCTGGAAGGAAAGACTTACCTGTTTGAAGGACATACTTACCTGCTGGATGTACCTTTTCAGTTACAAAACGCTGTGGGGAGAACTTATTGGGGTCAGAGCGTGAGCAGTGGACTTTGGGGGAACAATAGACAATTGTTTGTTCATTGAGAGAAAGGACTCTACCTTGTGGAAGACTTTTTGATTTCATTCAAAGACATTGTTTAATTTGAGGCGTTGAGAAGAAGAATCCTTAGTTTGCCTTTTTGAACCTGCACTACTTTTCTGTTAAACCCTTTTTGAAACACATTAAAAAGAACTAATTTGAATCTTGTGTCCTTGCACTACTTTGAACTGTACCGCTCAGAACTGTGCAACCTCTCATGGTGTCACATATGGTGGAGAACGCGGGCAGTTCAAAACTGAAAGTGCATGCACGACGAGGACACTGAAAATTTAATCTCCCAATTCTCCACGCTGACAATAGCACCCATAGTCAAGATGGAGGAGATACTTAAAGCCCTTGTGGAAGGCCAGAAAGCACAGATGCAAGCCAGCGCAGCTCTTTTGGAAGAGCAGAGGCGGGCCAACCTGCTGAAAGCAGAGGAGTTGCAGCTGCAGAAGCAAAATGCCGCCCGCAATGTGCGTACCATAAGGGCTAGTGACTTTTTATCCACGCTAGGGCCCACGGATGACGTGGAGGCGTATTTGCACGCCTTTGAGGCCACGGCCATCAGAGAGGCATGGCCTAAGGAACGGTGGGTTGGACTGTTGGCGCCCTTCCTGACCGTCGAGTCCTTAAATGCGGTCCAGGACCTAGCCCCTGACAAGGTGACCGATTACGACGTGCTAAAGACGGAGATCCTCAGCAGGAGTGGGATCACAAAGTTTGGCATGGCACAGCGCTTTCACAGCTGGACATTTCAGCAAGACAAGGCTCCTCGGGCACAAATGCATGAACTCGCTCGAATCGCCAGGAAGTGGCTAGAGCCGGAGAGGAAAACTGCTGCGGCGGTAGTGGAGGCTGTCGTGGTGGAACACTATCTGCGGGCTCTGCCACAAGAGGCGAAGCGGGTCATCAGTCAGCAGGCCCTGACAACGGCTGACCTCACAGTGGAGGCTGTTGAGAAGTATCAGGCCGCAGCGGAGATGCTACAGGGCATCAGAAAGGAGCCCAGGGGTGTAGCCCCCATACCAAGCGGGGGGGGGGGGGGGGGGGGGGGGGTACTCAAGGAGCTCGAAGACTGCCAATCCAGGCAAGGTAGCCACTAGCTATGTTCCAGCCGGAACCCGAAGCCAACCAGGGCCGGAAAAAGCATCTCAAGCGGCTGAGACAAGACAATGCAATCGGTGCGGGGAGATGGGACACATTTCCTGGCAATGTTGGAAACACAGTGACGAGCCCATGCCCACTGCAGGGTCCGCCAGCCCTCCATCCACCCACCTGTACGCAGCACTTGTGGGGGTCACAGACGAGACCCCTGATCGGCCTCCCACCTGCCCGGTAACTATAAATAACCAGGATGTGGAGGCGTTACTGGATTCGGGTAGTCGGGTGACCATCGTCCGAAAAGACCTGGTGCCTCCATCGGTCCTGACCACCG
>JARGSH010000102.1:0-37974 GCA_030340665.1 Neosalanx taihuensis | reverse complement strand
ATCCTAAAACAAATACCATCACCTCATTTGTAGGACTGGCTAACAGCCTCTAATGCCACAGGGGAATGGTTAACTATAACCATCCTTTGAAATGGTAGTACAGTTTCAAAGGTGCCATTTGCCATAATGAAGTCTCCCCTCCCACTTAAAGCTGAGATGAATCTGGGTTTGTTGGGTGTGTGGGAGTGGGTGCTCGTGGACGCAATGAAGCTGCTATTACAGTACAAATTTCAAGGCTTATGGGTCAGCAGTAGTTACCTGCGGCCTTATCCGACGTGTGGAATTTGTCAGTTACCTTACAAATTGCTTTTTTTGTCCCACAGATGTGAAACAGCCCGCTTGGTCCAGTAAATCAGAGACGAGAGTGCAGACATTTGTGCTGCTCTAGGCAATACTGCTAGGTCTCGTCCTGCTAGCGGAGCAAAGGGCTAATGCATTAAGCGCTGCTGGGGTGGACAATCAGGACTGAGGGTGAGTATCTGCAGACCAACTTTAAATAAGACCAGATGAAGGACCATGAGGCAGCTACCCACCATAGAAGAGGAACAGAGAAGGGGTTAAAGGAGATTGGCAGGGATGATCAAAATATGTTAAGAGAAGAGAAGAGAAGAGAAGAGAAGAGAAGAGAAGAGAAGAGAAGAGAAGAGAAGAGAAGCTAGGTTTACCGAAACAGTGGAAAGACATTAAGCATATAGAAAGTAGAACAGAAAAAAAGTCTAAAGAAAACAAGAAATGTGGTCAAAAATAAAAAAACTGTAGTGACAGACAGAGCAGTAAGATACCATAGGTGGAGGGCATGTCTGTGCTTTGATCTTGAGCACAGAGAGTCAATGTAAATGCCTACTGACAAAAGAGGCCAGAAATTTAAAATCTGGCTCTATCTCGCCAACTGTCTGAAACTACACAAAGGTTGGAAAAGAGATACCCCCCACTTTCATCACCTCGCCTCTCTCTGTGTCTGTCTCTCTCTCTCTGTCATCATGAGATGCTTGGCAAAGCAAAGCCATTAAGGTGATGCACTGCCTGCTGGGAAGACAGGGGTTGTTGGCTTTTCATTTCAATGTGAAATGTTAGTAATACAGAACTGCAACCAGTCCCACAGACTTTAATATCCATTGATTCAAAAGTGATGTAAAATATATGGAATTTTCCCCCATTAACCATCATCACAAAACCTTTCTCTAATCCTACTCAGTTCTTAAAAAAGAGGAGCAGTGTTGCATTACACTTGCTTTGCATTCTCAATGAAAAGACAAGAAGACAACACAATGTAAAAGAAAGCAAAAAGGACAAAACAATCCAAAATATATTTTTGACAACTGGAAATCAGAGGCTGTGCGTCACTATGACATAACATTAATGCGTCACGCAAGAGCCCGCATTAACGGGGCATTGCGTCACTACGTCATTTTGATACTGTATTCATCCGCTCCGACGCCACTGGACTGCAAGAAATGTTGTCTTGTGGTGACCTTGCCAAACTGTAAAGCACTTTGAGCTGCATCTTGTATGTATGAATTGTGCTATACAAGTAATTATTATTATTATTATTATTATTATTATTATTATTATTACTGAGCTTTAGCTTGCAAAGAATTCTTTGAGCATACCATGGGGAAAAATGGCTGAGGGTGGGGGGATAGGTTGGGGCTAAGTGCTCAACAATTGTGGATGATCAGATTTAAATGAGGGATCACCTCAAAAATTTGTTTCGGCATGCTTGATGCTAGTGTTTCCAGGAGGCTAGTGGGAATGTGCTCCAAGTGGTGAAGATGGCTTCACAGAGAGCATCCACTGTCTGGAACTGGTGTCCATATTTGCCAAGTAATGAATTGACACATTTTTACTTCACCCATTTTACTTTACACTTGCGGTTATTAGTCCATGCATAATGTAAACAATAGCAGAACTTACCCATTCTACTGCTATCGTGCATTTCATTTCAGTTTTATTGGTTTAGTATTTTTATAAAATCAGTGCAAATAGTAGCATGTATATATGGCCCTTACAATGACCAAGATATGAGCTTAAAAGTAAAGGCAGTAAAAATACCCTAAAAAATAGCCTAGGGCCCATATGGTTAAGATAAGAGGGTTTGCCAGACGCCTTCCTAACGCCCTTCTTACCAACGTCTTAAGAACCTTCTTATCTGCCTTCCTAACTGGAGCGCAATGAGCAAACGATCCCAGAATGGCCAATTACAGCGCATAGTTACCATAGTAAAATCAAAGATTCAAGAGTGCTCCACCACCTCCAGGAAGCTCCCCACTGCGTAAAAACGCAGCGCAGCCAGGAGCTGCACCTCGGGGCTGAGGGCAAAGTTGCAGCGGGTTGCCCTCCTGATGTGAGAAGTAACCAGCTGGATCAGCCGGTGAATCTCCTCCCTTGGCAACCTATGCCTCATCTGAATGGCATGGTCAGGTAGCACATCCAGTGCTATTCACATACACAAGCCAGCTTCGTACACGCCAACGCCTTTGGTTTTCTCCAACAATTACCTGTCTCGCAGCCATGTTGTGTCTCAAATACGAAACAAAGCATGTGTGGCAGGTAGAGCCCTACTTATAAGTACTCACCTGGTTCTCACCGGATTATTTCCCAGCCGCATTAAATTATGTGTGTTAGTGATAGCGTGAGGACTGGGCTCAGCTGCGTTCACTTGGCAATCACTTGCAAATATGCACAGCTGTTTATGCAGACTATATATTAGGGCTGGGCGATATGGCTGAAATCTGTATCACGATATAAGTGTTTCATATCGGTCGATATCGATATTTATTGAAACATTGTGTGACCTATTTAAAATAAGTAACAGGAGGGAAAAAAATCTAAATTTAAACATTTTTATTTTAACTTAACCTTCCTCTGACAGGCAATAAGCATTCAGGCAAAATGACTGTCAACACACGTTCAATGTTACGATCACAATGAAAACTGAACAATTATCAATAAGCTAATAAAGTGCTTAACAAAGCTGAAGTGTATAAAGACATGCAAAGTTGTTAAATGTAAATTCTATTCGTTTAGAATGCATGTTAACAAATTAGGGCTCATTCACACCAAACTCTCTGCGTATTCAGTGTGTGGCCATATTCTGAGCGTATTCTGTCCGTATTCATTTAGATTGCACGTTGGCAGATGAGACCATTCCCACCGCAACCGTGTTCTGAGCGTATTCTGAGCGTATTCTATCACCATAGAAACATATTGTATGGACAGAATACGGCCACACGCTGAATACGGAGAGTGTTTGGTGTGAATGAGCCCTTAGACTCTTCACACCGCACGCGTGATCTGAGCGTATTCTGTCCCTATACAAACTACAAACATATTGTATTGTTTTTTTTGTTTTTTTTTAAGAAAACGGCGTAAGTTTAGTCAGAGCCCTCTCTGATTTAGCGTCGCTTTAAATCTTTGTTGCGAAGCAAGCTTGGTTGCATGAGCAAAGGCACTCGTCCTCTGTAGCCTAGCAACGTATGGGGAGTGACACGCTAATAGCCAATCATGTCACAGTATCGGGTTTGGTTGCGCCATGTCTTGTCTCGTAGTCGTGTTTTTTTCCAGAAACAGCATGGTCATGAAAGGAAGATGAGTGCCACTGCGACGAGCGAGGGAAATGTGGATAAGGGATAAGTGAAGAGTCTAATTTGTTAACATGCATTCTAAACGAATACGGACAGAAAACGGCCACGCGCTGAATATCAGAGATGTTCACAAGTCATTTTTTCCAAGTCCAAGTCAAGTCTCGAGTCTTTGTAGTCAAGTCCAAGTCAAGTCTCAAGTCTCAAATGACTGAAATGAACATTCTGTCATCAGATTAAAAGCATACTGTACCATGAGTTATTATTATTATTATTATTATTATTATTATTATTATTATTATTATTATACACTGCAGTATCAAAATAGATCAGAGCATGGTCACTTAGCACTGTGTACGAAAAAACTATGCACCACCATCTCTCCCTTACCCACATACATATATAGTGATGCCAGGCCAAAGTATGTGTAAACAGGAGCCTTTTAAAGAGGTACTGTGCAATTCCGAATAGAACCTAAAATAGGAGGCATGCATAATAAGGGCTATTTCAATGTGAAGAAACATCCTGAAAGCTTTATTTAATGAATGTATTTTTTGTATTTGACCAACCATGGTGCCAAATCCACCAAGATGACGGTGAGTTACTTGAACTAACAGCAGCAAATAAAGACGTTAACTACAGCAGATTTATGTTAACTACATAGAATAAAGAAAATAACAAAATAGAGAGCCACATCTACACCACAACATCTGTGGCAACAAACGTGAGCATGATGTTTATCCTGGAAAAAGGTTTAGACAACAGAATAGTTGCATTCAGAAAAATTAATGACAAAGCTAATATTGTCATTTATAAACAAAATACTATATGTGTGAGTAACTTGACAAAAAAAAACCCTGTTGATTGAAGAGTTTACCGATGGCCACTAGGTGGCCACCTTCCCTTTAAGTTCACTTCTTAACAAAGATTCTACAGCACTACGGGTGGCTCAGTTGCTATAGCGACCAGCCACTTGAGAACTACGTTCGTAACAGTTGGATTTTAAGCTGCAGTCTTAATTCTTGTAAGCAGTGCCCATTATTAATGTCTGCTGGTTTATTATGATTATTATTACTATTATTATTGTTAAGCTAGTTAAGGCCCTGCCTTTACATGTTGTGTCAGTATGAATTACGAGTTTCTGCATACATATCATTGACATCGAGGTGTGTATTTCTTCACTGATATTTATGTTAACTACATTGTTGCAATATTTTTAGACCACATTGCATTTTTGCAGTCAAATTCCCCAAATGCAAGAAGTGTACTTGTGCCCGTATACGTTAGGTAGCTAGTTAGTTACCTATTTGTTAACTAACTCGGTTAGCTAAAAACGTCGACTGCCTCATAGTCTGCTACCAATGGATCTAGATAAACAACAAATAAATGACTCATAATTAATCAAAATGAAATTGTAACGTCGGGTGTGGAACAATAAAGCTGTCATTCAGCATGCATGACATAAAATTGTGGTTCGGTTGCTAGCGATCTGTCCATACGGGCCAAGTTTTCCCTATGTGATGAAGTGTTAGACTGACCTATCCTTGTGGGTTTTGAGGTGCCTGATGAAATTTGATGTAGTTGAGCCCATAGATATATATAGTTACCTAGATACCGCATAGGGTTCCAGAACATATACCAATGACGCCGCCATCTTGGTAGGGACAGTCGGCAGATGAGAATTCATTGCGGTTAACGAGTGTCACCAAAACAAAAAAGAAAAATGCCATCTTATTGTGCTGCTTGGGGTTGCTCAAACCGTCGGTCGGTAGAAACCCGAAGTATAGGGATTACTTTCCACAGGTAAAACCAAATTTTTCTTCATAATACTCCGTAAACACAACATTTTACATAAACCATCAGCTGGTCTGAAAGGTGCTATGCTGTAAGGTTACGCTGGTATGCTGAGCAGTGACAACATAACAACCTCTTACATACCTATCAACTTCATAGATAGTGGAGACATTCATATTTTAGTGTCATTTTTATAAGGTTGTGAAACAATGTTTGTCTTTCTCCTTCCACAATATCTTAACTGAAACTATTGGCAATAGCGTTATCCGTTATCTATGATAGCTCGCGCTAGTTACAACAACGGCAAACAGGCAACTAACGTTAGCTTATCCGTTGGGTCTTTTTGGTCAACTAAGTCTTGGAGTCATTGTTAAGTAGGCTGTTTTTGCAGAATTTCCCCTATTATAGGTACAGCTAATGCGGCTATCTGGACATCTCGATTTGCTTCCAAGCTGCGCACGACAACTGTCTAACAAACGTTACATCTACACCAAAGGAAATTCACATTTAGTCCTTGAGCCAGACCCCCAAATGTGGCCAGTCTGTATCACTTGAAAATGTCAGAAACGTGCTACGTTATGGGTGGTTTTGGACATACCCTACGGTGTATACCTGCGAACGCAGACTAGGCTACACCTCTGGACTCGTTGTAAATCTCAAGTAGCCTGTGCCTGTAACGTTACCACGGACAGCTCCTCTGTCTAACCTGATTCAGTACTTATGAGCTAGGGCAAAAATAAATAAATTAAGTCCGCCTGGTGTTATCTGAACTAATATTATAACAGTTGGACTAATGTCAAGTTAGTATGGGGTGTTTAGCTGAACCTAGAGCCATAGCAGTAGTAGATAGCGAACAGTAAAAGCGTACAAAGAACAAGAGGACTTACCTTTAATAAATCGTAAATATCTCATCATCATGTCAAAAGTGGGGTCTGGAGTGTGTATATCCACATTTGATACAGTATTTAAGAAAAAGGAAAGTGGTTACGAAATGTGGGAATTATGCAGCTTTTTTGTCCGAAAACCACATGCCTCTCCATTCAACCTCCAACTTTTATTGGCGAATGTTGTCCCTACCAATATGGCTACCGCATTGGTACATTCCATCTTATAGAACTCAGCGGACAATGCGGTATCTAGGTATATATATCTATGGTTGAGCCAGCATCATGGATGGTGATCCCACACACTTTACACGAGGCTGTCCGTTTGTTGCCTGCCTGTACGAAGTCTTTAAAACCAAATGAAATAACAAATGTGACAGCCCCAGCCGAACCCGCTGCCGCCATGGTCTGTCTGTCTGTATTTCAAATCTTTGCCTCCCCTGCACGCATGCGTTGCGCGTATGAAGGGAGGAAAATATTCAGTCTGTCTCCGATTTTCACACCTTGTAAATATTTCAGTTAAATGAAATAAATAATTTAATGAATGAAGATTGTTCACGAGTCACAACACACAAGTCCGAGTCAAGTCTGAAGTCATTGAGGGCAAGTCTAAGTCAAGTCCGAAGTCTTTCTTTGTGCGACTTAAGTGCGACTCGAGTCCAAGTCACTACACTCGAGTCCCCATCTCTGCTGAATATGCAGAGTGTTTGTTGTGAATGAGTCCTAAGAACAGAAAGCTCTGCTCACCAGTATGGGAGCTTTTTTGGAGTTTACAAATCTCATCGTAGTCAGACAAATGTTGTCTGCAAATTATGCAGTAAAACTATATACATATAAGATAGTTCTTCTCAGGTATCAGGTTTCGCTATGTTTACACAATTAACACTTTGCACGTCTTTATAACACTTCAGCTTTGTTAAGCACTTTTTTAGCTTATTGATAATTGTTCAGTTTTCATTGTGATCGTAACATTGAACGTGTGTTGACAGTCATTTTGTCTGAATGCTTATTGCCTGTCAGAGGAAGGCTAAGTTAAAAATAAAAATGTTTAAATTTAGATTTTTTCCCCCTCCTGTTACTTATTTTAAATAGGTCACACAATGTTTCAATAATTATCGATATCAACCGATATGAAACACTTATATCGTGATACAGATTTCAGCCATATCGCCCAGCCCTACCTACTATATATGATGGTGGATAGTTTCAAACGTTCAGACAGTATGTCAGGAATCAAAAAGGTAAGAGCCAAGTGATCAGCTGCCTTCACCCAGGAGGAAATGGATATCCTCCTGGATGAAGTGCAAAAACATCGGTCCACGCTCTTTGGGGGCACCAAGGGTGCCAAGAACGTGGCTGTAAAAATACAGCGTTGGCAAGCAATTGCCCAATGCATGGCACCCTCCAGTCCATGTGGGTTGCGAGATTGGCAGTGAGTGCGGAAAAAGTGGCAGAAATCGCAAGTCAGACCAAGTGGAAGGGGGCAACTGCCAGGAGGGCCGCCAAAGCCACGGGTGGTGGGGTGTCGACAGGACGGGACCTCACTCCTGATGAGCTGAGGGTCCTGTCTATAATTGGGAACACGGCCTATGAGGGGATAGCGGGGGGGGGGGACACGTGTCAGGGCTGCCGGGACCCCGGACCGTCTGCGACGGTGCAAGAGGAGGAGGACAACGACGATGGCCAGGAGGAGGAAGAGGAGGAGGAGGAGGATGGTGAGCAGCTATCTACCAGCAGGCCCATGGCAGCACACCTGACCACCACCAGCAAGGTGGTCGGTGACCTCTCCTCACCGACCACCTGCGTGTCCTGAATCCTTATTCAACTTGATTTCAGACATGCACTGCTTTACTGAAGTTGCTTTACCAAACGGTCAAGTAGGACAGTATGAGGGGTAAATAGGTGAAAAACAGAGAAATTGGGAACTCTTCTTAGAGATCCTTCTTAACGGCAGGTCTTCTTAGGCTAAGAAGCATTTTGGGAGATGCGGTTGCTTCTTACGGGAGCCTTAAGAAGTTCTTAACTGCATCTGGGAAACCCGGCCATTGTCTTTAACAATAACAACAAGAGCGGTGTGCACAACTGGGGTGAAAATGGAAAGATACAGAAAGGGAGAAGTGCTCAGAACTGAACTGTGGGGCTGCATCAGCTTGAGTAGATCAGTTGGCTTGGATTTTTTTACCATCAAAAAGTACAAATCCATATCCAAACAAACAGATGTGCAAATGTTTACACACACATACACAAACACACACACACACACACACACACACACACACACACCTTCTTCTCATCGCCATCCTGTAGCAGCTGCATGTGACTGCGTCTCTGGCTATCCCCCCGGCGCAGAGTGGCACTGCGATGCTCGGTCAAGTCAGGGGGGGGCGATACACTTCGCCCATGGGGGTCCACCCATGTGTACACGTGATTGGTCACATAACCTCCGGGAATGCGGCCCACTGACCGCACCGACATACACAGCTTTTTATTGCCCTTTAGAACCTGAGAGGAAAAAAAGAAAAACAGACAGACAGAAAGATGGAGAAGAGAGAAAAAAAATAATTAAATTCTCTAACAGAAGATCTCTGTATGTTTTTTAATACACACACATAGATATATTTGTGCACTGCATATCAATAGCGAGCAAAGTTGGCCAACAACCAGAGAACAAAGAGTTTTTTTTTTTTCACAAAGGACTTATTTACTATATGTTTCACTGTATGCAATGTCGGTCAATATGAGATATGCTTTGCAAGCACCAAACATTTTATGAAAAAAAACCCACTTCATGTCAAATAAGATAGATAGCTATCTGTTAATTTCTAATAGAGTGTGGACCAGACAAAAACTTAAATGAAAAAAACACTTTAAATGACTATATCTCTTAAATGATTTAGGCTACCACAATTAAAACCATAAAAGCAGGGAAAGGTCCACTATGGGCATTTGAATAAAACTTCGTCTGAAAAAAATTGCCAAATACTTTCTCATATTTGCATTTTAATTCTGCCAGTTTTCTAAACGTGACAAGTTAGATTCTGTTTTAAGCTGTTTCATAGATTTATAGATTTTTATGGGTAAATTAAGGTGCTTAATGTGTCCTCTATCCCTCTCTACAAAGACAACATCTCCATCATGAAGCAAAGAGGAGCTAACTAGTTCAATAATCTTCCTGGCATGTGAGCCACAAGAAACCCAATTGTCAACTTAAAAAGTTCACGTTTGTCTCCAAGATGCAAGTAAGTGCTGGAACCCTCAGTTGGTTTACTTTCAGTTTTGTCACCCCCTTCTCAGTCTTTTTTACTCATCTTCAGTGATGTGGTGAGTTAGAACTAAGAAAAATTATCAGATTATGAAGCCAAAAGCAATTGGCAATTTTTTAATGGGTAGTTTTACAGTTTACAACTACAAAAGAGAAAAGCACTCAGATAGCACAAACCTCCACCAGGGCAGCTCAGATCACCACCAAAATCTAATCACTTTTAAGTTAGCCTGTTTTTGACCTACCCTGAAAATTTAATTAAAATCCATCCATACATTTTTGAGTTATGTTGCTAACTAACAAACTAACAAACAAACAAATGCCAATGATTACATAACCTCCGCTGGCAGTGAGGTAATATCACTGGAAAAAGAACTAAATGAGATTCAATGTGCATTTAGAATGTGTCCAGTATTTTTGGTATTTTTATATATATCTAAGGGATAACGGCTGCCCAGGTGACTGGTTCCATGGCAGTAATAAAAAAGTGGAGGCAAAGAAGGCTAATGGAGGCTAATGCACAGCTGTTGTTCTGTTATGTTAAAGTCTTTTTTCTCTTCTCTCTCGCTTGTTTATGAACATATGTTACACTGTATCTTTGGAGGAGTGATTATTAACTATGAAGAGTCACCCATGGCAAACCTTGGGATGTCCTCACTTCTAGTGATGCTTAGAATGTGTCACGTCCAATACAAAAAAAGTTAAATAGTTTGACTGGACCTAACTGTTGTTTGAAGAAAGTTAACGCATACCTCCTCAGCCAACCAGAAAAGTGAATTCCATTGTTAAAGGAGTACTTTCACGAGAAACAGTTTAGTACTTGCTCTTTTGAAATACGATAGGTCACCCCGAGTTGCATATGCATGCTGCACATGAAAATGTTCTTCTACCCTGCTTGCCTCCATTAGTCAATGAAAGAAAGTAGGGGGAAAAATGAATAAGAAAATAGTGAATAAGAAAAAGACAACAAAGTGACATAAGTTTGTTAATTAGAAAACTGCCACAGTTGTGATTACCAGAGAAGTCTCGTTGCAGCACACATTCACTTAGCGAAGTATAGGTAAGTATGTGTGTTTGTTTATAACGTTTAAATCTTCTATTTAGTGTGCTATGACCGAATGAGCTTTAAATGATTGCGCCTGTGAGTAGCATAGCTGACAACCTGTCATTCTCCCCAGGGCCAGTTCTAGTCAGTTTGGTGCCCTAGGCAAACACCACCATTGCCCCCCCCCCCCCCCCCCCCCCCCCCAACTACCATATAGCCATAGCCCACATAACACATAGTCTACACATTGGGCAAAACTACAATTCCACAACAAAAACAAACAGAACTTACAATAACACATACACAACACGGGTAGCATTAATAGTTAATGTTACTTAATATTTAATACATTACATTTTAAGTTATGTAAAAGGTATCACAAAATCAGTTGAGTATTACAGTAAAATTACTTTTCTAACTTACTTAACCAAAAAAACCTCCTTACTACTGTAGGTAAGCTTGATGCAGAATATTCTCCTAAATACTGGGTAGCATATGTTTGAATGTTCGTATGTAAACCGGTAATTGGGATACACCCAGTTCGTGACATGTCGAGGATAAGATCAGCAATACACCTCACACTTGATGGCTAGTTAATTCTATGCTTAACAAAATATTGAAAAACCTACATCAATGTCTTAATGCAAACAATTAAGTATAGCTTTTCCTTACCCTATTATCTTATTTCATGATACACAACCTACAAGCTGTCATGCAATGATACTGCCTCCTGTTCTTTTTCGTAAACTGCGCATATGATGGCTTGTTTTCCCTTTTCTATATTCATGTTTTCATGCCCACGTTTTACCGCCGTGAATTTGAATTTGGTAGTATAAAAACGCATCCCTTAACATAAGAGTTACGACAACAGATAGATTCGCTTAGGGAAAACATAGCATGTGACATATAGTCTTGGATTCACAATATTGTAAATGAAGTCTGTTTTATTTCTAAGAAGACACTAGTGATTTACTCAGCTAACTTGTGCCATAATTGACTATTAGTTGCGGAGAAGGCCGAAATCCCCCCGCGCGCCGCCTCCTCCTCCTCCTCCCGCCTAGGGCGCCCCCACCACATTTGGCGCCCTAGGCGACCCGCCTAGTCTGCCTATGCCTAGCGCCGGCCATGATTCTCCCTGCTCAATCTCCCCACCAAAGTCGAACAGCCTGAAACAGAAGCACTAAAGCATTTTTTTTTTCACAAAAAACAGCATTCATTAATACTAGAGACCACCGCAAAATTATTTGAAAACACGATGCAAGTACACCTTTAAGGGGATAAGTAAGGGATATAACGGCTGTCGAGGTGACCTGTTTTGTGGAAATAATGGTGAGGGTGAGGTAAAGAACTCTGTGATGCGTCATGTCCCTTCATATTTAAGATAAAATATGCATAAACTACTGAAATAAGTTTTTTTGTTACTTTGGTGATTAAAATGTTCTTCTTCAATCTATTTCAAAGGTAGCCAGTACAAAGTTAATTCCACTTCATCAGCCAATTAGAAAAGAGAATTTCATTGTTAAGGGAGATAAATATATACATATAGGCAACTGTCTTGATGACTCCCTGCCTAAATACAGAGGTGCCTAATTAGATATGACTATGGAGTGAAGGCAACTTCTGCAAATACTGGTTTGGAACGGGATTTTAAGACAGGTAATATGATGTTAGAAAGTAGCAAGAACATGAAACTAGTTTATGTAAGCTAGTTGGCCAACGTTAGAATGTTGACTGACAGACAATACATAAATTGTAAAAAACGCTATGAAGATACTAGTTAAAGTGGTGGAATATTTAGGTAGTACATTGTTTATTTCTCATCTGATTTGTAACAATCCAAGTGAAAAAAGTGGCAAACAAAATACATTTCGATACAAACAGCTATTGTAAAATTACTTTCGTCTGCCATCTTTATTTGCTTTTCAAAGTTAGCACACAGAACTCTGGGTAATAAGCAGCATTGAGGACACATCAAAGTTGCCTTCAAAGGTAACGGGGGTAGTTCAAAGGCAACTTGACAAGAAAAAAAAAACGTATTTGTTTGGGTGGCTGACTCGCTGCTAAGGCAGCAAGTTAAACCCGTTTTGAACGGGGTCTATGTGTGTGTGTGTGTGTGTATGTATACAAACACTGACACACTCACAAACAAAAATAAAAGTACAGCTTGCCAACAAATATTTCTAAACATTTATATTTCTTTCTCTTTCTTTCACACACAAACATACACGCACACATGCACACACACACACAAAACACCACCAAATGAGATGGAGGGAGAGAGAAAGAGAGAGAGAGAGAGAGAGAGAGAGAGAAATCTATTGAGGATTTCTCTGAGGCTCATTGACTCCTGATAAGCACTGCTGTGGTGGCATCAGTTGTGTATGGTCCCCTCAGCATGATACAGAAGCATAACACATCAACATCCCCACATTGAATTCACACACACACACACACACACACACAGATGTGCATGCACATACACACATACAGTGGTATGAGAAAGTTTGGGCACCCCCTCTGAGGTTGTATAATAATGGACTCTGACTTCAAACTAAAGTATCTTGGTGGCATGTCCTTGGTTTGCCCATAAGAGCCAAGTGTTAGCTTGATTTCCAAACACAGATTTTAATTATTCATAGTATGCAATTGTATGAAATTAAATCAAATGTAAAAAATAGGCTCTGCAAAAATGTGGGAACCCTTGTCATTTTGTTGCTTTGATGGCCTGTAACTAATCATCACAAGATACTTGGACACACAAAGTTGGTTTGGTGAGCTCGTTAAGCCTTGAACTTAATTGACAGGTGCATCCAATAATGACAAAAGGTATTTAAGGTGGCCAAATGCCAGTTCTCATTCTGTCCTATTCTTCACAGTCACCACAAACTGAGTCGCTTGAGGTATGCGAAAGAACATTTGGACAAGCCAATATAATTTTGGAATAAGATACTCTGGACTCATGAAACATAAATTGAATTGTTTGGTCACAACAAGAGGCGATATGCATGGGGGCAAAAGAACACAGAATTAGAAGAAAAACACCTGCTTCCCACAGTAAAATTTGGTGGAGGTTCCATCATGCTGTGGGGCTGTGTGGCCAGTGCTGGTACTGGGAATCTTGTTAAAATTGAGGGTCGCATGGATTCCACTCAGTATCAGCAGATTCTTGAGAATAATGTTCAAGAGTCTGTCACAAAGTTGAAGTTGCGCCGGAGCATGGGTGTTTCAACAAGACAATGACCCCAAACATTGCTCAAAATCTATCCGAGCATTCATGCAGAGGAACAAGTACAAGTTCAATGTAATGGCCATCCCAGTCCCCAGATTTGAATATCATCGAGAATCTGTGGGATGACTTGAAGCAGGCTGTCCATGCTCGGAATCCTTCAAACATCACTGAATTGCAGAGGTTTTGCCAGGAGGAATGGGCCAAAATACCATCATCCAGGATCTAGACACTCATTGGTGGCTACAGAAAGCGTCTACAGGCTTTTATTTTTGCAAAAGGAGGCTCCATTAAATACTAATATGGTTTTTCTATTAAGGTGCCCAAATTTATACATGGGCCGTTTTTTGTTTTGGGGCATATTGCACATTTTCTGTTAACCCAATAAACCTCATTTCACTGCTGAAATATGATTGTGTTCATCAGTTATTTGATATATCAAAATTAAGTTGTGAATTAAAACACCCAATGATTGGTGAATATAAATAATGCCAATTGTCAAGGGTGCCCAAACTCTCATACCACTGTATACACACACACACACACACACAAAAACGCACAAATGCACACACACTCTAACACATAGGCACATACACACACAACCAAACACACACACACACACACACACACACTAGGGGTGGCACGGTCCTGGGAAAAAAAACGAACCGAACAATACGCCTGTTGCGGTGCAATACGCGTGTAGACCGCGGTTCGCCAAAAAAAAAAAAAAAAAAGCCGAATGCACGTATGAAACCACGTGGTTCTCTTTCGTGCGAAAGAATTGAAGTGACAGCGGAGTGTGGATGACGAGTGCAAATATGGCAAGTGACAGTGGAGAAGGCATGTCGTACATTGAGGATGCCCCCGCATCATTCAAATCAGGTGTGTGGGAACATTTTGGTTTCCCCATTACATACGATGACGCCGGCAAAAAAATGATTTAGAACTCATGTAGGCTGATAATTGTCAAAGCCTTTATTCACTCCCGGTACAAGAAAAGCGAACGTGTTTTAACCCCTTCCATAAAGTTATGATAAACTGTACCTCTTTGCCAACAGTCACTTTGCCTACATCGGGTAAATAAATTATTAAATGTAGTGACTTATGGACCTCAGTTTTGCCTAGTGCCTTATTGACTAGATTTATCAAACCAAGTAGGAAACACTGAATGACAAGAACGAGGTGGCTATTTTTTATAGCTCGAGTGGCCGACAGCAAACTAGCGATTGATGCTTTTCTTGTATTGAGAATACAACGAAGAAGAAATCTTCAGCAAAATCTTGCTTCTTCCTATTAAGAACATAAAAGCTAAACAATTATACCTACAACATGTTTGACTGGACAGCGTGACAACTTCACAGGTATTTCAGTTTCTGTGTTTATGTAGGCTAGTCAATGCCCTTGTAGTGCAGATCTGATATGATGCCAATATTGGTAGCTTTCCAGCGTTTGTTTCATGCAGTTGTAAGCGAATGGTAATATTTTGCAGACAGTCGCGAGGTTTTTTAGGTATTCCGTGTCAATACATGCATTGATAGCACAGTTGACATGAATTGTATAGCTGTGCCTATAGCTTTCAATGGGATTTTGGCTAAATACGCGCAGAACACGCGCAGAAAAATGACTTTCTATTTTCTAACTGCAAGTAGGTCTCGCCTCTTGCCAGAAAACGTTGACAAACTGATTTTCTTGCAGAAGAATATGAAAATTAAGTGAACAGGGGATGTTTGTTTTAAACAGTGCAGTGATTGGTTTTATTGCAATATTTTATATTGGCTGTGTGTGTATTTTGTTATAAATCGTTATAAGAATACAGTGGCAGTGCAGATTAGATAACAAATCCAGCCATACGTTTCAAAACACTGCACTTTAATTAAAAAAAAAAAACATCCTCACTGTCAGGAATTAGAAGAGTTTTTGATGCCAACAACAGGGCTTAAAACATCTTCAAGCTCCAAAAAGATGTCAAATTGCATACGACTACGAATCTGATTATTTACTAAGTGCAACGACATAAACACTGATACATATTTTGCAATAATGCACATTCATTGAGCAATCAGTTTTTAATAAACATACACACATTGTTCATAACCAAAGGAAACACACATTGTTCATAACCAAAGGGAAACAGTAAGTGTAAAAACAGACTTAAATATCCATCCCGGAAGATTAACTGCTCATGCACGAGCAGATCGGTCTTCAAAGTAAAACGCTCATGATGGGAAACACGCCACCGTAATAGCAACAAGCCATGGACAAAGCGCGGCTGCCTTTTAAAGGGAATGAGAGTATAAACTCTGATTGGTTTATTGCATGTTACGCCCCGAACACACCTATAATTAATTAGGTAACTTAGGACCAACCCTTTTGAACCATGCGCCAGGCGCAATGTTCACTTTTCCCGTCGTCAAAATAGTATTGTCTCGGCAACGCCCCCAAAGCAACTTGTGCGATAGACTTTAGACAATGCGCATATGATCGTGAAAATAGAGCCCTCTGTGTGTGACAACAGACACCTGGTTCCTCTAGATGCCACAAGATGGCAGCAAACGCTCCTGACACTTTGTATAAATACTGTAGTAAATAAAAAAAGCTGTTGAAATCATCCATGTCTTCCCTCTTGCTGTTTCAAAATACTACCTGGCTTCTTATCAGAGATTGTTCATAAAATACGCTTATGTCAACTCAAACTCAGTTTGTGCATGATTATTTCATTCTAACTATAATTTTAACTTCTCTTAAATGCTTAAAAACTATGGTTATTTAAGGTAAATAGTATATGCCCAAATATAGAGTACTTAAGATTAAATTAAAAAAAAAAACGCAATACGTACCGAACCGCAGACCTCAAACCGCAATACGTACCGAACCGCGACTTTTGTGAACCGTGCCACCCCTAATAAATACTGTAGTAAATAAAAAAGCTGTTGAAATCATCCATGTCTTCCCTCTTGCTGTTTCAAAATACTACCTGGCTTTTTATCAGAGATTGTTCAAACTCAAACTCAGTTTGTGCATGATTATTTCATTCTAACTATAATTTTAACCTCTTTTAAATGCTTAAAAACTATGGTTATTTAAGGTAAATAGTATATGCCCAAATATAGAGTACTTAAGATTAAATAAATTTAAAAAAAAAACGCAATACGTACCGAACCGCAGACCTCAAACCGCAATACGTACCGAACCGCGACTTTTGTTTACCGTGCCACCCCTAACACACACACACACAATTCTCAACCAAACACACACATGCATACACACACACACACACACACACACACACACACACACACACACACACATCACAGCCACGATGCCCTCATAAGTATTCACTTTTTCCTGATCTTAAACACTGCTTTTGCCTTGTAATAGTGTCAGACACATTTCAAAATAGAAGACACACTCCCTCACAACACAGAGGAAGTGATTTCACTTTAATAGCAGCCTCTCTCAGGTTTGATCAGACTCAGCCACACGGTCCCCAGCACTAATGGTCGAGAGGATAGGACCACTGCCCACCAAAGGAAGCACAAAGTGCAATATCGCAAGTTGGGCGGCTGAGGCATTACAGAGCTGTTGACTTGCATCTGTGGTGATAAATTAATAGGTCCCCTTACGGAGAAGAAGGGGCATGTTTTGGGCCGAGTGGTGGGAGTAGATTTAGAGGCTCGCTGAAAGCACTCCTCTCTCCCTTCTCCACTCCTCCTCTCGCGACTCCCCAATCTGCACTGATTTATGAGCTCCAATGTTTATTTTCTTGGACGCCTGAGAAATCTACCTTTATATTCCACTGAAACCAGAGTCGGGCTTTTTAATATAAAATGTGTGTAATGCATCTATGTGGTGATGGGGAGGGGAATGTTGGGCAAACACACCCCTGTGAAACGGTAACAGTCAATGACGTTCACCTTGGAAGCAATGATCCTGAGATGCTGTGTACACCTCAGATTGCTGACTATGGTGTTTTCCACCAGAGGGTGTCAAGACAGTAAGGAAATGGCAGAAGGCAACTGAGAGACTGGGAGCAGAATGAAAGGGTGCAACCGAATTAATACAACAAAAACAACAACAATGACATGTAAGAAAAAAAGAGAACCATTGCATGGCTTCCCTAAACTATCTTCTGGAGGGACACAAGGCCATATTCCAATAGCATGTCTGTAATTCACTTGTGTACAGTTTCAGATTGTTGTCTTATTATTATTTATTTTCCCGTTCATTTATTCTCATTAATTAGCATCCAAATTCTTTTTTTCCACATTATACCATCAGTGTATTGCCCACTCAAATGTGTTATAGTCAAAAGTCCTTGCTTGTAATTTGGATGAGAGTCCATGAAGTACGAACACAGCTGTAGTTTATAAGAATAAATGAGCAATATAGTCATTGTCAGCGAGCCTCTAAATCTACTCCCCACCACTCGGCCCAAAACATGCCCCTTCTTCTCCGTAAGGGAACCTATTAATTTATCACCACAGATGCAACTCAACAGCTCTGTAATGCCTCAGCCGCCCAACTTGCGATATTGCACTTTGTGCTTCCTTTGGTGGGCAGTGACGCTATCCTCTCGACCATTAGTGCTGAGTTTGCTTAGCTCTGGGGACCGCGTGGCTGAGTCTAATCAAACCTGAGCTGTAGATTAATTACACTGTACACTGGACACAAAAACACAGAATTGGGTCTATTGAGTCTGCTGGTACTGGAGTGATATTTGCCTGTCTTCAGCTCCACGCAAGAGAAGGAGATGTGGACTATTTCCCGTTAGTGTCCCTTTACAGGCAAATCACTCACTGGTAATTGTTGGTAATCTGCAGAGCTGGACAGGTCAGTTTCCCAAATGTGCATGCACACACACACACCACACACACACACACACCCTCGCACAGTCTCTTGAATAGGCAGGACTGAAGTCCAGGGAGACAGATAAAACATGTCAGTGATATGGTACTCTAATCCACACACACAACACACACAGTCCTAGGGAAAGGTGCAGAGCTCTGACAGGCATACACAAACGTAACTGCAGAAAACAACAGCAGCAACACCTGCTACTATTAGCATAACTAAGAGAGGCCAATTAGAAGATTATAAGAAGTAATTAAGTCTGGTTGGCGATGGCATGTGTTCAGAATCAGATTATGCCATTGCCTGAATAAATAAGAATGTTTTATTTCTGTGTTGAATTGCTTTTTACAAAATAGAACAAATAGAATCAACATTGACTATGATGTTGTGTGTGCGTGTGTGTGTGGGGTAGTGTCGCGATCGTGGAAAATGACGGAGATCAACCTGGACCAAGCGGAGAGAGTAGGCCTAGCTCACGGCGTGTTTCACCACAGTACAGCTCAATTCCAGGTGAGATGATTTTAGCAAACCTTACCTGGACTCGTCAGATGAGTGGTTGCTGTCTTTATCAACCGGGAGCAGCAGAGCCTTGCCCCAGACACACCAGCCGTGTGTTCCGATGTCCATACTTCCTGCACTTACTGTACATAGTTTGGGTACGTAGAACGTTCCGATTACGATTGTGGCGAAAATAAGTGTACTGAAAGGACCCGGATGCTGCCCTCATAACGGTCAAAACGGTGAGTGTGGAACAATGTACACTTTCCGCACTGAACGGCCGCCATCTTACCTACATAGCTGCGGAAGTGACGAATCCAAACAGACCAAACTGAAGAAGAAACGAGGAGATTACGTTGCTGACGACATTGGCGCATTTTCCAGGAAGCTTGCAGTAGTGTATTCATTTTGCAATGACTTAAATATGTCTCGTTCTCCGTTCAAAGTTGGCGGGTAATGACACGCGGCGGCAGTCACCATCGGAAATTCCGTTAAGTGCATCACGGAGTATGGAATATGGAACAACACTTACCTGCTGAAATCTGTGTACTTAGTAAGTGCAGACAGTGCACTGTGGTTAAGTGTACCCATGGAAGCATGGATATCGGAACACACCACTAGAAGATATAATGGAGGTAAGTTCAGCTAAATGTTATTGTTTTGATTGCTATATTTGCTTGATTTGTTTCTTCATGACACCCCCTTCGGTCCATGTCACATAAACGCCATTTAGTCCCATGAGTTCATACTGTAATGTTGCTAGTACTGATTTCCAATTTACTGATCATGCATCCAGCAGAGCTCCCACTCCTGTTAGCAGTGCATAGAAGAAAGGTAAAAAATACAAAACTAATCTCCACATCACACTGCAGCGATAACAATATGTATGTATATTTATGGTAATTGTATATATTTCTATAATTTGCAGGTCGTGCATTGAGCAGAGGTCGTGACCAAGATTCTGGCTGGCATCAACACACACGCACACACACCTAACAAACACTATACTCACTATAGCTGCCACAGCATAGACATACATACATACATACATGCCTATAACTGTACAATTTTTACCTTTTGACAAAAATGTATGCACTATTTACAGGGGTGGGACTCGATTAAATTTTTTTATCTAATTAATCTTAGGCTTTGTAATTAAATAATCTTAATTAATCTCAAATAACCACATTACCGTATTTGCCCCCAAAACATCTATTTCATAAATGTGTGAAGAGTTCATCAAATAATAATACACACACACACACGACTGTCGTACAGTTGCAGGATTTTGTTCGAAATGGTTTTTCGGCACGGCATTGCAAACTTTGGATCACACGCTGCTATTTGTAGTACACTTTGTAGACCCTTGTCTTCCACAACTGACAGCGGTCTATAGTCCTGGGCAATCCACTTAGTGTTGTGATATGCTGATTACACTGACGTACACACAGATACATGCATGGAGCCTGACAGCATAACGGTAGACACGTTGACAAATGCACTCACAGTGTTCTGACAAAGGTTATGCAACACCGTGCACTGACAAATGTTGCGGGTAAGTAAACTGCGATAAAAAACGTTAATATTTTTTAGTGCGTTAAATATTTACAAGTAATTAATCTCAATTAACGCGTTAATGTCCCACCCCTAATATTTATACATTATTTTTATACATTATTACTATCAAAATCACTTTCTCAGTGTTGTTTTTTGCTGTTTTAAAGAAGGAAACAACTTTTCAGATGTTTGAGATGTCACTCAAGCAAAAAATATTGGCGTCAAAGAGCTTTTGTTGGCACAAAAAGCTTCCTTTCTCTATTTTTTCTTTATTTTTTACAGGAGTTTTTGGTGAAACCCACCTATGTTCTACTGCTGATTACTAAAGAATTGAAAGAGTTAGACACAAAACATTTTTTCCTGATGAAAAAAGAGTCTGGTCTTTCTTTTGGTAGTTGTAGTGTTTACGTAGTTATAGAACACAATGTTTTGTGGGTCTTGAAAAATCTGTCAAAATGCTCAAAAACGCTGCCAGTATGGGGTTCTCTGCTTAGAAAACAGGGTGGTAGCCAATGAGTTAAGAGGTCAAAATAGCTTTATAATTCTAAGCATTACAATCACTTATGAATGTGTTTATAGGGTCTTATAAGTACTGGGGTCATAGAAAGTGTTACCTACTGCCCTTTCAACTTGTTGTAGGAGAGCACACACATGTACATGGTGTGCTGGCCTGAGATGGCATCAGCCCTACCTGGGCAGTGAGCTGGGCATTAATGAAGTTTGACAGCAGCTTTTAAACACCTAATAGACTGTGGCCACTAGCCAGCCCAGCACTGGCAAACAAATATCAACATCAACCTCATGCCTAATGATGTACGGCATTTGTTTTGCCTTGTCCATTTCAGATGTACACCTCCACCAATCCTTCCTTAGCACAGATACCTCTCTCTCTTCAATATCAGTGTCTAACAATGTCAACAGTAAAAAAAGCACTATATCTAAAAAAGAACTGGGGAAGGGGAGTAAACAAGAAGTGCTCTCCTGCAACCTCATCCTTTGCTGAAGTGCCCTTAAGCAAGGCATCTAACCCCATACTGCTCAGGGACTGTAACTGAAACTCTGTACCTAAATAACTGTAAGTCGCTCTGGATAAGAGTGTCAGCTAAGTGTAATGTAATGGAAGGTTATGTAAAGGCAACTTGAACATTGTTGTGATATTTGCAGTACTTACAGGCCTTTAGACAGATATTTGCAGACCTCAGTGAAAAAGCACCAACCCATGTGCCACAGCTATGTGCCATGTGCCTATCACACTTCTCATGGGTGAAACAAAAAGAAACACTGATGATGAATCAGTACTTACGAGCTCGCTCCTATTAAAACTTTATTCATCCTCACCCACCACAGTTCTTAATCCTTCAATGCTGTTCAAGGTGAAAGATTGTTTGCATGGCCAAATGTAGTTTTACACATCTAAAAAAACCAAATGGAGTCCACCCTTCCCAGTTAAATAATACAAGATATCAGCACCAAACTTTGCTCCAAAGCAAGCATGCAGAGCATGATTTGCTGGTGGAGACAAAGTTGTAAAGTGGGGAACAGAAGGACACTCAGAAACAACAAAAAATAAGTCAGCATGGCTTATTAAATCCCTCATTCTGTGCTTGGGCGCTCTGAAAAAAAAAAAAAAAAAAACACTGACCGTGATGGAGACAGCTAAGCATTAGCCTTTAATACCTACTGCTCATTGTGGGTATTATAATGAAATGGCTGAATAGATTAATCAGTCATGCAAATGCATTGAAAGCCTAATGGCATCCTACAACAGATGTAAGTGACTGTAGCAGTTCTTATTGACCTATGCCAGACTTCACCAAGGTACATTTAGAAAACACATTGACATATCACTTATATTTTTACATGTATGTAAAAAGGCATGCACATATTCATATGTAGCCTTGTAAATCTGCTTTCTCACAGATGTATCAGGAAACTCTCTCACACACACATGCATACATTCTCTCACATACTGCTTTTGTGTTAGGATTTTAGCAGGACTGGGCCCAAAAACACCACACAAAAAGCCAAGTCCAAATAGTAGGTTTTGGCAGAGAAGAACTACACAAAAACACAAGGTAAAACTGGGTAGAGACAGGCAGGGCAAAAATGGCAAAACAGGGAGCAAAAACTGCATAGCAAAACCAGAAGCACATAAACACACAGCAGACAAACAGAAACAGAGCAAAAACAGTGAAGCGAAACATGCACTGAACAGGTAACGTAAACAGACAATCCGACAAGAGACAAAGAAACAGAGGGGTAAAAAACACGCAAACCAATTAAACAGAAGACAGAAGACTGGACAAGACAAACAAGGGAAAACAGGGAAACAATCGGGAACAGGTGATCACGATGACAAAGAACAGGAGATTACAAGAATCACGATACAAGAAACAGGTGAACACAATGGAAGCATAAGAAGAAATCAAGACAGGGGCGTGGCAAACGGAAGGGCAGAAAGGACAACAAAAACACATGGAACAAAACTGACAGGGGACAGACAACAAACTGGCCAGAAGGGAGCTACAGGAAGAGTCCAAAATAAAACACAAAACACAGAATACTAACATTTTGATTGTGCTTACATGTTAAATGATTACCCTTTCAGACTATTACCACCAAATTATAATACTAGCATGTCTTTGACATCTCAGCACAACCCATTGTATTCAGCTGACTTAATTTGATTTGATGTTACAAATGCAGTTAAGTGGAAAGGTGAGCAGTAGTACTGGTGCACTTTTGTGCAGTGGAGTACAGTGTGTGATTTGCACGCTGGGTAAAGAGCAGTGTGCAGCTGGCTTTCGCTGTCTGTTTCACATGAAGCGGCACAGCAGGTATGAATAATAAAAAGGCTTTTCTATTAGGCACAGTCATTCTCATCACGATGGGCAAACATCTTGTCAGAGAACATGACACATGCAGGCATGTGTACACATACACACGCACACACACATACACACATTCACGCACACACACACACACACACACACACACACACACACACACACACACACCTTTCCTCTCATTTCCTCCTCGCCTGTGTCTCTGGCTCCTGCTTTGTGTTTGATCAGTGGCTGATATCTAACACAAGCAACGGAATGCTAAAACATAAAGAAATGTGTATAGACCAAGGACCAGAGACCAGAGAGAGATATATATATATATAGCTCAAAAAGTTTGATATGACTACATTTACATATGTCTTTTTCTCACCGAAAAAAACATGTTAAATTGATTGCAAAAGTGAGTTTGTGAGCAACAGTCAGAGGATGTGCAGGTAGAGCTGCCCTCAGTTTGCTGTTTAGGAATAATTCCTAGGAAAAAATTCTGGAAACTATAACTATAAGTGAATAGTTTCCAGAATTTTTCAGAGATTTGTAAAACTACCAAGTATTCCAATATCAATCACTCTATGTATGAGTACTGCCCAGAGTCAGACTGAGATGTCCGTAGCCAGCTCCAGCAGCAGCAACAGTCACTGCACCCATCTGTATTGGCAAACGAGTAATCCACAATTATCTGTAGTAGGGAGACATTGCTCCTCTCTGTTATGGATTTAAGTGTAACGTGTAACGTAACGTGTAACGAGGAGAAAAAAAGCACAGTGATGCTTAGGAATTGATTATCACTAAATCCTGCTTAATAATGACTTCTAATGAGCAGATCACTAGTTTTGTCCTTGGCCAGAGAAACAGAAGCCCTCATGGTTCATCTCCTAATACATGTTTTGTGGCGACCACCCAGACCCTCAGTGCCATGCTACTGTGACCTGCGCTGAGTATACTACATGGTTTAGCCCTGCACTGGCTAGGACTTGCATCATCTCAGATTGAGAGGGGGACGCACTACTAAATAAACAAACTGAAAGCTGCGTGATTTAGCCTCATCAGGGTTGCAACCCCAGGAGGAGTCAGGAAGGGACTCACTTACATTCTGCACAGCTTTTAGCTGGCTACCGTTCAACCAGGTCCTGCCAGGCAGCCATGGATTCAGCCCCAACAAAATTCACAGCTCCTGTGCAGCTTAAACAGTGCCACACAGCATAAACAGTGCCACACAGACTGGGCATGGGCCATACATACACACATACTTACCTATACTTCGCTAAGTGAATGTGTGCTGCAACAAAACTTCTCCAGTAATCACAACTGTGGCATAGCTTTTTCTAATTTACAAACCTACGTCACATTGTTGGCCATTTGCGTATTCACTCGTTTTTCCACCTACTTTCTTTCACTGACTAATGGAGGCAATCAGGTTAGAAGAACATTTTCACATACAGCATGCATATGCAACTCAGGGTGACCTGTCGTATTTCAAAAGAGCAAGTACTAAACGGTTTCTCATGAAAGTACTCCTTTAACAAAATAAAACTGACTGTAAACTTATGTTTGATTTTCAACCTTGACACATTTGATGTGTGTAGGTGGCTGTGCTATATACACCATATTAAAAAGTATGTTCTCTACATGGTACTGCCATTAGCTTGGAGAATTCAAACATTATTGAAAATGATAAAGTTGTACACTGCTATGCGAACCATCCTTCATTGACCTTTTATTAAAGCAACACTAAAGCACTTTTGCAACACTGAATAGTGCGGTTGTAGCTCATGGAGGGCCACAAAGCGAATTTAGAAGTGCCGTTCACCCTGTTATGAGTTGATGAACCACTGAAACAATTTTGGAAAGATTATTTCAAGGTTGAAAAAACTACTTCGTGTTTTAAATGCTACTGCTTACTTTACTGTTTACTTTAAGCTGTGTCAGCACTTTAACTAGGTACTTTGGTGCAACACAGTGTCAAACAAATAACTGTGCTATTTAAAAAATCACCTTTGACCTCAATTTGACAGTTTCTTGACATAATGTGTCTGTTGCTGAGTGTATTTGGCCCATCTCTATATTTGCCTCAGCTCAGAGAATCCTGCCATCAGCAGTGGGATAAAATGGAGCATACTATCTAAAAACTGCTCAATGATATCAATCAGACCTGTTGTCGTCATATTTGAGGTGTTAACTCTGCCATCCAATAAAGTTAGAACAATTTGGGGCAGTGGTGACCTAGCGGTTAAGGTATCAGACATGTGACCGCAGGATTGCAGGTTCAAATCCAGGTTCGCCAGTAGTGCCACTGAGGTACTGAGCATAAGCACTGAGTTTGGTACCATGCCTACGCACTGCTCCCTAGGCGCCGTTGTCATGGCTGCCCCCTGCTCACGTTTGTGATGGGTTAAATGCAGAGGCTGAATTTTGTTGTGTGCGGTGATGTGCCGTGTGATCAGAATGACCAATGGGACTGACTTTACTTTTACTTTAAAAACACATGGTTATAGTTACTGTTGTAGTTATAGTTCTCTGTGTGAACTGCCATTTAGGCATTCCATCCCTCTCTCCCTTTATGTTTTTCCCCTCTCTCTCCTCCCATCCTTCATCACTCTCACTTTGTCCTTGTCTCCTTCTCAAACAGGGTACCATCTGTGTTTCCCTCTATCAATTGCAAACCATCACAGACACAGCGCTTCTCCTTTTCCTCTTTCCCTGCTCATGTTGTTGTTGATGTTTTTTGTTTGTTTTCTGAGACAGCTTATCAATAACTCTTTGTTCCGCCAACAAGCCTCCACATCCATCTCCGTTTCATGTGTGAGTGTCCTTGCCCCTTCGGAAAGGCGGACATGTAGAAATCTCATCTTTACCAATCAGACGTGACAGCGGAGTGATTGGTGCTGCCTCTCTGTGGGCGAGACCACACTCACTCACACATACACACACACACACACAGGCCTACAGTGGCCTACTATAAATGCACACTAACACACTCACACAAACATACAGACATATGTAGGCCTACAATATACACACACTTACACATAAGCCTATTACAAATAAACACACAAAATATCCACACACAAACAGAAAGTGGTGCACAGAACTCATGATTTTCCTTAGGCTATCAAACACACTGCACATTTTACACACGTGTGTTAGGATGTAGAGTGTCAAGGGTCTTAAGCGTTAAGCGAGAATCAAAAATTGTGTTTGTTGCTTTTTATTTTTTCCACCACAGGTGATGACAAACAAAGCAGAAGAATATAGAGATGTACTATTTAGAATATTTACAAAATAACCAGGCTATGAGAAGCAAAAAAATGCATAAGCCAATGGCTCAAGATAGACAAAGTTCAAGATTGAGACAAACCCCACACTGCTGAGGGCACAAGACTTTGGAGAACTACAGGTATACATTCTTCTACACAGCTTTCCCTACAACTGAAACTGCATCCCTTTTATGGGATACCTATTCACATCCAGAAGTGCATCACTCCAGTAGCAATGCAGAGGTGTTCCTAGCAAACTGACATCAATACTAAACAACAACATCTAAAAGGGTTCCGCAGTCATTCGTTACAGCAGGCGTTTTACATAATATTAATAAACATATACATGCACAAATATTATCATTTTATACATCCGAACAATTACACAACCACACACACTTGCGAACGTGCCCCACAATATAGCATCCTCGGAACATAATCTAGCTTAATGTCCTAAACACCAATCCATCATCACCAAACTTCTCATGGACATATCTAGTCATGCCTACTCTCACCTCTCCAAATATCAAAACCGAAATCTGAATATTACGGATTTAGTTTACATTAAGCCTTTTCTATATAACGGGTCCCTATGACTACATGACTACATGTCCATGAGAAGTTTTGTGATAGCTTAATGTCCAAAACACAACTGTCAGTTATTCTAAGCCATGTGCTAATAGACTTTAATGGATAAATAGTTAAATGCTGACATCTACCATACTGTAAGGACTTCGGCTTTGACCTTCTGACAGCTTTTAAATTTAGTGCTGATTGATTCATAGACAGTAGAAGAGAATGGACCGTGGGATGGCGTCATTTTCAATGGGAGCCATTGAAGCACAATTTTGAGATTTTTAATTGGTCACCAGGCAACTGCGCAAGCGCGGGGTGACATAAGGTCACGTCGACCAGCGAACCCAAATACTATAAATTGAGTGGTAGATGCTCAATCACAAATCATACAGCGTACGATAATTTTCTTAAGTATTCTTCTACCGTTATAGCTGCAATCACTTAGTGGAATGGGAGGCTAATATTGTACGTGTGGACTTGATTCTTCGTCAACTAACTTTGGTTCCAGGCAGTCTTGCAAGCCAGCATGTCAAGGGAGCTAGCTAGTTAGCATGTAAACTACAAGCTACAGTATAGCGTGTAGCTTAGCTTAGCCATCTTTCTCAATTCACTTGCATCGAATAGTAAAATCCATAAAGATAGCGATTCTGCTTACACAAATACCAAGTTCTAAGCTTATTTTTCGAGAAATAGTGATGTAAATGTTTACCTAACATGAATAGAAAAGTAAACGGGCATGACTGTGGCTACAGCTTGTTATCCAACCAGTACAATACATTTTCTCCTGTGCGACAGAAACTCACTAGCCGTCGCATGATTTATGGCGTCATTTTTAGCATAATGACTAGAGATGTCCAATGACAAGTTTGGTGGTGATTGATCATTGTTTTCGGACATTAAGCTACTTTAAGCTTTTTGATGTTAAGCGTTTTAGGATGTCCCCTGCTACAGCGGTAAGACTTGTCTCTTTAAAATACTAAGCACTAAAACACTAAACACTAAAAGTACTTAGACATTCAAAAATCAGCAGGCAACCCTCAGAAGGTAGAATACTTGTATCATGAGAACATTTTTAAATAAACGAAGCATCTTTACAAACCAATGTTCCGTGTTGTGTTTGTGTATGCGTGGTAAATGTTTATGCATGTTGCTACTCAGCTCCTGGTTCAGGCTATGGTCATCTCTCGCCTCGACTATTGCAACGCCCTTCTGGTTGGCCTTCCTGCTTGTGCAATCAAACCATTGCAAATGGTTCAGAATGCAGCAGCACGACTGGTTTTCAATCAACCCAAAAGGTCACATGTCACTCCTCTCTTCATCAACCTGCATTGGCTCCCGGTGGCTGCCAGAATTCAACACAAAGCTTTGACTCTAGCCTACAAAGTCACTTCTGGATCTGCCCCCACCTATCTCAACGTCATACTGAATGCTTACATCCCATCCAGAATGCTGCGATCCTCCAATACGAACCGCCAGGCCGTACCCTCTCCCAAGACAAAGCGAGGTCACTCCAAACTTTTCTCGGTTGTTGTCCCTCAGTTGTGGAACAACCTACCAATCCCTACAAGAGCAGCAACTTCCCTCTCGACCTTCAAAAAGCTTGTGAAGACCCTTCTTTTCCGAGACTGCTTAACAAAACCAAATTCTACTAACCATCTCTTTACATAGGTACCTTCAATGTTCTCTACACATCTGTTTGCTATTATGTCCTCCTTTTGTAAGTCGCTTTGGATAAAAGCGTCTGCTAAGTGTAATGTAATGTAATGTAATGTAATATGCATGTACATTAATCACAAGCAAAACAATATACAGCATAATAGGTGGATATTTACACACAGTAGTTTGATAAAATGCACAATTCAAGGAGATAGATGGGACAGGAAAAATCTGAGGAATGGGATGGCGTCTCACAACTTGAAAGCGTCCGCCATTAGGACGCTGTGGTGACGCATTAATAAGTTGCGCCATCACAATATGGCCCACTACAAAGTAGTAGTCAACACACATAAACATCAAACACAAGCATGCACACACAGACACACACACACTTACTTGTATTGGTGCATTTACATCAAATCCATGAGCTGCCCCTTCATATGGAAACCAGAGGAGCAAGGTGCCCCACTATCAGGCACAGCCAGGATGCATGCCAACATCCCACTTCCATATCAACAAGCTGGATTTATTCTCAAGCAACTTAGTAAATGTGATACTGTTCCTTACTGTTCCATTCCTTACTGTTCCATTCCTTAGGGTGCTACAGCGCACCTATAGAAATGAGTTGATGAGCATGTAATGTGGAGAAGAAGAAGAACAAATTACGTTGACTGTATGGCAGTCTCGGTGCTCTTTCTTACAAGTTTACAAAGAACACAAAGTACTTGTGCATGTAGGAAGAGCACCTTAGGGAGAAACTATAGCTATTAAATAAAGTAAATAGTTCAGGCTGTTAGTCCCTACTCCCAGGAGTAACACGCACAACTGGCTGCTGACTACAGCTATTCACGCAACCTCATGTGAGCTGTACAGGACAGAGCAGCTGAGGGGATGGCCAACTGGAGCCGTACAGACAGATGCTCAACAAGGGTTAACCTGAACCAGCCGGCTACTTGGTTACATACTTGGTTGTGACGCCATGTATAGCGACCCTGTGCCAAGCTAACTTTACAGCCAGATAGTATATGTCTCAATGTGGCTACACCTGAACAGAGTGTGCATGACGGATCCCCATCTGTCCAGATTCTCAGGTAATCTGGTGATGGGAGCATGTCGTACGTAGCTCCCAATAAAAACTTTAGCCTGTTAGACTCCATACTCCACAAATCCCTCCAAGTAACCTGTTTTCTCTCCACTCCCTCCCAATTCAACCACTGGCTCTGCTTTGCTAGTGACACAGCTTTTACCTGTCTACTAGCTTCTTCTTGCCTGCGTATCTGCTCTACAACCAATCTCCTTTTCTCCTTCTGATCTGCCTTTCTCCACATTGGCTTCCCTGATGTACGCCCCAAGCCTCCCCGCCCAATCTGGACATTTCCCACTATCTCTCCATGTCTAAAGGCTGCCTCCTGCACTGCTACCTTTGGTTTCCACTTTCTCCCTTTGCTCGGGTTAGGAGCCAGACCACTAACTATCCTGTCCTAGCTCCCTGTTAACAACAGCTCTGTCCTAACCTTAGCACACTTAAATTCCTCTACCAGACTATTTATTGGCAGCTGCAGTATGCCCTTCCCATACAGAGCTACACTGCTTAGGCACCGTGGAACCCCTAACCACTTTTTAACGTATGAATTAACCACCCTTTCTAGCTTCTCTACTTTTGATAATGGTACTTCATACACTGACATGGGCCACATTACTCTAGGGAACAGTCCAAATTGCATGCACCACAATTTCAACTTTCCTGGTAGCCCTGACCTGTCAATTTTTTCCAATCCCTCCACCACGTCTTTTCTAAGCTGCTTAACCTGCTCTCGATCACTCAGGTCTGCATTATACCACCTCCCCAGGCTTTTCACTGGTCTCACCCTGATGGATGGGATTTCCTCACCTTCCACCGTGAACTTCTGCTCTACCACTTTTCCCTTGGTGACTGAGATACTCCTTGACTTACTAGGCTTTATCCTTTATCCTCAGCCCACCTGAGATTTGTATTTATCCTTTCCAACAACCTTTTTGTACATGGCACCGTTGTTGTTAACAGAGTCATGTCATCCATGAAAGCTCTAATTGGCGGGAGACGCAGTCCCTCCCGACGCCTTTCCCCTCCCACCACCCACTTAGAAGCTCTTATTACCATTTCCATTGCCATTGTAAAAGCAAGTGGTGAGATCGTACACCCCGCCATAATGCCTACTTCTAGTTTCTGCCAGTCTGATACAAACTCCCCTGTACCTATACACAATCTAATATCTTTAAAGTATTCCTTCATTATATTCACAATCTCAACTGGCACTCTAAAGTATTCACAAGCACTCCAAATCAGACTATGCGGCACCAAGCCAAAGGCATTAGCTAGGTCCAAAAAAACTACATGAAGCTCCCTACCCTCTTGCTTTGCTGTCTGAATTTGGTGCCAAATTACACTAGTGTGCTCAACGCATCCAGCAAAACCTGGGATTCCTGCCTTCTGCACTGTTGTGTCAATTAACCCATTCTTTTCCAAATACTGCACAAGTCTCTTAGCCACTATACCAGACATCCCAACCTCCACAAACTCTGGATCTGAATGAGTTTTCCTCAAGTACTCCTCTACTTCCTCTTTTGAGGTTCTCAATATCCCTCCCTTTTCCTGGTTAAACAACCCTTTCACAAATTTAAAGGGGTCCTTATAAAACAGTGTTCTTACCCGCTCCTTCTCTTTTTTCTTCCTTCTAAGATTCTCAGCTCTCCTAAGAGTTGCTAACCTACATCGTAACTCTTCCTGCAGGGCATCTATACCTTCTTTCTCCTCAATTGTGGCCCTTTTCCAATGTTTTCTTAGCTGCCTCCTTCTTAACACCAATTCACGAATGTCTTTCTGTCGTCTCGACTGACAATGTTGTGCTGGCTCCCTTTTCCTTCTATCACTACTTCCAAACCTATCTAAGCCATAACTATAGATCACTTCCCCCATCCTTTCCAACTTTGCCGTGGCTGTCCCTTTTAATCCTTCCAACACCATTGCCAAGTCTCTGTCTACGGACTCCCAAGTCATCTTATCTTTCGCCTGTGGCCAACTAACCCTAGCTTTCTGCTCACAGGCTTTCTCCCTTTTTGACTGGCTAGGCTCTCCTTCTCCCTCAGTCCCTCTGACCTCCTCCCTCTCTTCCAAGACTGGGTTTCTGATATCCTGCGAACTGGGGTTTTCTACCTGCCCGCTGGACTTCAGCCGACTTAATCCGCAGACTTCTTAGAAAGTACTGCTCAATGCGGTTCCCCTGTCCCACTTTTCCTCTACACCCCTTCTTCCCCTGATGGATTTTAAGGCCTCTCACTGTTGTAATCTTCTGCCAGCCACAGGAACAAACCTGTACTTTCTTTTCTAATTGTTCACTCATTACTCTTTCACTACTTCACTACAAGATAAGATACAGTACCACATTTTGGTGACGAGGATGGCTGTTATTGTGCCTTTACCTGCACCATTCCTGCCTTGCCCTGGCCAACCTGCTATCCAGTTTCCTACATGGCTGAAAATGTTCGACAACTACATGTTGATCATCAATGCTACTAGTGAGGATTGGCTGGCGGCAAGAAAGCGCACCGATCTTCTCCATGCACTTGGCACTGAGGGACTGTTCTACTCTTTACCAAGTACAGGTACTACATGTGATTCTGCTGTGGATGCACTAAAGCTACACTTTGTTCCCAAAGTAAATGTGATTGCCGAACGTCATAAATTTTGTCAGAGGGCAAAATGACCAGATGAGTCGATAAATCAGTTTTGCCAGTCAGTGCATTTGGTGATATGGAAGAACAAATGTTGCGTGATCAACTCATAGAGCGTGTTGCCAATACTCGCATCAGAGACAGACTCTTGCTAGAATCTGAACTGTCTCTAGACAAAGCTATTTCAATGCTTCTGCGTCGGTGAGAGCTATAAATAAACAGCCGAAACAAAACCGCCAAAAAGATAAAAAGAATCCTGTGGCACAACCCGTGCCTGCTGCTCAAATGAAGGTTTCAAACGAAGGCTGCTACCGATGTGGATCTACCAACCATCTTGCAAATATACCTTCATGCCCTGCTGTCCTGTAATTCATGCAGGAAAGTGGGACATTTCTCCAAAGTTTGTCGGTCTACACAAAAGGATGTACATGAAATAGTCATAAACAAACTGACTATGCTTTACATGACTGATACTCTGCAAGATAAAATACTGTGTACTGTGCATATCGATGATAATGGACATTCTCAGGATGTTGAACTGATAGTAGATACAGGTTCATCTGTTTCTATTATTCCTGAACACATTTACCATGCTTACTTCCCTACATGCAAGCTGCTTGAGCATACAGTGAATCTTTTTAAATACTCAAAAGAGAGAATACCTGTTACAGGTTGCATGCAGGCCAAAGTTACCTATGATGGGCATTCAACTACAGGCTCATTCATAGTGGTAAAGTCAGACACTGCTCTGCTGGGACTAGATTTAGTTGCAGCACTACAAACGCACATTGAGGGGACCAAAGTTCTCTCAGCTACCAGCTCTGAGGGTCTTCTTACTGTACAGACAGTACCTACTGCACCATGTCAAACAGCAAAGACTGCACCTGAAATTCAGGTACAGGAGATTGGATGTGCAAAAGGATTTGTGCACAAAATTCAACTTAAACTAGACGCTGTGCCAGTACAACAAAAACTGTGCCAGTACAACAAAAGCTTCCATTCTCTTTGAGGCAGGATGTGTCTGATGAGCTTAATGAACTACAGGAAAAAGGCGTTATAGAATATGTTGATGAATCTCCATTAGTTTCCCCTATCGTCGTGACTCAGAGAAAGGAGGGAGGAAATCTGTGGATGTGTGTTGACCTCAGAGAACCCAACAAAGCCATCGGCAGTGATTGTTACCCATTGCCACACATGGACGAGCTGTCCTCTGAACTGAGAGGAGCCACAGTCTTCTCAACCCAATGGTTGGGTTCAATACCTTGCCTCCGTCTACCACCAGATGCTACTGCATCCTGACAGCTGTGATATAACTGCATTCATCACACACAATAGACTTTTCCGTTTTTGCCACGTCCCATTTTGCTTCGCTTCAGCCCCGTCATGCTTTCAGAAAATGATGTCAATCATACTTACCGGCCTACCAGGAGTACAGGCCTACCTTGATGATTTGTTTTGTTACGGAGCCACTCAACACTAGCACGATGCCAGTCTGCGCAAGGTGCTCCATGCCTTGAATGAAGCTGGACTGAAGCTGAACATGCAGAAATGTAAGTTCAACCAAACATCCTTACGCTTCCTAGGCCAAACCATATACAAAGATGGTCTGCAGCCAGACCAAGATCAGATCAGTGCCGTGGCCAATGCACCAGCTCCACATGATACATCTTCTTTGCAATCATTCTTGGGCCTTGCATCATGGTACAGCAAATTCATCCCTAATTTCTATACCATAATTGAAACACTACGGGCTACACTCAGGGAGTCTACAGAACGGCAGTTCAAATGGACGGCTGGAGCTGAAAACAGTTTCTCAGAAATTAAGAGACTGATAGTTGAGAGCCCTGCACTAGCAGTATATGACCCTACACTGCCCACATATGTACCTACTAATGTGTCTGATTATGGACTGGGGGGTGTACTTAGCCAGTTACATGCAGACAACACAAAGGGAGTACATGTAGTGGCTTTTGCATTCCGCACACTTTCTCCTTCCTGAAAGAAAGTATTCCACCACTGAACGAGAAGCACTGGCATGTGTTTGGGCAGTAGAACACCACTTTGTTCTACGCACAGAGCACCAGGCTCTCACTACATTACTGACATCCAAGGGTACAGGCCGTGATGGACTGCGAGTTGCATGGTGGTCGGCACGTCTGCTTTGCTTCTCATATGATGTAGCTTACCGCGCTGGGAAACAGAATGTGACAGCTGACTTTTTGTCCAGGCTACCATTGCCTACCACTGGAGAAGCTGAAATGGAATCAGACATAGTGGCTACTGTCTTTAAGGACTCTTTACCTGCCATGTCTTTGCCTGAGTTCACTGCTGCAAGCGAAACCTGAGTTTACTCAATTACGACAGCAGATACAGAAAGGTTGGCCAAAATGCAGAAAGAATGTGACAAATGAACTGACTTCATACTTTAATGTGCGAGATGAGCTGGCCATAGATTCACTTGTCATGAGAGGTACTGACTGCGTGATTGTGCCTGCATCACTACGTTCCAAAGTGGTGGACCATGAAGTGCACCAGGGAGTGGTGCGTAGTAAGTAGAGACTGCTACTTCATTTGAGTTGCTGAGAAAAAGTAAGATGCGAACAAAACTAAACACTTCCTGTGTCACAGAAAATTATACCACATGAGCATACCACATGAGCCAATGTATAAAATGTGTGCCCTGTAAAACTGAGTCTGAACCCCCCTGTGCCCTCCCCTCTGGAAGAAGATTATATAGCAATTATTGAAATGTTTATATTTCACCGACGCAAAAAAAGCGGATTTAAAGCACGACATTGTAGTCAGATTCTAGCTGCGCTGCACCACTGAAAACAGCTGTTGCACCTTATATGGGTATTGTTTATTGGTTACCATAGTAATGGTATTATTGAGGGGAATGTTGGTTGTTCCTGTGTCAAGACCAAGGGGATAGGAACATACACGGAAGTTGAAACACCCATGGGGAAATCTCAACCCGGAAAGGGCCCAGTAGCCTTTAACATTCCGTTGACTCCCATTCATTTTAGCGTCACTTTGAAATCAAATAACTTTAGATGAGAAGCCCTCCATACCTTAATATTTGCATTGTTGTAAACTGTAGAGGACACAGCAAAACATATTTGCTTTTATCGGAAATCTGTCATGTTATTGCCTTGTAAGAAACGCCACAAATCATGCGACGGCTAGTGAGTTTCTGTCGCACAGGAGAAAATTTACCGTACTGTTTGGATAACAAGTCGTAGCCATAGTCATGCCCATTTACTTTTCGATTCATGTAAGGGAAACATTTACATCAGCATTTCTCGAAAAATAAGCTTAGAAATTGGTATTTGTTTGTAAGCAGTATCGCTAACTTCATGGTTTTTACCATTCGATGCAAGTGAATTCAGAAAGATGGCTAAGCTAAGCTACACGCTATAGCTTGGTATATACATGCTAACTAGCTAGCTCCCTTGACATGCTGGCTTGCAAGACTGCCTGGCACCAAAGTTAGCTGATGAAGAATCAAGTCCCCACGTACAATATTAAGGGTAGAAAAATACTTATTAAGAAAATTATCATATGCTGCCTTATTTGTGATTGAACATCTACCACTCAATTTATCGCATTCAGGTTCATTGGCCGTCGTGATCGTTCGTCACCACGCGCTTGCGCAGTTGCCTGGTGACCAATTAAAAATGTCAAAATGTTATTTCAATGGCTCCCATTGAAAACGACGCCATCCCACGGTCCGTTCTCTTCTACTGTCTATGGTCAAGACCTCTCGTGGTTGACGTAATGTTAGTTCTGAAGCGTCATCCAAAGATATCTACTTGACAGTGTATGTTCTTAAGAGAGTCTACCTTGGACGCTACAGATTACACTTACACTCCACACACATTGTTATTTGCCCAACAGCAGCTCTGCAAATTGTAAACTTTGTCAAGAGATTTCATGACAAAAAACTGGTTGTGAACGTTAGCATTATCTAGATAATAGGAAAAATTAGATATTGTACGATTAAGTACAAGTAGTTGGCATAATTAGCTAATAATATATATATAGTATAACTTTTATGCCAACAATTGACGCAAGCAACCTCTAAATTATTTTTTTTCCAATGTGGCTAGTAGATTTTCTAACTTACCAGCCAATCAGAAGCTATTTTTTCCTGATGAATATAAGACATGCATGTTTCTTTAGGTAGTTTTATTTTTTCCTTTTTTCCTTTTTTTAACTTTACCATTTATATCCAACTCCCATTTTATTTCTCTAATCACCTGGTCACATCACATTTGGTTGCTTTTACATTCAATCACCCCCATCAAGTTCGCTGATGACACAACAGTGGTGGACCTCATCAGTGACGACGATGACTCAGCATACAGAGAGGAGGTACTGTACATCAACTCATCAACTGGTGTGACAGAAACAACCTACCACTCAATGTCAAGAAAAACAAAAGAAATAACTGTGGACTTCAGGAAACAACACCCGACACACCCCACTCACAATCAATGGAAGTGCCGTGGAGTCCGTGAAAATAACAACGTTTCTGGGAGTGCACATCACAGATGACCTCACATGGACCACCAACACCACCTCCCTGGTCAAAAAAGCACAGACATGCCTTCACTTCCTGCGCAGGATGAGGACAGCTGACCTCCCCACTTCTGCACTCACCACCTTCTACAGGGGTGCTATTGAGAGCATCCTTACCAGCAGCCTCTCTGTCTGGCACGGCAGCTGCTCAGCTGCGGACAAGACAGCTCTACAGAGGACTGCAGAAAAGATCATCAGATCACCACAACCAGCCATTCAGGGCCTATATACATCACACTGTTCCAAGAGAGCTACCAACATCATCAAGGACACCACTAGAGTAACCACCTGCTAATAAGCCCAAGGGGGGACAAGGGTTTCTGAGGGACAATGTGGGACACCGCTCGGCACGGGCACGGGCAGACTCACTGGTTTTACCCATTTCTAGCACATACCACCTTATATATAATAATGCCCTATTCCCCTAAACATGTGTAATTGCTGATGTATGCTCATGAATAGGCCACCCAGTGTGTATTTTTTCTAAATAAAGATTCATAATATTTTGACCATTCAATGAATTGACAGATGCACTTCCACTATTTACTTAAAGGGCATGTTGCAGGGTTCATAAGTAACAAATGAATACCACTTTCTTGTTGATAATACACATTTAAACTGCTATCCATTGTATTTGATTTTGATGGGTATC
>JARGSH010000101.1:0-77335 GCA_030340665.1 Neosalanx taihuensis | reverse complement strand
CACTAACCCTAACCTAACCCTAACCCTAACCCTAACCCTAACCCTAACCCTAACCCTAACCCTAACCCTAACCCTAACCCTAACCCTAACCCTAACCCTAACCCTAACCCTAACCCTAACCCTAACCCTAACCCTAACCCTAACCCTAACCCTAACCCTAACCCTAACCCTAACCCTAACCCTAACCCTAACCCTAACCCTAACCCTAACCCTAACCCTAACCCTAACCCTAACCCTAACCCTAACCCTAACCCTAACCCTAACCCTAACCCTAACCCTAACCACCTAACCCTAACCCTAACCCTAACCCTAACCCTAACCCTAACCCTAACCCTAACCCTAACCCTAACCCTAACCCTAACCCTAACCCTAACCCTAACCCTAACCCTAACCCTAACCCTAACCCTAACCCTAACCCTAACCCTAACCCTAACCCTAACCCTAACCCTAACCCTAACCCTAACCCTAACCCTAACCCTAACCCTAACCCTAACCCTAACCCTAACCCTAACCCTAACCCTAACCCTAACCCTAACCCTAACCCTAACCCTAACCCTAACCCTAACCCTAACCCTAACCCTAACCCTAACCCTAACCCTAACCCTAACCCTAACCCTAACCCTAACCCTAACCCTAACCCTAACCCTAACCCTAACCCTAACCCTAACCCTAACCCTAACCCTAACCCTAACCCTAACCCTAACCCTAACCCTAACCCTAACCCTAACCCTAACCCTAACCCTAACCCTAACCCTAACCCTAACCCTAACCCTAACCCTAACCCTAACCCTAACCCTAACCCTAACCCTAACCCTAACCCTAACCCTAACCCTAACCCTAACCCTAACCCTAACCCTAACCCTAACCCTAACCCTAACCCTAACCCTAACCCTAACCCTAACCCTAACCCTAACCCTAACCCTAACCCTAACCCTAACCCTAACCCTAACCCTAACCCTAACCCTAACCCTAACCCTAACCCTAACCCTAACCCTAACCCTAACCCTAACCCTAACCCTAACCCTAACCCTAACCCTAACCCTAACCCTAACCCTAACCCTAACCCTAACCCTAACCCTAACCCTAACCCTAACCCTAACCCTAACCCTAACCCTAACCCTAACCCTAACCCTAACCCTAACCCTAACCCTAACCCTAACCCTAACCCTAACCCTAACCCTAACCCTAACCCTAACCCTAACCCTAACCCTAACCCTAACCCTAACCCTAACCCTAACCCTAACCCTAACCCTAACCCTAACCCTAACCCTAACCCTAACCCTAACCCTAACCCTAACCCTAACCCTAACCCTAACCCTAACCCTAACCCTAACCCTAACCCTAACCCTAACCCTAACCCTAACCCTAACCCTAACCCTAACCCTAACCCTAACCCTAACCCTAACCCTAACCCTAACCCTAACCCTAACCCTAACCCTAACCCTAACCCTAACCCTAACCCTAACCCTAACCCTAACCCTAACCCTAACCCTAACCCTAACCCTAACCCTAACCCTAACCCTAACCCTAACCCTAACCCTAACCCTAACCCTAACCCTAACCCTAACCCTAACCCTAACCCTAACCCTAACCCTAACCCTAACCCTAACCCTAACCCTAACCCTAACCCTAACCCTAACCCTAACCCTAACCCTAACCCTAACCCTAACCCTAACCCTAACCCTAACCCTAACCCTAACCCTAACCCTAACCCTAACCCTAACCCTAACCCTAACCCTAACCCTAACCCTAACCCTAACCCTAACCCTAACCCTAACCCTAACCCTAACCCTAACCCTAACCCTAACCCTAACCCTAACCCTAACCCTAACCCTAACCCTAACCCTAACCCTAACCCTAACCCTAACCCTAACCCTAACCCTAACCCTAACCCTAACCCTAACCCTAACCCTAACCCTAACCCTAACCCTAACCCTAACCCTAACCCTAACCCTAACCCTAACCCTAACCCTAACCCTAACCCTAACCCTAACCCTAACCCTAACCCTAACCCTAACCCTAACCCTAACCCTAACCCTAACCCTAACCCTAACCCTAACCCTAACCCTAACCCTAACCCTAACCCTAACCCTAACCCTAACCCTAACCCTAACCCTAACCCTAACCCTAACCCTAACCCTAACCCTAACCCTAACCCTAACCCTAACCCTAACCCTAACCCTAACCCTAACCCTAACCCTAACCCTAACCCTAACCCTAACCCTAACCCTAACCCTAACCCTAACCCTAACCCTAACCCTAACCCTAACCCTAACCCTAACCCTAACCCTAACCCTAACCCTAACCCTAACCCTAACCCTAACCCTAACCCTAACCCTAACCCTAACCCTAACCCTAACCCTAACCCTAACCCTAACCCTAACCCTAACCCTAACCCTAACCCTAACCCTAACCCTAACCCTAACCCTAACCCTAACCCTAACCCTAACCCTAACCCTAACCCTAACCCTAACCCTAACCCTAACCCTAACCCTAACCCTAACCCTAACCCTAACCCTAACCCTAACCCTAACCCTAACCCTAACCCTAACCCTAACCCTAACCCTAACCCTAACCCTAACCCTAACCCTAACCCTAACCCTAACCCTAACCCTAACCCTAACCCTAACCCTAACCCTAACCCTAACCCTAACCCTAACCCTAACCCTAACCCTAACCCTAACCCTAACCCTAACCCTAACCCTAACCCTAACCCTAACCCTAACCCTAACCCTAACCCTAACCCTAACCCTAACCCTAACCCTAACCCTAACCCTAACCCTAACCCTAACCCTAACCCTAACCCTAACCCTAACCCTAACCCTAACCCTAACCCTAACCCAACCCGAACCCCAACCTGACCCATAACCCTAACCACAACCACAACCCTAAGCCTAAACACAACCCTATTTGAGGGTTAAGGTTAGGATTAGGGTTCAGGGACAGGCTATGGTTAAGGTTAGAGGATGAGTCAGGGCTGGTTAGGGTTAGAAAAGGCCCATTAGAGGATCGGTCAGGGCTGGACTTTGAAGATTTTTCGCATATTCCCATTCATTACAATGGGACCCACTTTCACCCCTCATAACTTTGGAACCGTGCGTCTTAGAGCTTCGGAACCAACGTCCGCCTACCATAATTCGGCCACGGGCAACACGCCTGTCTTGTCCCCGAGTTTCTACGACCTTCCGTTCCCGAGATACAGCCCTTTTCCGGCCCAAAACGGATGTAGCTCCCGAACGGAAGGTCCCACGATCACGAGACCACCGCCATTCGAACCGGGGTGTCCCAATTAGTCTGTGTACTCAATCTCAAGCCGTTCTTGGACCCACAAAGGCCACAAAGGACCACTCAAAGGATCGGTCATCTCTGGACTTTGAATAATTTTCGCATTTCCCATCCATTTCAATGGGACGACCTTTCACCCTTTGTAACTCGGGAACCGTGCGTCCTACAGCTTCCAAACCAAGATCCGCCTGCCATAATTCGGCCACGGGCAACACGCCTGTCTTGTCCCCGAGTTTCTACGACCTTCCGTTCCAGAGATACATCCGTTTCCGGCCCAAAACGGATGTAGCTCCCGAACGGAAGCTCCCACGATCACGAGACCACCGCCATTCGAACCGGGGTGTCCCAATTAGTCTGTGTACTCAATCTCATCCACTTGTAGTACCCAGAAAGGCCAGAAATGACTGACTTAGAGGATCGGTCGAGGATCGGTCAATGACCGATCGTGGTTATCAACCTTATACCTAACCCTAACCCTAACCCTAACCCTAACCCTAACCCTAACCCTAACCCTAACCCTAACCCTAACCCTAACCCAACCCGAACCCAACCCGAACCCCAACCCGAACCCCAACCTGACCCATAACCCTAACCACAACCACAACCCTAAGCCTAAACACAACCCTATTTGAGGGTTAAGGTTAGGATTAGGGTTCAGGGACAGGCTATGGTTAAGGTTAGAGGATGAGTCAGGGCTGGTTAGGGTTAGAAAAGGCCCATTAGAGGATCGGTCAGGGCTGGACTTTGAAGATTTTTCGCATATTCCCATTCATTACAATGGGACCCACTTTCACCCCTCATAACTTTGGAACCGTGCGTCTTAGAGCTTCGGAACCAACGTCCGCCTACCATAATTCGGCCACGGGCAACACGCCTGTCTTGTCCCCGAGTTTCTACGACCTTCCGTTCCCGAGATACAGCCCTTTTCCGGCCCAAAACGGATGTAGCTCCCGAACGGAAGGTCCCACGATCACGAGACCACCGCCATTCGAACCGGGGTGTCCCAATTAGTCTGTGTACTCAATCTCAAGCCGTTCTTGGACCCACAAAGGCCACAAAGGACCACTCAAAGGATCGGTCATCTCTGGACTTTGAATAATTTTCGCATTTCCCATCCATTTCAATGGGACGACCTTTCACCCTTTGTAACTCGGGAACCGTGCGTCCTACAGCTTCCAAACCAAGATCCGCCTGCCATAATTCGGCCACGGGCAACACGCCTGTCTTGTCCCCGAGTTTCTACGACCTTCCGTTCCAGAGATACATCCGTTTCCGGCCCAAAACGGATGTAGCTCCCGAACGGAAGCTCCCACGATCACGAGACCACCGCCATTCGAACCGGGGTGTCCCAATTAGTCTGTGTACTCAATCTCATCCACTTGTAGTACCCAGAAAGGCCAGAAATGACTGACTTAGAGGATCGGTCGAGGATCGGTCAATGACCGATCGTGGTTATCAACCTTATACCTAACCCTAACCCTAACCCTAACCCTAACCCTAACCCTAACCCTAACCCTAACCCTAACCCTAACCCTAACCCAACCCGAACCCAACCCGAACCCCAACCCGAACCCCAACCTGACCCATAACCCTAACCACAACCACAACCCTAAGCCTAAACACAACCCTATTTGAGGGTTAAGGTTAGGATTAGGGTTCAGGGACAGGCTATGGTTAAGGTTAGAGGATGAGTCAGGGCTGGTTAGGGTTAGAAAAGGCCCATTAGAGGATCGGTCAGGGCTGGACTTTGAAGATTTTTCGCATATTCCCATTCATTACAATGGGACCCACTTTCACCCCTCATAACTTTGGAACCGTGCGTCTTAGAGCTTCGGAACCAACGTCCGCCTACCATAATTCGGCCACGGGCAACACGCCTGTCTTGTCCCCGAGTTTCTACGACCTTCCGTTCCCGAGATACAGCCCTTTTCCGGCCCAAAACGGATGTAGCTCCCGAACGGAAGGTCCCACGATCACGAGACCACCGCCATTCGAACCGGGGTGTCCCAATTAGTCTGTGTACTCAATCTCAAGCCGTTCTTGGACCCACAAAGGCCACAAAGGACCACTCAAAGGATCGGTCATCTCTGGACTTTGAATAATTTTCGCATTTCCCATCCATTTCAATGGGACGACCTTTCACCCTTTGTAACTCGGGAACCGTGCGTCCTACAGCTTCCAAACCAAGATCCGCCTGCCATAATTCGGCCACGGGCAACACGCCTGTCTTGTCCCCGAGTTTCTACGACCTTCCGTTCCAGAGATACATCCGTTTCCGGCCCAAAACGGATGTAGCTCCCGAACGGAAGCTCCCACGATCACGAGACCACCGCCATTCGAACCGGGGTGTCCCAATTAGTCTGTGTACTCAATCTCATCCACTTGTAGTACCCAGAAAGGCCAGAAATGACTGACTTAGAGGATCGGTCGAGGATCGGTCAATGACCGATCGTGGTTATCAACCTTATACCTAACCCTAACCCTAACCCTAACCCTAACCCTAACCCTAACCCTAACCCTAACCCTAACCCTAACCCTAACCCAACCCGAACCCAACCCGAACCCCAACCCGAACCCCAACCTGACCCATAACCCTAACCACAACCACAACCCTAAGCCTAAACACAACCCTATTTGAGGGTTAAGGTTAGGATTAGGGTTCAGGGACAGGCTATGGTTAAGGTTAGAGGATGAGTCAGGGCTGGTTAGGGTTAGAAAAGGCCCATTAGAGGATCGGTCAGGGCTGGACTTTGAAGATTTTTCGCATATTCCCATTCATTACAATGGGACCCACTTTCACCCCTCATAACTTTGGAACCGTGCGTCTTAGAGCTTCGGAACCAACGTCCGCCTACCATAATTCGGCCACGGGCAACACGCCTGTCTTGTCCCCGAGTTTCTACGACCTTCCGTTCCCGAGATACAGCCCTTTTCCGGCCCAAAACGGATGTAGCTCCCGAACGGAAGGTCCCACGATCACGAGACCACCGCCATTCGAACCGGGGTGTCCCAATTAGTCTGTGTACTCAATCTCAAGCCGTTCTTGGACCCACAAAGGCCACAAAGGACCACTCAAAGGATCGGTCATCTCTGGACTTTGAATAATTTTCGCATTTCCCATCCATTTCAATGGGACGACCTTTCACCCTTTGTAACTCGGGAACCGTGCGTCCTACAGCTTCCAAACCAAGATCCGCCTGCCATAATTCGGCCACGGGCAACACGCCTGTCTTGTCCCCGAGTTTCTACGACCTTCCGTTCCAGAGATACATCCGTTTCCGGCCCAAAACGGATGTAGCTCCCGAACGGAAGCTCCCACGATCACGAGACCACCGCCATTCGAACCGGGGTGTCCCAATTAGTCTGTGTACTCAATCTCATCCACTTGTAGTACCCAGAAAGGCCAGAAATGACTGACTTAGAGGATCGGTCGAGGATCGGTCAATGACCGATCGTGGTTATCAACCTTATACCTAACCCTAACCCTAACCCTAACCCTAACCCTAACCCTAACCCTAACCCTAACCCTAACCCTAACCCAACCCGAACCCAACCCGAACCCCAACCCGAACCCCAACCTGACCCATAACCCTAACCACAACCACAACCCTAAGCCTAAACACAACCCTATTTGAGGGTTAAGGTTAGGATTAGGGTTCAGGGACAGGCTATGGTTAAGGTTAGAGGATGAGTCAGGGCTGGTTAGGGTTAGAAAAGGCCCATTAGAGGATCGGTCAGGGCTGGACTTTGAAGATTTTTCGCATATTCCCATTCATTACAATGGGACCCACTTTCACCCCTCATAACTTTGGAACCGTGCGTCTTAGAGCTTCGGAACCAACGTCCGCCTACCATAATTCGGCCACGGGCAACACGCCTGTCTTGTCCCCGAGTTTCTACGACCTTCCGTTCCCGAGATACAGCCCTTTTCCGGCCCAAAACGGATGTAGCTCCCGAACGGAAGGTCCCACGATCACGAGACCACCGCCATTCGAACCGGGGTGTCCCAATTAGTCTGTGTACTCAATCTCAAGCCGTTCTTGGACCCACAAAGGCCACAAAGGACCACTCAAAGGATCGGTCATCTCTGGACTTTGAATAATTTTCGCATTTCCCATCCATTTCAATGGGACGACCTTTCACCCTTTGTAACTCGGGAACCGTGCGTCCTACAGCTTCCAAACCAAGATCCGCCTGCCATAATTCGGCCACGGGCAACACGCCTGTCTTGTCCCCGAGTTTCTACGACCTTCCGTTCCAGAGATACATCCGTTTCCGGCCCAAAACGGATGTAGCTCCCGAACGGAAGCTCCCACGATCACGAGACCACCGCCATTCGAACCGGGGTGTCCCAATTAGTCTGTGTACTCAATCTCATCCACTTGTAGTACCCAGAAAGGCCAGAAATGACTGACTTAGAGGATCGGTCGAGGATCGGTCAATGACCGATCGTGGTTATCAACCTTATACCTAACCCTAACCCTAACCCTAACCCTAACCCTAACCCTAACCCTAACCCTAACCCTAACCCTAACCCTAACCCAACCCGAACCCAACCCGAACCCCAACCCGAACCCCAACCTGACCCATAACCCTAACCACAACCACAACCCTAAGCCTAAACACAACCCTATTTGAGGGTTAAGGTTAGGATTAGGGTTCAGGGACAGGCTATGGTTAAGGTTAGAGGATGAGTCAGGGCTGGTTAGGGTTAGAAAAGGCCCATTAGAGGATCGGTCAGGGCTGGACTTTGAAGATTTTTCGCATATTCCCATTCATTACAATGGGACCCACTTTCACCCCTCATAACTTTGGAACCGTGCGTCTTAGAGCTTCGGAACCAACGTCCGCCTACCATAATTCGGCCACGGGCAACACGCCTGTCTTGTCCCCGAGTTTCTACGACCTTCCGTTCCCGAGATACAGCCCTTTTCCGGCCCAAAACGGATGTAGCTCCCGAACGGAAGGTCCCACGATCACGAGACCACCGCCATTCGAACCGGGGTGTCCCAATTAGTCTGTGTACTCAATCTCAAGCCGTTCTTGGACCCACAAAGGCCACAAAGGACCACTCAAAGGATCGGTCATCTCTGGACTTTGAATAATTTTCGCATTTCCCATCCATTTCAATGGGACGACCTTTCACCCTTTGTAACTCGGGAACCGTGCGTCCTACAGCTTCCAAACCAAGATCCGCCTGCCATAATTCGGCCACGGGCAACACGCCTGTCTTGTCCCCGAGTTTCTACGACCTTCCGTTCCAGAGATACATCCGTTTCCGGCCCAAAACGGATGTAGCTCCCGAACGGAAGCTCCCACGATCACGAGACCACCGCCATTCGAACCGGGGTGTCCCAATTAGTCTGTGTACTCAATCTCATCCACTTGTAGTACCCAGAAAGGCCAGAAATGACTGACTTAGAGGATCGGTCGAGGATCGGTCAATGACCGATCGTGGTTATCAACCTTATACCTAACCCTAACCCTAACCCTAACCCTAACCCTAACCCTAACCCTAACCCTAACCCTAACCCTAACCCTAACCCAACCCGAACCCAACCCGAACCCCAACCCGAACCCCAACCTGACCCATAACCCTAACCACAACCACAACCCTAAGCCTAAACACAACCCTATTTGAGGGTTAAGGTTAGGATTAGGGTTCAGGGACAGGCTATGGTTAAGGTTAGAGGATGAGTCAGGGCTGGTTAGGGTTAGAAAAGGCCCATTAGAGGATCGGTCAGGGCTGGACTTTGAAGATTTTTCGCATATTCCCATTCATTACAATGGGACCCACTTTCACCCCTCATAACTTTGGAACCGTGCGTCTTAGAGCTTCGGAACCAACGTCCGCCTACCATAATTCGGCCACGGGCAACACGCCTGTCTTGTCCCCGAGTTTCTACGACCTTCCGTTCCCGAGATACAGCCCTTTTCCGGCCCAAAACGGATGTAGCTCCCGAACGGAAGGTCCCACGATCACGAGACCACCGCCATTCGAACCGGGGTGTCCCAATTAGTCTGTGTACTCAATCTCAAGCCGTTCTTGGACCCACAAAGGCCACAAAGGACCACTCAAAGGATCGGTCATCTCTGGACTTTGAATAATTTTCGCATTTCCCATCCATTTCAATGGGACGACCTTTCACCCTTTGTAACTCGGGAACCGTGCGTCCTACAGCTTCCAAACCAAGATCCGCCTGCCATAATTCGGCCACGGGCAACACGCCTGTCTTGTCCCCGAGTTTCTACGACCTTCCGTTCCAGAGATACATCCGTTTCCGGCCCAAAACGGATGTAGCTCCCGAACGGAAGCTCCCACGATCACGAGACCACCGCCATTCGAACCGGGGTGTCCCAATTAGTCTGTGTACTCAATCTCATCCACTTGTAGTACCCAGAAAGGCCAGAAATGACTGACTTAGAGGATCGGTCGAGGATCGGTCAATGACCGATCGTGGTTATCAACCTTATACCTAACCCTAACCCTAACCCTAACCCTAACCCTAACCCTAACCCTAACCCTAACCCTAACCCTAACCCTAACCCAACCCGAACCCAACCCGAACCCCAACCCGAACCCCAACCTGACCCATAACCCTAACCACAACCACAACCCTAAGCCTAAACACAACCCTATTTGAGGGTTAAGGTTAGGATTAGGGTTCAGGGACAGGCTATGGTTAAGGTTAGAGGATGAGTCAGGGCTGGTTAGGGTTAGAAAAGGCCCATTAGAGGATCGGTCAGGGCTGGACTTTGAAGATTTTTCGCATATTCCCATTCATTACAATGGGACCCACTTTCACCCCTCATAACTTTGGAACCGTGCGTCTTAGAGCTTCGGAACCAACGTCCGCCTACCATAATTCGGCCACGGGCAACACGCCTGTCTTGTCCCCGAGTTTCTACGACCTTCCGTTCCCGAGATACAGCCCTTTTCCGGCCCAAAACGGATGTAGCTCCCGAACGGAAGGTCCCACGATCACGAGACCACCGCCATTCGAACCGGGGTGTCCCAATTAGTCTGTGTACTCAATCTCAAGCCGTTCTTGGACCCACAAAGGCCACAAAGGACCACTCAAAGGATCGGTCATCTCTGGACTTTGAATAATTTTCGCATTTCCCATCCATTTCAATGGGACGACCTTTCACCCTTTGTAACTCGGGAACCGTGCGTCCTACAGCTTCCAAACCAAGATCCGCCTGCCATAATTCGGCCACGGGCAACACGCCTGTCTTGTCCCCGAGTTTCTACGACCTTCCGTTCCAGAGATACATCCGTTTCCGGCCCAAAACGGATGTAGCTCCCGAACGGAAGCTCCCACGATCACGAGACCACCGCCATTCGAACCGGGGTGTCCCAATTAGTCTGTGTACTCAATCTCATCCACTTGTAGTACCCAGAAAGGCCAGAAATGACTGACTTAGAGGATCGGTCGAGGATCGGTCAATGACCGATCGTGGTTATCAACCTTATACCTAACCCTAACCCTAACCCTAACCCTAACCCTAACCCTAACCCTAACCCTAACCCTAACCCTAACCCTAACCCAACCCGAACCCAACCCGAACCCCAACCCGAACCCCAACCTGACCCATAACCCTAACCACAACCACAACCCTAAGCCTAAACACAACCCTATTTGAGGGTTAAGGTTAGGATTAGGGTTCAGGGACAGGCTATGGTTAAGGTTAGAGGATGAGTCAGGGCTGGTTAGGGTTAGAAAAGGCCCATTAGAGGATCGGTCAGGGCTGGACTTTGAAGATTTTTCGCATATTCCCATTCATTACAATGGGACCCACTTTCACCCCTCATAACTTTGGAACCGTGCGTCTTAGAGCTTCGGAACCAACGTCCGCCTACCATAATTCGGCCACGGGCAACACGCCTGTCTTGTCCCCGAGTTTCTACGACCTTCCGTTCCCGAGATACAGCCCTTTTCCGGCCCAAAACGGATGTAGCTCCCGAACGGAAGGTCCCACGATCACGAGACCACCGCCATTCGAACCGGGGTGTCCCAATTAGTCTGTGTACTCAATCTCAAGCCGTTCTTGGACCCACAAAGGCCACAAAGGACCACTCAAAGGATCGGTCATCTCTGGACTTTGAATAATTTTCGCATTTCCCATCCATTTCAATGGGACGACCTTTCACCCTTTGTAACTCGGGAACCGTGCGTCCTACAGCTTCCAAACCAAGATCCGCCTGCCATAATTCGGCCACGGGCAACACGCCTGTCTTGTCCCCGAGTTTCTACGACCTTCCGTTCCAGAGATACATCCGTTTCCGGCCCAAAACGGATGTAGCTCCCGAACGGAAGCTCCCACGATCACGAGACCACCGCCATTCGAACCGGGGTGTCCCAATTAGTCTGTGTACTCAATCTCATCCACTTGTAGTACCCAGAAAGGCCAGAAATGACTGACTTAGAGGATCGGTCGAGGATCGGTCAATGACCGATCGTGGTTATCAACCTTATACCTAACCCTAACCCTAACCCTAACCCTAACCCTAACCCTAACCCTAACCCTAACCCTAACCCTAACCCTAACCCAACCCGAACCCAACCCGAACCCCAACCCGAACCCCAACCTGACCCATAACCCTAACCACAACCACAACCCTAAGCCTAAACACAACCCTATTTGAGGGTTAAGGTTAGGATTAGGGTTCAGGGACAGGCTATGGTTAAGGTTAGAGGATGAGTCAGGGCTGGTTAGGGTTAGAAAAGGCCCATTAGAGGATCGGTCAGGGCTGGACTTTGAAGATTTTTCGCATATTCCCATTCATTACAATGGGACCCACTTTCACCCCTCATAACTTTGGAACCGTGCGTCTTAGAGCTTCGGAACCAACGTCCGCCTACCATAATTCGGCCACGGGCAACACGCCTGTCTTGTCCCCGAGTTTCTACGACCTTCCGTTCCCGAGATACAGCCCTTTTCCGGCCCAAAACGGATGTAGCTCCCGAACGGAAGGTCCCACGATCACGAGACCACCGCCATTCGAACCGGGGTGTCCCAATTAGTCTGTGTACTCAATCTCAAGCCGTTCTTGGACCCACAAAGGCCACAAAGGACCACTCAAAGGATCGGTCATCTCTGGACTTTGAATAATTTTCGCATTTCCCATCCATTTCAATGGGACGACCTTTCACCCTTTGTAACTCGGGAACCGTGCGTCCTACAGCTTCCAAACCAAGATCCGCCTGCCATAATTCGGCCACGGGCAACACGCCTGTCTTGTCCCCGAGTTTCTACGACCTTCCGTTCCAGAGATACATCCGTTTCCGGCCCAAAACGGATGTAGCTCCCGAACGGAAGCTCCCACGATCACGAGACCACCGCCATTCGAACCGGGGTGTCCCAATTAGTCTGTGTACTCAATCTCATCCACTTGTAGTACCCAGAAAGGCCAGAAATGACTGACTTAGAGGATCGGTCGAGGATCGGTCAATGACCGATCGTGGTTATCAACCTTATACCTAACCCTAACCCTAACCCTAACCCTAACCCTAACCCTAACCCTAACCCTAACCCTAACCCTAACCCTAACCCAACCCGAACCCAACCCGAACCCCAACCCGAACCCCAACCTGACCCATAACCCTAACCACAACCACAACCCTAAGCCTAAACACAACCCTATTTGAGGGTTAAGGTTAGGATTAGGGTTCAGGGACAGGCTATGGTTAAGGTTAGAGGATGAGTCAGGGCTGGTTAGGGTTAGAAAAGGCCCATTAGAGGATCGGTCAGGGCTGGACTTTGAAGATTTTTCGCATATTCCCATTCATTACAATGGGACCCACTTTCACCCCTCATAACTTTGGAACCGTGCGTCTTAGAGCTTCGGAACCAACGTCCGCCTACCATAATTCGGCCACGGGCAACACGCCTGTCTTGTCCCCGAGTTTCTACGACCTTCCGTTCCCGAGATACAGCCCTTTTCCGGCCCAAAACGGATGTAGCTCCCGAACGGAAGGTCCCACGATCACGAGACCACCGCCATTCGAACCGGGGTGTCCCAATTAGTCTGTGTACTCAATCTCAAGCCGTTCTTGGACCCACAAAGGCCACAAAGGACCACTCAAAGGATCGGTCATCTCTGGACTTTGAATAATTTTCGCATTTCCCATCCATTTCAATGGGACGACCTTTCACCCTTTGTAACTCGGGAACCGTGCGTCCTACAGCTTCCAAACCAAGATCCGCCTGCCATAATTCGGCCACGGGCAACACGCCTGTCTTGTCCCCGAGTTTCTACGACCTTCCGTTCCAGAGATACATCCGTTTCCGGCCCAAAACGGATGTAGCTCCCGAACGGAAGCTCCCACGATCACGAGACCACCGCCATTCGAACCGGGGTGTCCCAATTAGTCTGTGTACTCAATCTCATCCACTTGTAGTACCCAGAAAGGCCAGAAATGACTGACTTAGAGGATCGGTCGAGGATCGGTCAATGACCGATCGTGGTTATCAACCTTATACCTAACCCTAACCCTAACCCTAACCCTAACCCTAACCCTAACCCTAACCCTAACCCTAACCCTAACCCTAACCCAACCCGAACCCAACCCGAACCCCAACCCGAACCCCAACCTGACCCATAACCCTAACCACAACCACAACCCTAAGCCTAAACACAACCCTATTTGAGGGTTAAGGTTAGGATTAGGGTTCAGGGACAGGCTATGGTTAAGGTTAGAGGATGAGTCAGGGCTGGTTAGGGTTAGAAAAGGCCCATTAGAGGATCGGTCAGGGCTGGACTTTGAAGATTTTTCGCATATTCCCATTCATTACAATGGGACCCACTTTCACCCCTCATAACTTTGGAACCGTGCGTCTTAGAGCTTCGGAACCAACGTCCGCCTACCATAATTCGGCCACGGGCAACACGCCTGTCTTGTCCCCGAGTTTCTACGACCTTCCGTTCCCGAGATACAGCCCTTTTCCGGCCCAAAACGGATGTAGCTCCCGAACGGAAGGTCCCACGATCACGAGACCACCGCCATTCGAACCGGGGTGTCCCAATTAGTCTGTGTACTCAATCTCAAGCCGTTCTTGGACCCACAAAGGCCACAAAGGACCACTCAAAGGATCGGTCATCTCTGGACTTTGAATAATTTTCGCATTTCCCATCCATTTCAATGGGACGACCTTTCACCCTTTGTAACTCGGGAACCGTGCGTCCTACAGCTTCCAAACCAAGATCCGCCTGCCATAATTCGGCCACGGGCAACACGCCTGTCTTGTCCCCGAGTTTCTACGACCTTCCGTTCCAGAGATACATCCGTTTCCGGCCCAAAACGGATGTAGCTCCCGAACGGAAGCTCCCACGATCACGAGACCACCGCCATTCGAACCGGGGTGTCCCAATTAGTCTGTGTACTCAATCTCATCCACTTGTAGTACCCAGAAAGGCCAGAAATGACTGACTTAGAGGATCGGTCGAGGATCGGTCAATGACCGATCGTGGTTATCAACCTTATACCTAACCCTAACCCTAACCCTAACCCTAACCCTAACCCTAACCCTAACCCTAACCCTAACCCTAACCCTAACCCAACCCGAACCCAACCCGAACCCCAACCCGAACCCCAACCTGACCCATAACCCTAACCACAACCACAACCCTAAGCCTAAACACAACCCTATTTGAGGGTTAAGGTTAGGATTAGGGTTCAGGGACAGGCTATGGTTAAGGTTAGAGGATGAGTCAGGGCTGGTTAGGGTTAGAAAAGGCCCATTAGAGGATCGGTCAGGGCTGGACTTTGAAGATTTTTCGCATATTCCCATTCATTACAATGGGACCCACTTTCACCCCTCATAACTTTGGAACCGTGCGTCTTAGAGCTTCGGAACCAACGTCCGCCTACCATAATTCGGCCACGGGCAACACGCCTGTCTTGTCCCCGAGTTTCTACGACCTTCCGTTCCCGAGATACAGCCCTTTTCCGGCCCAAAACGGATGTAGCTCCCGAACGGAAGGTCCCACGATCACGAGACCACCGCCATTCGAACCGGGGTGTCCCAATTAGTCTGTGTACTCAATCTCAAGCCGTTCTTGGACCCACAAAGGCCACAAAGGACCACTCAAAGGATCGGTCATCTCTGGACTTTGAATAATTTTCGCATTTCCCATCCATTTCAATGGGACGACCTTTCACCCTTTGTAACTCGGGAACCGTGCGTCCTACAGCTTCCAAACCAAGATCCGCCTGCCATAATTCGGCCACGGGCAACACGCCTGTCTTGTCCCCGAGTTTCTACGACCTTCCGTTCCAGAGATACATCCGTTTCCGGCCCAAAACGGATGTAGCTCCCGAACGGAAGCTCCCACGATCACGAGACCACCGCCATTCGAACCGGGGTGTCCCAATTAGTCTGTGTACTCAATCTCATCCACTTGTAGTACCCAGAAAGGCCAGAAATGACTGACTTAGAGGATCGGTCGAGGATCGGTCAATGACCGATCGTGGTTATCAACCTTATACCTAACCCTAACCCTAACCCTAACCCTAACCCTAACCCTAACCCTAACCCTAACCCTAACCCTAACCCTAACCCAACCCGAACCCAACCCGAACCCCAACCCGAACCCCAACCTGACCCATAACCCTAACCACAACCACAACCCTAAGCCTAAACACAACCCTATTTGAGGGTTAAGGTTAGGATTAGGGTTCAGGGACAGGCTATGGTTAAGGTTAGAGGATGAGTCAGGGCTGGTTAGGGTTAGAAAAGGCCCATTAGAGGATCGGTCAGGGCTGGACTTTGAAGATTTTTCGCATATTCCCATTCATTACAATGGGACCCACTTTCACCCCTCATAACTTTGGAACCGTGCGTCTTAGAGCTTCGGAACCAACGTCCGCCTACCATAATTCGGCCACGGGCAACACGCCTGTCTTGTCCCCGAGTTTCTACGACCTTCCGTTCCCGAGATACAGCCCTTTTCCGGCCCAAAACGGATGTAGCTCCCGAACGGAAGGTCCCACGATCACGAGACCACCGCCATTCGAACCGGGGTGTCCCAATTAGTCTGTGTACTCAATCTCAAGCCGTTCTTGGACCCACAAAGGCCACAAAGGACCACTCAAAGGATCGGTCATCTCTGGACTTTGAATAATTTTCGCATTTCCCATCCATTTCAATGGGACGACCTTTCACCCTTTGTAACTCGGGAACCGTGCGTCCTACAGCTTCCAAACCAAGATCCGCCTGCCATAATTCGGCCACGGGCAACACGCCTGTCTTGTCCCCGAGTTTCTACGACCTTCCGTTCCAGAGATACATCCGTTTCCGGCCCAAAACGGATGTAGCTCCCGAACGGAAGCTCCCACGATCACGAGACCACCGCCATTCGAACCGGGGTGTCCCAATTAGTCTGTGTACTCAATCTCATCCACTTGTAGTACCCAGAAAGGCCAGAAATGACTGACTTAGAGGATCGGTCGAGGATCGGTCAATGACCGATCGTGGTTATCAACCTTATACCTAACCCTAACCCTAACCCTAACCCTAACCCTAACCCTAATGACCGATCGTGGTTATCAACCTTATACCTAACCCTAACCCAACCCGAACCCCAACCCGAACCCCAACCTGACCCATAACCCTAACCACAACCACAACCCTAAGCCTAAACACAACCCTATTTGAGGGTTAAGGTTAGGATTAGGGTTCAGGGACAGGCTATGGTTAAGGTTAGAGGATGAGTCAGGGCTGGTTAGGGTTAGAAAAGGCCCATTAGAGGATCGGTCAGGGCTGGACTTTGAAGATTTTTCGCATATTCCCATTCATTACAATGGGACCCACTTTCACCCCTCATAACTTTGGAACCGTGCGTCTTAGAGCTTCGGAACCAACGTCCGCCTACCATAATTCGGCCACGGGCAACACGCCTGTCTTGTCCCCGAGTTTCTACGACCTTCCGTTCCCGAGATACAGCCCTTTTCCGGCCCAAAACGGATGTAGCTCCCGAACGGAAGGTCCCACGATCACGAGACCACCGCCATTCGAACCGGGGTGTCCCAATTAGTCTGTGTACTCAATCTCAAGCCGTTCTTGGACCCACAAAGGCCACAAAGGACCACTCAAAGGATCGGTCATCTCTGGACTTTGAATAATTTTCGCATTTCCCATCCATTTCAATGGGACGACCTTTCACCCTTTGTAACTCGGGAACCGTGCGTCCTACAGCTTCCAAACCAAGATCCGCCTGCCATAATTCGGCCACGGGCAACACGCCTGTCTTGTCCCCGAGTTTCTACGACCTTCCGTTCCAGAGATACATCCGTTTCCGGCCCAAAACGGATGTAGCTCCCGAACGGAAGCTCCCACGATCACGAGACCACCGCCATTCGAACCGGGGTGTCCCAATTAGTCTGTGTACTCAATCTCATCCACTTGTAGTACCCAGAAAGGCCAGAAATGACTGACTTAGAGGATCGGTCGAGGATCGGTCAATGACCGATCGTGGTTATCAACCTTATACCTAACCCTAACCCTAACCCTAACCCTAACCCTAACCCTAACCCTAACCCTAACCCAACCCGAACCCCAACCCGAACCCCAACCTGACCCATAACCCTAACCACAACCACAACCCTAAGCCTAAACACAACCCTATTTGAGGGTTAAGGTTAGGATTAGGGTTCAGGGACAGGCTATGGTTAAGGTTAGAGGATGAGTCAGGGCTGGTTAGGGTTAGAAAAGGCCCATTAGAGGATCGGTCAGGGCTGGACTTTGAAGATTTTTCGCATATTCCCATTCATTACAATGGGACCCACTTTCACCCCTCATAACTTTGGAACCGTGCGTCTTAGAGCTTCGGAACCAACGTCCGCCTACCATAATTCGGCCACGGGCAACACGCCTGTCTTGTCCCCGAGTTTCTACGACCTTCCGTTCCCGAGATACAGCCCTTTTCCGGCCCAAAACGGATGTAGCTCCCGAACGGAAGGTCCCACGATCACGAGACCACCGCCATTCGAACCGGGGTGTCCCAATTAGTCTGTGTACTCAATCTCAAGCCGTTCTTGGACCCACAAAGGCCACAAAGGACCACTCAAAGGATCGGTCATCTCTGGACTTTGAATAATTTTCGCATTTCCCATCCATTTCAATGGGACGACCTTTCACCCTTTGTAACTCGGGAACCGTGCGTCCTACAGCTTCCAAACCAAGATCCGCCTGCCATAATTCGGCCACGGGCAACACGCCTGTCTTGTCCCCGAGTTTCTACGACCTTCCGTTCCAGAGATACATCCGTTTCCGGCCCAAAACGGATGTAGCTCCCGAACGGAAGCTCCCACGATCACGAGACCACCGCCATTCGAACCGGGGTGTCCCAATTAGTCTGTGTACTCAATCTCATCCACTTGTAGTACCCAGAAAGGCCAGAAATGACTGACTTAGAGGATCGGTCGAGGATCGGTCAATGACCGATCGTGGTTATCAACCTTATACCTAACCCTAACCCTAACCCTAACCCTAACCCTAACCCTAACCCTAACCCTAACCCTAACCCTAACCCTAACCCTAACCCTAACCCTAACCCTAACCCTAACCCTAACCCTAACCCTAACCCTAACCCTAACCCTAACCCTAACCCTAACCCTAACCCAACCCGAACCCAACCCGAACCCCAACCCGAACCCCAACCTGACCCATAACCCTAACCACAACCACAACCCTAAGCCTAAACACAACCCTATTTGAGGGTTAAGGTTAGGATTAGGGTTCAGGGACAGGCTATGGTTAAGGTTAGAGGATGAGTCAGGGCTGGTTAGGGTTAGAAAAGGCCCATTAGAGGATCGGTCAGGGCTGGACTTTGAAGATTTTTCGCATATTCCCATTCATTACAATGGGACCCACTTTCACCCCTCATAACTTTGGAACCGTGCGTCTTAGAGCTTCGGAACCAACGTCCGCCTACCATAATTCGGCCACGGGCAACACGCCTGTCTTGTCCCCGAGTTTCTACGACCTTCCGTTCCCGAGATACAGCCCTTTTCCGGCCCAAAACGGATGTAGCTCCCGAACGGAAGGTCCCACGATCACGAGACCACCGCCATTCGAACCGGGGTGTCCCAATTAGTCTGTGTACTCAATCTCAAGCCGTTCTTGGACCCACAAAGGCCACAAAGGACCACTCAAAGGATCGGTCATCTCTGGACTTTGAATAATTTTCGCATTTCCCATCCATTTCAATGGGACGACCTTTCACCCTTTGTAACTCGGGAACCGTGCGTCCTACAGCTTCCAAACCAAGATCCGCCTGCCATAATTCGGCCACGGGCAACACGCCTGTCTTGTCCCCGAGTTTCTACGACCTTCCGTTCCAGAGATACATCCGTTTCCGGCCCAAAACGGATGTAGCTCCCGAACGGAAGCTCCCACGATCACGAGACCACCGCCATTCGAACCGGGGTGTCCCAATTAGTCTGTGTACTCAATCTCATCCACTTGTAGTACCCAGAAAGGCCAGAAATGACTGACTTAGAGGATCGGTCGAGGATCGGTCAATGACCGATCGTGGTTATCAACCTTATACCTAACCCTAACCCTAACCCAACCCGAACCCCAACCCGAACCCCAACCTGACCCATAACCCTAACCACAACCACAACCCTAAGCCTAAACACAACCCTATTTGAGGGTTAAGGTTAGGATTAGGGTTCAGGGACAGGCTATGGTTAAGGTTAGAGGATGAGTCAGGGCTGGTTAGGGTTAGAAAAGGCCCATTAGAGGATCGGTCAGGGCTGGACTTTGAAGATTTTTCGCATATTCCCATTCATTACAATGGGACCCACTTTCACCCCTCATAACTTTGGAACCGTGCGTCTTAGAGCTTCGGAACCAACGTCCGCCTACCATAATTCGGCCACGGGCAACACGCCTGTCTTGTCCCCGAGTTTCTACGACCTTCCGTTCCCGAGATACAGCCCTTTTCCGGCCCAAAACGGATGTAGCTCCCGAACGGAAGGTCCCACGATCACGAGACCACCGCCATTCGAACCGGGGTGTCCCAATTAGTCTGTGTACTCAATCTCAAGCCGTTCTTGGACCCACAAAGGCCACAAAGGACCACTCAAAGGATCGGTCATCTCTGGACTTTGAATAATTTTCGCATTTCCCATCCATTTCAATGGGACGACCTTTCACCCTTTGTAACTCGGGAACCGTGCGTCCTACAGCTTCCAAACCAAGATCCGCCTGCCATAATTCGGCCACGGGCAACACGCCTGTCTTGTCCCCGAGTTTCTACGACCTTCCGTTCCAGAGATACATCCGTTTCCGGCCCAAAACGGATGTAGCTCCCGAACGGAAGCTCCCACGATCACGAGACCACCGCCATTCGAACCGGGGTGTCCCAATTAGTCTGTGTACTCAATCTCATCCACTTGTAGTACCCAGAAAGGCCAGAAATGACTGACTTAGAGGATCGGTCGAGGATCGGTCAATGACCGATCGTGGTTATCAACCTTATACCTAACCCTAACCCTAACCCTAACCCTAACCCTAACCCTAATGACCGATCGTGGTTATCAACCTTATACCTAACCCTAACCCAACCCGAACCCCAACCCGAACCCCAACCTGACCCATAACCCTAACCACAACCACAACCCTAAGCCTAAACACAACCCTATTTGAGGGTTAAGGTTAGGATTAGGGTTCAGGGACAGGCTATGGTTAAGGTTAGAGGATGAGTCAGGGCTGGTTAGGGTTAGAAAAGGCCCATTAGAGGATCGGTCAGGGCTGGACTTTGAAGATTTTTCGCATATTCCCATTCATTACAATGGGACCCACTTTCACCCCTCATAACTTTGGAACCGTGCGTCTTAGAGCTTCGGAACCAACGTCCGCCTACCATAATTCGGCCACGGGCAACACGCCTGTCTTGTCCCCGAGTTTCTACGACCTTCCGTTCCCGAGATACAGCCCTTTTCCGGCCCAAAACGGATGTAGCTCCCGAACGGAAGGTCCCACGATCACGAGACCACCGCCATTCGAACCGGGGTGTCCCAATTAGTCTGTGTACTCAATCTCAAGCCGTTCTTGGACCCACAAAGGCCACAAAGGACCACTCAAAGGATCGGTCATCTCTGGACTTTGAATAATTTTCGCATTTCCCATCCATTTCAATGGGACGACCTTTCACCCTTTGTAACTCGGGAACCGTGCGTCCTACAGCTTCCAAACCAAGATCCGCCTGCCATAATTCGGCCACGGGCAACACGCCTGTCTTGTCCCCGAGTTTCTACGACCTTCCGTTCCAGAGATACATCCGTTTCCGGCCCAAAACGGATGTAGCTCCCGAACGGAAGCTCCCACGATCACGAGACCACCGCCATTCGAACCGGGGTGTCCCAATTAGTCTGTGTACTCAATCTCATCCACTTGTAGTACCCAGAAAGGCCAGAAATGACTGACTTAGAGGATCGGTCGAGGATCGGTCAATGACCGATCGTGGTTATCAACCTTATACCTAACCCTAACCCTAACCCTAACCCTAACCCTAACCCTAACCCTAACCCTAACCCAACCCGAACCCCAACCCGAACCCCAACCTGACCCATAACCCTAACCACAACCACAACCCTAAGCCTAAACACAACCCTATTTGAGGGTTAAGGTTAGGATTAGGGTTCAGGGACAGGCTATGGTTAAGGTTAGAGGATGAGTCAGGGCTGGTTAGGGTTAGAAAAGGCCCATTAGAGGATCGGTCAGGGCTGGACTTTGAAGATTTTTCGCATATTCCCATTCATTACAATGGGACCCACTTTCACCCCTCATAACTTTGGAACCGTGCGTCTTAGAGCTTCGGAACCAACGTCCGCCTACCATAATTCGGCCACGGGCAACACGCCTGTCTTGTCCCCGAGTTTCTACGACCTTCCGTTCCCGAGATACAGCCCTTTTCCGGCCCAAAACGGATGTAGCTCCCGAACGGAAGGTCCCACGATCACGAGACCACCGCCATTCGAACCGGGGTGTCCCAATTAGTCTGTGTACTCAATCTCAAGCCGTTCTTGGACCCACAAAGGCCACAAAGGACCACTCAAAGGATCGGTCATCTCTGGACTTTGAATAATTTTCGCATTTCCCATCCATTTCAATGGGACGACCTTTCACCCTTTGTAACTCGGGAACCGTGCGTCCTACAGCTTCCAAACCAAGATCCGCCTGCCATAATTCGGCCACGGGCAACACGCCTGTCTTGTCCCCGAGTTTCTACGACCTTCCGTTCCAGAGATACATCCGTTTCCGGCCCAAAACGGATGTAGCTCCCGAACGGAAGCTCCCACGATCACGAGACCACCGCCATTCGAACCGGGGTGTCCCAATTAGTCTGTGTACTCAATCTCATCCACTTGTAGTACCCAGAAAGGCCAGAAATGACTGACTTAGAGGATCGGTCGAGGATCGGTCAATGACCGATCGTGGTTATCAACCTTATACCTAACCCTAACCCTAACCCTAACCCTAACCCTAACCCTAACCCTAACCCTAACCCTAACCCTAACCCTAACCCTAACCCTAACCCTAACCCTAACCCTAACCCTAACCCTAACCCTAACCCTAACCCTAACCCTAACCCTAACCCAACCCGAACCCAACCCGAACCCCAACCCGAACCCCAACCTGACCCATAACCCTAACCACAACCACAACCCTAAGCCTAAACACAACCCTATTTGAGGGTTAAGGTTAGGATTAGGGTTCAGGGACAGGCTATGGTTAAGGTTAGAGGATGAGTCAGGGCTGGTTAGGGTTAGAAAAGGCCCATTAGAGGATCGGTCAGGGCTGGACTTTGAAGATTTTTCGCATATTCCCATTCATTACAATGGGACCCACTTTCACCCCTCATAACTTTGGAACCGTGCGTCTTAGAGCTTCGGAACCAACGTCCGCCTACCATAATTCGGCCACGGGCAACACGCCTGTCTTGTCCCCGAGTTTCTACGACCTTCCGTTCCCGAGATACAGCCCTTTTCCGGCCCAAAACGGATGTAGCTCCCGAACGGAAGGTCCCACGATCACGAGACCACCGCCATTCGAACCGGGGTGTCCCAATTAGTCTGTGTACTCAATCTCAAGCCGTTCTTGGACCCACAAAGGCCACAAAGGACCACTCAAAGGATCGGTCATCTCTGGACTTTGAATAATTTTCGCATTTCCCATCCATTTCAATGGGACGACCTTTCACCCTTTGTAACTCGGGAACCGTGCGTCCTACAGCTTCCAAACCAAGATCCGCCTGCCATAATTCGGCCACGGGCAACACGCCTGTCTTGTCCCCGAGTTTCTACGACCTTCCGTTCCAGAGATACATCCGTTTCCGGCCCAAAACGGATGTAGCTCCCGAACGGAAGCTCCCACGATCACGAGACCACCGCCATTCGAACCGGGGTGTCCCAATTAGTCTGTGTACTCAATCTCATCCACTTGTAGTACCCAGAAAGGCCAGAAATGACTGACTTAGAGGATCGGTCGAGGATCGGTCAATGACCGATCGTGGTTATCAACCTTATACCTAACCCTAACCCTAACCCTAACCCTAACCCTAACCCTAACCCTAACCCTAACCCTAACCCTAACCCTAACCCAACCCGAACCCAACCCGAACCCCAACCCGAACCCCAACCTGACCCATAACCCTAACCACAACCACAACCCTAAGCCTAAACACAACCCTATTTGAGGGTTAAGGTTAGGATTAGGGTTCAGGGACAGGCTATGGTTAAGGTTAGAGGATGAGTCAGGGCTGGTTAGGGTTAGAAAAGGCCCATTAGAGGATCGGTCAGGGCTGGACTTTGAAGATTTTTCGCATATTCCCATTCATTACAATGGGACCCACTTTCACCCCTCATAACTTTGGAACCGTGCGTCTTAGAGCTTCGGAACCAACGTCCGCCTACCATAATTCGGCCACGGGCAACACGCCTGTCTTGTCCCCGAGTTTCTACGACCTTCCGTTCCCGAGATACAGCCCTTTTCCGGCCCAAAACGGATGTAGCTCCCGAACGGAAGGTCCCACGATCACGAGACCACCGCCATTCGAACCGGGGTGTCCCAATTAGTCTGTGTACTCAATCTCAAGCCGTTCTTGGACCCACAAAGGCCACAAAGGACCACTCAAAGGATCGGTCATCTCTGGACTTTGAATAATTTTCGCATTTCCCATCCATTTCAATGGGACGACCTTTCACCCTTTGTAACTCGGGAACCGTGCGTCCTACAGCTTCCAAACCAAGATCCGCCTGCCATAATTCGGCCACGGGCAACACGCCTGTCTTGTCCCCGAGTTTCTACGACCTTCCGTTCCAGAGATACATCCGTTTCCGGCCCAAAACGGATGTAGCTCCCGAACGGAAGCTCCCACGATCACGAGACCACCGCCATTCGAACCGGGGTGTCCCAATTAGTCTGTGTACTCAATCTCATCCACTTGTAGTACCCAGAAAGGCCAGAAATGACTGACTTAGAGGATCGGTCGAGGATCGGTCAATGACCGATCGTGGTTATCAACCTTATACCTAACCCTAACCCTAACCCTAACCCTAACCCTAACCCTAACCCTAACCCTAACCCTAACCCTAACCCTAACCCAACCCGAACCCAACCCGAACCCCAACCCGAACCCCAACCTGACCCATAACCCTAACCACAACCACAACCCTAAGCCTAAACACAACCCTATTTGAGGGTTAAGGTTAGGATTAGGGTTCAGGGACAGGCTATGGTTAAGGTTAGAGGATGAGTCAGGGCTGGTTAGGGTTAGAAAAGGCCCATTAGAGGATCGGTCAGGGCTGGACTTTGAAGATTTTTCGCATATTCCCATTCATTACAATGGGACCCACTTTCACCCCTCATAACTTTGGAACCGTGCGTCTTAGAGCTTCGGAACCAACGTCCGCCTACCATAATTCGGCCACGGGCAACACGCCTGTCTTGTCCCCGAGTTTCTACGACCTTCCGTTCCCGAGATACAGCCCTTTTCCGGCCCAAAACGGATGTAGCTCCCGAACGGAAGGTCCCACGATCACGAGACCACCGCCATTCGAACCGGGGTGTCCCAATTAGTCTGTGTACTCAATCTCAAGCCGTTCTTGGACCCACAAAGGCCACAAAGGACCACTCAAAGGATCGGTCATCTCTGGACTTTGAATAATTTTCGCATTTCCCATCCATTTCAATGGGACGACCTTTCACCCTTTGTAACTCGGGAACCGTGCGTCCTACAGCTTCCAAACCAAGATCCGCCTGCCATAATTCGGCCACGGGCAACACGCCTGTCTTGTCCCCGAGTTTCTACGACCTTCCGTTCCAGAGATACATCCGTTTCCGGCCCAAAACGGATGTAGCTCCCGAACGGAAGCTCCCACGATCACGAGACCACCGCCATTCGAACCGGGGTGTCCCAATTAGTCTGTGTACTCAATCTCATCCACTTGTAGTACCCAGAAAGGCCAGAAATGACTGACTTAGAGGATCGGTCGAGGATCGGTCAATGACCGATCGTGGTTATCAACCTTATACCTAACCCTAACCCTAACCCTAACCCTAACCCTAACCCTAACCCTAACCCTAACCCTAACCCTAACCCTAACCCAACCCGAACCCAACCCGAACCCCAACCCGAACCCCAACCTGACCCATAACCCTAACCACAACCACAACCCTAAGCCTAAACACAACCCTATTTGAGGGTTAAGGTTAGGATTAGGGTTCAGGGACAGGCTATGGTTAAGGTTAGAGGATGAGTCAGGGCTGGTTAGGGTTAGAAAAGGCCCATTAGAGGATCGGTCAGGGCTGGACTTTGAAGATTTTTCGCATATTCCCATTCATTACAATGGGACCCACTTTCACCCCTCATAACTTTGGAACCGTGCGTCTTAGAGCTTCGGAACCAACGTCCGCCTACCATAATTCGGCCACGGGCAACACGCCTGTCTTGTCCCCGAGTTTCTACGACCTTCCGTTCCCGAGATACAGCCCTTTTCCGGCCCAAAACGGATGTAGCTCCCGAACGGAAGGTCCCACGATCACGAGACCACCGCCATTCGAACCGGGGTGTCCCAATTAGTCTGTGTACTCAATCTCAAGCCGTTCTTGGACCCACAAAGGCCACAAAGGACCACTCAAAGGATCGGTCATCTCTGGACTTTGAATAATTTTCGCATTTCCCATCCATTTCAATGGGACGACCTTTCACCCTTTGTAACTCGGGAACCGTGCGTCCTACAGCTTCCAAACCAAGATCCGCCTGCCATAATTCGGCCACGGGCAACACGCCTGTCTTGTCCCCGAGTTTCTACGACCTTCCGTTCCAGAGATACATCCGTTTCCGGCCCAAAACGGATGTAGCTCCCGAACGGAAGCTCCCACGATCACGAGACCACCGCCATTCGAACCGGGGTGTCCCAATTAGTCTGTGTACTCAATCTCATCCACTTGTAGTACCCAGAAAGGCCAGAAATGACTGACTTAGAGGATCGGTCGAGGATCGGTCAATGACCGATCGTGGTTATCAACCTTATACCTAACCCTAACCCTAACCCTAACCCTAACCCTAACCCTAACCCTAACCCTAACCCTAACCCTAACCCTAACCCAACCCGAACCCAACCCGAACCCCAACCCGAACCCCAACCTGACCCATAACCCTAACCACAACCACAACCCTAAGCCTAAACACAACCCTATTTGAGGGTTAAGGTTAGGATTAGGGTTCAGGGACAGGCTATGGTTAAGGTTAGAGGATGAGTCAGGGCTGGTTAGGGTTAGAAAAGGCCCATTAGAGGATCGGTCAGGGCTGGACTTTGAAGATTTTTCGCATATTCCCATTCATTACAATGGGACCCACTTTCACCCCTCATAACTTTGGAACCGTGCGTCTTAGAGCTTCGGAACCAACGTCCGCCTACCATAATTCGGCCACGGGCAACACGCCTGTCTTGTCCCCGAGTTTCTACGACCTTCCGTTCCCGAGATACAGCCCTTTTCCGGCCCAAAACGGATGTAGCTCCCGAACGGAAGGTCCCACGATCACGAGACCACCGCCATTCGAACCGGGGTGTCCCAATTAGTCTGTGTACTCAATCTCAAGCCGTTCTTGGACCCACAAAGGCCACAAAGGACCACTCAAAGGATCGGTCATCTCTGGACTTTGAATAATTTTCGCATTTCCCATCCATTTCAATGGGACGACCTTTCACCCTTTGTAACTCGGGAACCGTGCGTCCTACAGCTTCCAAACCAAGATCCGCCTGCCATAATTCGGCCACGGGCAACACGCCTGTCTTGTCCCCGAGTTTCTACGACCTTCCGTTCCAGAGATACATCCGTTTCCGGCCCAAAACGGATGTAGCTCCCGAACGGAAGCTCCCACGATCACGAGACCACCGCCATTCGAACCGGGGTGTCCCAATTAGTCTGTGTACTCAATCTCATCCACTTGTAGTACCCAGAAAGGCCAGAAATGACTGACTTAGAGGATCGGTCGAGGATCGGTCAATGACCGATCGTGGTTATCAACCTTATACCTAACCCTAACCCTAACCCTAACCCTAACCCTAACCCTAACCCTAACCCTAACCCTAACCCTAACCCTAACCCAACCCGAACCCAACCCGAACCCCAACCCGAACCCCAACCTGACCCATAACCCTAACCACAACCACAACCCTAAGCCTAAACACAACCCTATTTGAGGGTTAAGGTTAGGATTAGGGTTCAGGGACAGGCTATGGTTAAGGTTAGAGGATGAGTCAGGGCTGGTTAGGGTTAGAAAAGGCCCATTAGAGGATCGGTCAGGGCTGGACTTTGAAGATTTTTCGCATATTCCCATTCATTACAATGGGACCCACTTTCACCCCTCATAACTTTGGAACCGTGCGTCTTAGAGCTTCGGAACCAACGTCCGCCTACCATAATTCGGCCACGGGCAACACGCCTGTCTTGTCCCCGAGTTTCTACGACCTTCCGTTCCCGAGATACAGCCCTTTTCCGGCCCAAAACGGATGTAGCTCCCGAACGGAAGGTCCCACGATCACGAGACCACCGCCATTCGAACCGGGGTGTCCCAATTAGTCTGTGTACTCAATCTCAAGCCGTTCTTGGACCCACAAAGGCCACAAAGGACCACTCAAAGGATCGGTCATCTCTGGACTTTGAATAATTTTCGCATTTCCCATCCATTTCAATGGGACGACCTTTCACCCTTTGTAACTCGGGAACCGTGCGTCCTACAGCTTCCAAACCAAGATCCGCCTGCCATAATTCGGCCACGGGCAACACGCCTGTCTTGTCCCCGAGTTTCTACGACCTTCCGTTCCAGAGATACATCCGTTTCCGGCCCAAAACGGATGTAGCTCCCGAACGGAAGCTCCCACGATCACGAGACCACCGCCATTCGAACCGGGGTGTCCCAATTAGTCTGTGTACTCAATCTCATCCACTTGTAGTACCCAGAAAGGCCAGAAATGACTGACTTAGAGGATCGGTCGAGGATCGGTCAATGACCGATCGTGGTTATCAACCTTATACCTAACCCTAACCCTAACCCTAACCCTAACCCTAACCCTAACCCTAACCCTAACCCTAACCCTAACCCTAACCCAACCCGAACCCAACCCGAACCCCAACCCGAACCCCAACCTGACCCATAACCCTAACCACAACCACAACCCTAAGCCTAAACACAACCCTATTTGAGGGTTAAGGTTAGGATTAGGGTTCAGGGACAGGCTATGGTTAAGGTTAGAGGATGAGTCAGGGCTGGTTAGGGTTAGAAAAGGCCCATTAGAGGATCGGTCAGGGCTGGACTTTGAAGATTTTTCGCATATTCCCATTCATTACAATGGGACCCACTTTCACCCCTCATAACTTTGGAACCGTGCGTCTTAGAGCTTCGGAACCAACGTCCGCCTACCATAATTCGGCCACGGGCAACACGCCTGTCTTGTCCCCGAGTTTCTACGACCTTCCGTTCCCGAGATACAGCCCTTTTCCGGCCCAAAACGGATGTAGCTCCCGAACGGAAGGTCCCACGATCACGAGACCACCGCCATTCGAACCGGGGTGTCCCAATTAGTCTGTGTACTCAATCTCAAGCCGTTCTTGGACCCACAAAGGCCACAAAGGACCACTCAAAGGATCGGTCATCTCTGGACTTTGAATAATTTTCGCATTTCCCATCCATTTCAATGGGACGACCTTTCACCCTTTGTAACTCGGGAACCGTGCGTCCTACAGCTTCCAAACCAAGATCCGCCTGCCATAATTCGGCCACGGGCAACACGCCTGTCTTGTCCCCGAGTTTCTACGACCTTCCGTTCCAGAGATACATCCGTTTCCGGCCCAAAACGGATGTAGCTCCCGAACGGAAGCTCCCACGATCACGAGACCACCGCCATTCGAACCGGGGTGTCCCAATTAGTCTGTGTACTCAATCTCATCCACTTGTAGTACCCAGAAAGGCCAGAAATGACTGACTTAGAGGATCGGTCGAGGATCGGTCAATGACCGATCGTGGTTATCAACCTTATACCTAACCCTAACCCTAACCCTAACCCTAACCCTAACCCTAACCCTAACCCTAACCCTAACCCTAACCCTAACCCAACCCGAACCCAACCCGAACCCCAACCCGAACCCCAACCTGACCCATAACCCTAACCACAACCACAACCCTAAGCCTAAACACAACCCTATTTGAGGGTTAAGGTTAGGATTAGGGTTCAGGGACAGGCTATGGTTAAGGTTAGAGGATGAGTCAGGGCTGGTTAGGGTTAGAAAAGGCCCATTAGAGGATCGGTCAGGGCTGGACTTTGAAGATTTTTCGCATATTCCCATTCATTACAATGGGACCCACTTTCACCCCTCATAACTTTGGAACCGTGCGTCTTAGAGCTTCGGAACCAACGTCCGCCTACCATAATTCGGCCACGGGCAACACGCCTGTCTTGTCCCCGAGTTTCTACGACCTTCCGTTCCCGAGATACAGCCCTTTTCCGGCCCAAAACGGATGTAGCTCCCGAACGGAAGGTCCCACGATCACGAGACCACCGCCATTCGAACCGGGGTGTCCCAATTAGTCTGTGTACTCAATCTCAAGCCGTTCTTGGACCCACAAAGGCCACAAAGGACCACTCAAAGGATCGGTCATCTCTGGACTTTGAATAATTTTCGCATTTCCCATCCATTTCAATGGGACGACCTTTCACCCTTTGTAACTCGGGAACCGTGCGTCCTACAGCTTCCAAACCAAGATCCGCCTGCCATAATTCGGCCACGGGCAACACGCCTGTCTTGTCCCCGAGTTTCTACGACCTTCCGTTCCAGAGATACATCCGTTTCCGGCCCAAAACGGATGTAGCTCCCGAACGGAAGCTCCCACGATCACGAGACCACCGCCATTCGAACCGGGGTGTCCCAATTAGTCTGTGTACTCAATCTCATCCACTTGTAGTACCCAGAAAGGCCAGAAATGACTGACTTAGAGGATCGGTCGAGGATCGGTCAATGACCGATCGTGGTTATCAACCTTATACCTAACCCTAACCCTAACCCTAACCCTAACCCTAACCCTAACCCTAACCCTAACCCTAACCCTAACCCTAACCCAACCCGAACCCAACCCGAACCCCAACCCGAACCCCAACCTGACCCATAACCCTAACCACAACCACAACCCTAAGCCTAAACACAACCCTATTTGAGGGTTAAGGTTAGGATTAGGGTTCAGGGACAGGCTATGGTTAAGGTTAGAGGATGAGTCAGGGCTGGTTAGGGTTAGAAAAGGCCCATTAGAGGATCGGTCAGGGCTGGACTTTGAAGATTTTTCGCATATTCCCATTCATTACAATGGGACCCACTTTCACCCCTCATAACTTTGGAACCGTGCGTCTTAGAGCTTCGGAACCAACGTCCGCCTACCATAATTCGGCCACGGGCAACACGCCTGTCTTGTCCCCGAGTTTCTACGACCTTCCGTTCCCGAGATACAGCCCTTTTCCGGCCCAAAACGGATGTAGCTCCCGAACGGAAGGTCCCACGATCACGAGACCACCGCCATTCGAACCGGGGTGTCCCAATTAGTCTGTGTACTCAATCTCAAGCCGTTCTTGGACCCACAAAGGCCACAAAGGACCACTCAAAGGATCGGTCATCTCTGGACTTTGAATAATTTTCGCATTTCCCATCCATTTCAATGGGACGACCTTTCACCCTTTGTAACTCGGGAACCGTGCGTCCTACAGCTTCCAAACCAAGATCCGCCTGCCATAATTCGGCCACGGGCAACACGCCTGTCTTGTCCCCGAGTTTCTACGACCTTCCGTTCCAGAGATACATCCGTTTCCGGCCCAAAACGGATGTAGCTCCCGAACGGAAGCTCCCACGATCACGAGACCACCGCCATTCGAACCGGGGTGTCCCAATTAGTCTGTGTACTCAATCTCATCCACTTGTAGTACCCAGAAAGGCCAGAAATGACTGACTTAGAGGATCGGTCGAGGATCGGTCAATGACCGATCGTGGTTATCAACCTTATACCTAACCCTAACCCTAACCCTAACCCTAACCCTAACCCTAACCCTAACCCTAACCCTAACCCTAACCCTAACCCAACCCGAACCCAACCCGAACCCCAACCCGAACCCCAACCTGACCCATAACCCTAACCACAACCACAACCCTAAGCCTAAACACAACCCTATTTGAGGGTTAAGGTTAGGATTAGGGTTCAGGGACAGGCTATGGTTAAGGTTAGAGGATGAGTCAGGGCTGGTTAGGGTTAGAAAAGGCCCATTAGAGGATCGGTCAGGGCTGGACTTTGAAGATTTTTCGCATATTCCCATTCATTACAATGGGACCCACTTTCACCCCTCATAACTTTGGAACCGTGCGTCTTAGAGCTTCGGAACCAACGTCCGCCTACCATAATTCGGCCACGGGCAACACGCCTGTCTTGTCCCCGAGTTTCTACGACCTTCCGTTCCCGAGATACAGCCCTTTTCCGGCCCAAAACGGATGTAGCTCCCGAACGGAAGGTCCCACGATCACGAGACCACCGCCATTCGAACCGGGGTGTCCCAATTAGTCTGTGTACTCAATCTCAAGCCGTTCTTGGACCCACAAAGGCCACAAAGGACCACTCAAAGGATCGGTCATCTCTGGACTTTGAATAATTTTCGCATTTCCCATCCATTTCAATGGGACGACCTTTCACCCTTTGTAACTCGGGAACCGTGCGTCCTACAGCTTCCAAACCAAGATCCGCCTGCCATAATTCGGCCACGGGCAACACGCCTGTCTTGTCCCCGAGTTTCTACGACCTTCCGTTCCAGAGATACATCCGTTTCCGGCCCAAAACGGATGTAGCTCCCGAACGGAAGCTCCCACGATCACGAGACCACCGCCATTCGAACCGGGGTGTCCCAATTAGTCTGTGTACTCAATCTCATCCACTTGTAGTACCCAGAAAGGCCAGAAATGACTGACTTAGAGGATCGGTCGAGGATCGGTCAATGACCGATCGTGGTTATCAACCTTATACCTAACCCTAACCCTAACCCTAACCCTAACCCTAACCCTAACCCTAACCCTAACCCTAACCCTAACCCAACCCGAACCCAACCCGAACCCCAACCCGAACCCCAACCTGACCCATAACCCTAACCACAACCACAACCCTAAGCCTAAACACAACCCTATTTGAGGGTTAAGGTTAGGATTAGGGTTCAGGGACAGGCTATGGTTAAGGTTAGAGGATGAGTCAGGGCTGGTTAGGGTTAGAAAAGGCCCATTAGAGGATCGGTCAGGGCTGGACTTTGAAGATTTTTCGCATATTCCCATTCATTACAATGGGACCCACTTTCACCCCTCATAACTTTGGAACCGTGCGTCTTAGAGCTTCGGAACCAACGTCCGCCTACCATAATTCGGCCACGGGCAACACGCCTGTCTTGTCCCCGAGTTTCTACGACCTTCCGTTCCCGAGATACAGCCCTTTTCCGGCCCAAAACGGATGTAGCTCCCGAACGGAAGGTCCCACGATCACGAGACCACCGCCATTCGAACCGGGGTGTCCCAATTAGTCTGTGTACTCAATCTCAAGCCGTTCTTGGACCCACAAAGGCCACAAAGGACCACTCAAAGGATCGGTCATCTCTGGACTTTGAATAATTTTCGCATTTCCCATCCATTTCAATGGGACGACCTTTCACCCTTTGTAACTCGGGAACCGTGCGTCCTACAGCTTCCAAACCAAGATCCGCCTGCCATAATTCGGCCACGGGCAACACGCCTGTCTTGTCCCCGAGTTTCTACGACCTTCCGTTCCAGAGATACATCCGTTTCCGGCCCAAAACGGATGTAGCTCCCGAACGGAAGCTCCCACGATCACGAGACCACCGCCATTCGAACCGGGGTGTCCCAATTAGTCTGTGTACTCAATCTCATCCACTTGTAGTACCCAGAAAGGCCAGAAATGACTGACTTAGAGGATCGGTCGAGGATCGGTCAATGACCGATCGTGGTTATCAACCTTATACCTAACCCTAACCCTAACCCTAACCCTAACCCTAACCCTAACCCTAACCCTAACCCTAACCCTAACCCTAACCCAACCCGAACCCAACCCGAACCCCAACCCGAACCCCAACCTGACCCATAACCCTAACCACAACCACAACCCTAAGCCTAAACACAACCCTATTTGAGGGTTAAGGTTAGGATTAGGGTTCAGGGACAGGCTATGGTTAAGGTTAGAGGATGAGTCAGGGCTGGTTAGGGTTAGAAAAGGCCCATTAGAGGATCGGTCAGGGCTGGACTTTGAAGATTTTTCGCATATTCCCATTCATTACAATGGGACCCACTTTCACCCCTCATAACTTTGGAACCGTGCGTCTTAGAGCTTCGGAACCAACGTCCGCCTACCATAATTCGGCCACGGGCAACACGCCTGTCTTGTCCCCGAGTTTCTACGACCTTCCGTTCCCGAGATACAGCCCTTTTCCGGCCCAAAACGGATGTAGCTCCCGAACGGAAGGTCCCACGATCACGAGACCACCGCCATTCGAACCGGGGTGTCCCAATTAGTCTGTGTACTCAATCTCAAGCCGTTCTTGGACCCACAAAGGCCACAAAGGACCACTCAAAGGATCGGTCATCTCTGGACTTTGAATAATTTTCGCATTTCCCATCCATTTCAATGGGACGACCTTTCACCCTTTGTAACTCGGGAACCGTGCGTCCTACAGCTTCCAAACCAAGATCCGCCTGCCATAATTCGGCCACGGGCAACACGCCTGTCTTGTCCCCGAGTTTCTACGACCTTCCGTTCCAGAGATACATCCGTTTCCGGCCCAAAACGGATGTAGCTCCCGAACGGAAGCTCCCACGATCACGAGACCACCGCCATTCGAACCGGGGTGTCCCAATTAGTCTGTGTACTCAATCTCATCCACTTGTAGTACCCAGAAAGGCCAGAAATGACTGACTTAGAGGATCGGTCGAGGATCGGTCAATGACCGATCGTGGTTATCAACCTTATACCTAACCCTAACCCTAACCCTAACCCTAACCCTAACCCTAACCCTAACCCTAACCCTAACCCTAACCCTAACCCAACCCGAACCCAACCCGAACCCCAACCCGAACCCCAACCTGACCCATAACCCTAACCACAACCACAACCCTAAGCCTAAACACAACCCTATTTGAGGGTTAAGGTTAGGATTAGGGTTCAGGGACAGGCTATGGTTAAGGTTAGAGGATGAGTCAGGGCTGGTTAGGGTTAGAAAAGGCCCATTAGAGGATCGGTCAGGGCTGGACTTTGAAGATTTTTCGCATATTCCCATTCATTACAATGGGACCCACTTTCACCCCTCATAACTTTGGAACCGTGCGTCTTAGAGCTTCGGAACCAACGTCCGCCTACCATAATTCGGCCACGGGCAACACGCCTGTCTTGTCCCCGAGTTTCTACGACCTTCCGTTCCCGAGATACAGCCCTTTTCCGGCCCAAAACGGATGTAGCTCCCGAACGGAAGGTCCCACGATCACGAGACCACCGCCATTCGAACCGGGGTGTCCCAATTAGTCTGTGTACTCAATCTCAAGCCGTTCTTGGACCCACAAAGGCCACAAAGGACCACTCAAAGGATCGGTCATCTCTGGACTTTGAATAATTTTCGCATTTCCCATCCATTTCAATGGGACGACCTTTCACCCTTTGTAACTCGGGAACCGTGCGTCCTACAGCTTCCAAACCAAGATCCGCCTGCCATAATTCGGCCACGGGCAACACGCCTGTCTTGTCCCCGAGTTTCTACGACCTTCCGTTCCAGAGATACATCCGTTTCCGGCCCAAAACGGATGTAGCTCCCGAACGGAAGCTCCCACGATCACGAGACCACCGCCATTCGAACCGGGGTGTCCCAATTAGTCTGTGTACTCAATCTCATCCACTTGTAGTACCCAGAAAGGCCAGAAATGACTGACTTAGAGGATCGGTCGAGGATCGGTCAATGACCGATCGTGGTTATCAACCTTATACCTAACCCTAACCCTAACCCTAACCCTAACCCTAACCCTAACCCTAACCCTAACCCTAACCCTAACCCTAACCCAACCCGAACCCAACCCGAACCCCAACCCGAACCCCAACCTGACCCATAACCCTAACCACAACCACAACCCTAAGCCTAAACACAACCCTATTTGAGGGTTAAGGTTAGGATTAGGGTTCAGGGACAGGCTATGGTTAAGGTTAGAGGATGAGTCAGGGCTGGTTAGGGTTAGAAAAGGCCCATTAGAGGATCGGTCAGGGCTGGACTTTGAAGATTTTTCGCATATTCCCATTCATTACAATGGGACCCACTTTCACCCCTCATAACTTTGGAACCGTGCGTCTTAGAGCTTCGGAACCAACGTCCGCCTACCATAATTCGGCCACGGGCAACACGCCTGTCTTGTCCCCGAGTTTCTACGACCTTCCGTTCCCGAGATACAGCCCTTTTCCGGCCCAAAACGGATGTAGCTCCCGAACGGAAGGTCCCACGATCACGAGACCACCGCCATTCGAACCGGGGTGTCCCAATTAGTCTGTGTACTCAATCTCAAGCCGTTCTTGGACCCACAAAGGCCACAAAGGACCACTCAAAGGATCGGTCATCTCTGGACTTTGAATAATTTTCGCATTTCCCATCCATTTCAATGGGACGACCTTTCACCCTTTGTAACTCGGGAACCGTGCGTCCTACAGCTTCCAAACCAAGATCCGCCTGCCATAATTCGGCCACGGGCAACACGCCTGTCTTGTCCCCGAGTTTCTACGACCTTCCGTTCCAGAGATACATCCGTTTCCGGCCCAAAACGGATGTAGCTCCCGAACGGAAGCTCCCACGATCACGAGACCACCGCCATTCGAACCGGGGTGTCCCAATTAGTCTGTGTACTCAATCTCATCCACTTGTAGTACCCAGAAAGGCCAGAAATGACTGACTTAGAGGATCGGTCGAGGATCGGTCAATGACCGATCGTGGTTATCAACCTTATACCTAACCCTAACCCTAACCCTAACCCTAACCCTAACCCTAACCCTAACCCTAACCCTAACCCTAACCCTAACCCAACCCGAACCCAACCCGAACCCCAACCCGAACCCCAACCTGACCCATAACCCTAACCACAACCACAACCCTAAGCCTAAACACAACCCTATTTGAGGGTTAAGGTTAGGATTAGGGTTCAGGGACAGGCTATGGTTAAGGTTAGAGGATGAGTCAGGGCTGGTTAGGGTTAGAAAAGGCCCATTAGAGGATCGGTCAGGGCTGGACTTTGAAGATTTTTCGCATATTCCCATTCATTACAATGGGACCCACTTTCACCCCTCATAACTTTGGAACCGTGCGTCTTAGAGCTTCGGAACCAACGTCCGCCTACCATAATTCGGCCACGGGCAACACGCCTGTCTTGTCCCCGAGTTTCTACGACCTTCCGTTCCCGAGATACAGCCCTTTTCCGGCCCAAAACGGATGTAGCTCCCGAACGGAAGGTCCCACGATCACGAGACCACCGCCATTCGAACCGGGGTGTCCCAATTAGTCTGTGTACTCAATCTCAAGCCGTTCTTGGACCCACAAAGGCCACAAAGGACCACTCAAAGGATCGGTCATCTCTGGACTTTGAATAATTTTCGCATTTCCCATCCATTTCAATGGGACGACCTTTCACCCTTTGTAACTCGGGAACCGTGCGTCCTACAGCTTCCAAACCAAGATCCGCCTGCCATAATTCGGCCACGGGCAACACGCCTGTCTTGTCCCCGAGTTTCTACGACCTTCCGTTCCAGAGATACATCCGTTTCCGGCCCAAAACGGATGTAGCTCCCGAACGGAAGCTCCCACGATCACGAGACCACCGCCATTCGAACCGGGGTGTCCCAATTAGTCTGTGTACTCAATCTCATCCACTTGTAGTACCCAGAAAGGCCAGAAATGACTGACTTAGAGGATCGGTCGAGGATCGGTCAATGACCGATCGTGGTTATCAACCTTATACCTAACCCTAACCCTAACCCTAACCCTAACCCTAACCCTAACCCTAACCCTAACCCTAACCCTAACCCTAACCCAACCCGAACCCAACCCGAACCCCAACCCGAACCCCAACCTGACCCATAACCCTAACCACAACCACAACCCTAAGCCTAAACACAACCCTATTTGAGGGTTAAGGTTAGGATTAGGGTTCAGGGACAGGCTATGGTTAAGGTTAGAGGATGAGTCAGGGCTGGTTAGGGTTAGAAAAGGCCCATTAGAGGATCGGTCAGGGCTGGACTTTGAAGATTTTTCGCATATTCCCATTCATTACAATGGGACCCACTTTCACCCCTCATAACTTTGGAACCGTGCGTCTTAGAGCTTCGGAACCAACGTCCGCCTACCATAATTCGGCCACGGGCAACACGCCTGTCTTGTCCCCGAGTTTCTACGACCTTCCGTTCCCGAGATACAGCCCTTTTCCGGCCCAAAACGGATGTAGCTCCCGAACGGAAGGTCCCACGATCACGAGACCACCGCCATTCGAACCGGGGTGTCCCAATTAGTCTGTGTACTCAATCTCAAGCCGTTCTTGGACCCACAAAGGCCACAAAGGACCACTCAAAGGATCGGTCATCTCTGGACTTTGAATAATTTTCGCATTTCCCATCCATTTCAATGGGACGACCTTTCACCCTTTGTAACTCGGGAACCGTGCGTCCTACAGCTTCCAAACCAAGATCCGCCTGCCATAATTCGGCCACGGGCAACACGCCTGTCTTGTCCCCGAGTTTCTACGACCTTCCGTTCCAGAGATACATCCGTTTCCGGCCCAAAACGGATGTAGCTCCCGAACGGAAGCTCCCACGATCACGAGACCACCGCCATTCGAACCGGGGTGTCCCAATTAGTCTGTGTACTCAATCTCATCCACTTGTAGTACCCAGAAAGGCCAGAAATGACTGACTTAGAGGATCGGTCGAGGATCGGTCAATGACCGATCGTGGTTATCAACCTTATACCTAACCCTAACCCTAACCCTAACCCTAACCCTAACCCTAACCCTAACCCTAACCCTAACCCTAACCCTAACCCAACCCGAACCCAACCCGAACCCCAACCCGAACCCCAACCTGACCCATAACCCTAACCACAACCACAACCCTAAGCCTAAACACAACCCTATTTGAGGGTTAAGGTTAGGATTAGGGTTCAGGGACAGGCTATGGTTAAGGTTAGAGGATGAGTCAGGGCTGGTTAGGGTTAGAAAAGGCCCATTAGAGGATCGGTCAGGGCTGGACTTTGAAGATTTTTCGCATATTCCCATTCATTACAATGGGACCCACTTTCACCCCTCATAACTTTGGAACCGTGCGTCTTAGAGCTTCGGAACCAACGTCCGCCTACCATAATTCGGCCACGGGCAACACGCCTGTCTTGTCCCCGAGTTTCTACGACCTTCCGTTCCCGAGATACAGCCCTTTTCCGGCCCAAAACGGATGTAGCTCCCGAACGGAAGGTCCCACGATCACGAGACCACCGCCATTCGAACCGGGGTGTCCCAATTAGTCTGTGTACTCAATCTCAAGCCGTTCTTGGACCCACAAAGGCCACAAAGGACCACTCAAAGGATCGGTCATCTCTGGACTTTGAATAATTTTCGCATTTCCCATCCATTTCAATGGGACGACCTTTCACCCTTTGTAACTCGGGAACCGTGCGTCCTACAGCTTCCAAACCAAGATCCGCCTGCCATAATTCGGCCACGGGCAACACGCCTGTCTTGTCCCCGAGTTTCTACGACCTTCCGTTCCAGAGATACATCCGTTTCCGGCCCAAAACGGATGTAGCTCCCGAACGGAAGCTCCCACGATCACGAGACCACCGCCATTCGAACCGGGGTGTCCCAATTAGTCTGTGTACTCAATCTCATCCACTTGTAGTACCCAGAAAGGCCAGAAATGACTGACTTAGAGGATCGGTCGAGGATCGGTCAATGACCGATCGTGGTTATCAACCTTATACCTAACCCTAACCCTAACCCTAACCCTAACCCTAACCCTAACCCTAACCCTAACCCTAACCCTAACCCTAACCCAACCCGAACCCAACCCGAACCCCAACCCGAACCCCAACCTGACCCATAACCCTAACCACAACCACAACCCTAAGCCTAAACACAACCCTATTTGAGGGTTAAGGTTAGGATTAGGGTTCAGGGACAGGCTATGGTTAAGGTTAGAGGATGAGTCAGGGCTGGTTAGGGTTAGAAAAGGCCCATTAGAGGATCGGTCAGGGCTGGACTTTGAAGATTTTTCGCATATTCCCATTCATTACAATGGGACCCACTTTCACCCCTCATAACTTTGGAACCGTGCGTCTTAGAGCTTCGGAACCAACGTCCGCCTACCATAATTCGGCCACGGGCAACACGCCTGTCTTGTCCCCGAGTTTCTACGACCTTCCGTTCCCGAGATACAGCCCTTTTCCGGCCCAAAACGGATGTAGCTCCCGAACGGAAGGTCCCACGATCACGAGACCACCGCCATTCGAACCGGGGTGTCCCAATTAGTCTGTGTACTCAATCTCAAGCCGTTCTTGGACCCACAAAGGCCACAAAGGACCACTCAAAGGATCGGTCATCTCTGGACTTTGAATAATTTTCGCATTTCCCATCCATTTCAATGGGACGACCTTTCACCCTTTGTAACTCGGGAACCGTGCGTCCTACAGCTTCCAAACCAAGATCCGCCTGCCATAATTCGGCCACGGGCAACACGCCTGTCTTGTCCCCGAGTTTCTACGACCTTCCGTTCCAGAGATACATCCGTTTCCGGCCCAAAACGGATGTAGCTCCCGAACGGAAGCTCCCACGATCACGAGACCACCGCCATTCGAACCGGGGTGTCCCAATTAGTCTGTGTACTCAATCTCATCCACTTGTAGTACCCAGAAAGGCCAGAAATGACTGACTTAGAGGATCGGTCGAGGATCGGTCAATGACCGATCGTGGTTATCAACCTTATACCTAACCCTAACCCTAACCCTAACCCTAACCCTAACCCTAACCCTAACCCTAACCCTAACCCTAACCCTAACCCAACCCGAACCCAACCCGAACCCCAACCCGAACCCCAACCTGACCCATAACCCTAACCACAACCACAACCCTAAGCCTAAACACAACCCTATTTGAGGGTTAAGGTTAGGATTAGGGTTCAGGGACAGGCTATGGTTAAGGTTAGAGGATGAGTCAGGGCTGGTTAGGGTTAGAAAAGGCCCATTAGAGGATCGGTCAGGGCTGGACTTTGAAGATTTTTCGCATATTCCCATTCATTACAATGGGACCCACTTTCACCCCTCATAACTTTGGAACCGTGCGTCTTAGAGCTTCGGAACCAACGTCCGCCTACCATAATTCGGCCACGGGCAACACGCCTGTCTTGTCCCCGAGTTTCTACGACCTTCCGTTCCCGAGATACAGCCCTTTTCCGGCCCAAAACGGATGTAGCTCCCGAACGGAAGGTCCCACGATCACGAGACCACCGCCATTCGAACCGGGGTGTCCCAATTAGTCTGTGTACTCAATCTCAAGCCGTTCTTGGACCCACAAAGGCCACAAAGGACCACTCAAAGGATCGGTCATCTCTGGACTTTGAATAATTTTCGCATTTCCCATCCATTTCAATGGGACGACCTTTCACCCTTTGTAACTCGGGAACCGTGCGTCCTACAGCTTCCAAACCAAGATCCGCCTGCCATAATTCGGCCACGGGCAACACGCCTGTCTTGTCCCCGAGTTTCTACGACCTTCCGTTCCAGAGATACATCCGTTTCCGGCCCAAAACGGATGTAGCTCCCGAACGGAAGCTCCCACGATCACGAGACCACCGCCATTCGAACCGGGGTGTCCCAATTAGTCTGTGTACTCAATCTCATCCACTTGTAGTACCCAGAAAGGCCAGAAATGACTGACTTAGAGGATCGGTCGAGGATCGGTCAATGACCGATCGTGGTTATCAACCTTATACCTAACCCTAACCCTAACCCTAACCCTAACCCTAACCCTAACCCTAACCCTAACCCTAACCCTAACCCTAACCCAACCCGAACCCAACCCGAACCCCAACCCGAACCCCAACCTGACCCATAACCCTAACCACAACCACAACCCTAAGCCTAAACACAACCCTATTTGAGGGTTAAGGTTAGGATTAGGGTTCAGGGACAGGCTATGGTTAAGGTTAGAGGATGAGTCAGGGCTGGTTAGGGTTAGAAAAGGCCCATTAGAGGATCGGTCAGGGCTGGACTTTGAAGATTTTTCGCATATTCCCATTCATTACAATGGGACCCACTTTCACCCCTCATAACTTTGGAACCGTGCGTCTTAGAGCTTCGGAACCAACGTCCGCCTACCATAATTCGGCCACGGGCAACACGCCTGTCTTGTCCCCGAGTTTCTACGACCTTCCGTTCCCGAGATACAGCCCTTTTCCGGCCCAAAACGGATGTAGCTCCCGAACGGAAGGTCCCACGATCACGAGACCACCGCCATTCGAACCGGGGTGTCCCAATTAGTCTGTGTACTCAATCTCAAGCCGTTCTTGGACCCACAAAGGCCACAAAGGACCACTCAAAGGATCGGTCATCTCTGGACTTTGAATAATTTTCGCATTTCCCATCCATTTCAATGGGACGACCTTTCACCCTTTGTAACTCGGGAACCGTGCGTCCTACAGCTTCCAAACCAAGATCCGCCTGCCATAATTCGGCCACGGGCAACACGCCTGTCTTGTCCCCGAGTTTCTACGACCTTCCGTTCCAGAGATACATCCGTTTCCGGCCCAAAACGGATGTAGCTCCCGAACGGAAGCTCCCACGATCACGAGACCACCGCCATTCGAACCGGGGTGTCCCAATTAGTCTGTGTACTCAATCTCATCCACTTGTAGTACCCAGAAAGGCCAGAAATGACTGACTTAGAGGATCGGTCGAGGATCGGTCAATGACCGATCGTGGTTATCAACCTTATACCTAACCCTAACCCTAACCCTAACCCTAACCCTAACCCTAACCCTAACCCTAACCCTAACCCTAACCCTAACCCAACCCGAACCCAACCCGAACCCCAACCCGAACCCCAACCTGACCCATAACCCTAACCACAACCACAACCCTAAGCCTAAACACAACCCTATTTGAGGGTTAAGGTTAGGATTAGGGTTCAGGGACAGGCTATGGTTAAGGTTAGAGGATGAGTCAGGGCTGGTTAGGGTTAGAAAAGGCCCATTAGAGGATCGGTCAGGGCTGGACTTTGAAGATTTTTCGCATATTCCCATTCATTACAATGGGACCCACTTTCACCCCTCATAACTTTGGAACCGTGCGTCTTAGAGCTTCGGAACCAACGTCCGCCTACCATAATTCGGCCACGGGCAACACGCCTGTCTTGTCCCCGAGTTTCTACGACCTTCCGTTCCCGAGATACAGCCCTTTTCCGGCCCAAAACGGATGTAGCTCCCGAACGGAAGGTCCCACGATCACGAGACCACCGCCATTCGAACCGGGGTGTCCCAATTAGTCTGTGTACTCAATCTCAAGCCGTTCTTGGACCCACAAAGGCCACAAAGGACCACTCAAAGGATCGGTCATCTCTGGACTTTGAATAATTTTCGCATTTCCCATCCATTTCAATGGGACGACCTTTCACCCTTTGTAACTCGGGAACCGTGCGTCCTACAGCTTCCAAACCAAGATCCGCCTGCCATAATTCGGCCACGGGCAACACGCCTGTCTTGTCCCCGAGTTTCTACGACCTTCCGTTCCAGAGATACATCCGTTTCCGGCCCAAAACGGATGTAGCTCCCGAACGGAAGCTCCCACGATCACGAGACCACCGCCATTCGAACCGGGGTGTCCCAATTAGTCTGTGTACTCAATCTCATCCACTTGTAGTACCCAGAAAGGCCAGAAATGACTGACTTAGAGGATCGGTCGAGGATCGGTCAATGACCGATCGTGGTTATCAACCTTATACCTAACCCTAACCCTAACCCTAACCCTAACCCTAACCCTAACCCTAACCCTAACCCTAACCCTAACCCAACCCGAACCCAACCCGAACCCCAACCCGAACCCCAACCTGACCCATAACCCTAACCACAACCACAACCCTAAGCCTAAACACAACCCTATTTGAGGGTTAAGGTTAGGATTAGGGTTCAGGGACAGGCTATGGTTAAGGTTAGAGGATGAGTCAGGGCTGGTTAGGGTTAGAAAAGGCCCATTAGAGGATCGGTCAGGGCTGGACTTTGAAGATTTTTCGCATATTCCCATTCATTACAATGGGACCCACTTTCACCCCTCATAACTTTGGAACCGTGCGTCTTAGAGCTTCGGAACCAACGTCCGCCTACCATAATTCGGCCACGGGCAACACGCCTGTCTTGTCCCCGAGTTTCTACGACCTTCCGTTCCCGAGATACAGCCCTTTTCCGGCCCAAAACGGATGTAGCTCCCGAACGGAAGGTCCCACGATCACGAGACCACCGCCATTCGAACCGGGGTGTCCCAATTAGTCTGTGTACTCAATCTCAAGCCGTTCTTGGACCCACAAAGGCCACAAAGGACCACTCAAAGGATCGGTCATCTCTGGACTTTGAATAATTTTCGCATTTCCCATCCATTTCAATGGGACGACCTTTCACCCTTTGTAACTCGGGAACCGTGCGTCCTACAGCTTCCAAACCAAGATCCGCCTGCCATAATTCGGCCACGGGCAACACGCCTGTCTTGTCCCCGAGTTTCTACGACCTTCCGTTCCAGAGATACATCCGTTTCCGGCCCAAAACGGATGTAGCTCCCGAACGGAAGCTCCCACGATCACGAGACCACCGCCATTCGAACCGGGGTGTCCCAATTAGTCTGTGTACTCAATCTCATCCACTTGTAGTACCCAGAAAGGCCAGAAATGACTGACTTAGAGGATCGGTCGAGGATCGGTCAATGACCGATCGTGGTTATCAACCTTATACCTAACCCTAACCCTAACCCTAACCCTAACCCTAACCCTAACCCTAACCCTAACCCTAACCCTAACCCTAACCCAACCCGAACCCAACCCGAACCCCAACCCGAACCCCAACCTGACCCATAACCCTAACCACAACCACAACCCTAAGCCTAAACACAACCCTATTTGAGGGTTAAGGTTAGGATTAGGGTTCAGGGACAGGCTATGGTTAAGGTTAGAGGATGAGTCAGGGCTGGTTAGGGTTAGAAAAGGCCCATTAGAGGATCGGTCAGGGCTGGACTTTGAAGATTTTTCGCATATTCCCATTCATTACAATGGGACCCACTTTCACCCCTCATAACTTTGGAACCGTGCGTCTTAGAGCTTCGGAACCAACGTCCGCCTACCATAATTCGGCCACGGGCAACACGCCTGTCTTGTCCCCGAGTTTCTACGACCTTCCGTTCCCGAGATACAGCCCTTTTCCGGCCCAAAACGGATGTAGCTCCCGAACGGAAGGTCCCACGATCACGAGACCACCGCCATTCGAACCGGGGTGTCCCAATTAGTCTGTGTACTCAATCTCAAGCCGTTCTTGGACCCACAAAGGCCACAAAGGACCACTCAAAGGATCGGTCATCTCTGGACTTTGAATAATTTTCGCATTTCCCATCCATTTCAATGGGACGACCTTTCACCCTTTGTAACTCGGGAACCGTGCGTCCTACAGCTTCCAAACCAAGATCCGCCTGCCATAATTCGGCCACGGGCAACACGCCTGTCTTGTCCCCGAGTTTCTACGACCTTCCGTTCCAGAGATACATCCGTTTCCGGCCCAAAACGGATGTAGCTCCCGAACGGAAGCTCCCACGATCACGAGACCACCGCCATTCGAACCGGGGTGTCCCAATTAGTCTGTGTACTCAATCTCATCCACTTGTAGTACCCAGAAAGGCCAGAAATGACTGACTTAGAGGATCGGTCGAGGATCGGTCAATGACCGATCGTGGTTATCAACCTTATACCTAACCCTAACCCTAACCCTAACCCTAACCCTAACCCTAACCCTAACCCTAACCCTAACCCTAACCCTAACCCAACCCGAACCCAACCCGAACCCCAACCCGAACCCCAACCTGACCCATAACCCTAACCACAACCACAACCCTAAGCCTAAACACAACCCTATTTGAGGGTTAAGGTTAGGATTAGGGTTCAGGGACAGGCTATGGTTAAGGTTAGAGGATGAGTCAGGGCTGGTTAGGGTTAGAAAAGGCCCATTAGAGGATCGGTCAGGGCTGGACTTTGAAGATTTTTCGCATATTCCCATTCATTACAATGGGACCCACTTTCACCCCTCATAACTTTGGAACCGTGCGTCTTAGAGCTTCGGAACCAACGTCCGCCTACCATAATTCGGCCACGGGCAACACGCCTGTCTTGTCCCCGAGTTTCTACGACCTTCCGTTCCCGAGATACAGCCCTTTTCCGGCCCAAAACGGATGTAGCTCCCGAACGGAAGGTCCCACGATCACGAGACCACCGCCATTCGAACCGGGGTGTCCCAATTAGTCTGTGTACTCAATCTCAAGCCGTTCTTGGACCCACAAAGGCCACAAAGGACCACTCAAAGGATCGGTCATCTCTGGACTTTGAATAATTTTCGCATTTCCCATCCATTTCAATGGGACGACCTTTCACCCTTTGTAACTCGGGAACCGTGCGTCCTACAGCTTCCAAACCAAGATCCGCCTGCCATAATTCGGCCACGGGCAACACGCCTGTCTTGTCCCCGAGTTTCTACGACCTTCCGTTCCAGAGATACATCCGTTTCCGGCCCAAAACGGATGTAGCTCCCGAACGGAAGCTCCCACGATCACGAGACCACCGCCATTCGAACCGGGGTGTCCCAATTAGTCTGTGTACTCAATCTCATCCACTTGTAGTACCCAGAAAGGCCAGAAATGACTGACTTAGAGGATCGGTCGAGGATCGGTCAATGACCGATCGTGGTTATCAACCTTATACCTAACCCTAACCCTAACCCTAACCCTAACCCTAACCCTAACCCTAACCCTAACCCTAACCCTAACCCTAACCCAACCCGAACCCAACCCGAACCCCAACCCGAACCCCAACCTGACCCATAACCCTAACCACAACCACAACCCTAAGCCTAAACACAACCCTATTTGAGGGTTAAGGTTAGGATTAGGGTTCAGGGACAGGCTATGGTTAAGGTTAGAGGATGAGTCAGGGCTGGTTAGGGTTAGAAAAGGCCCATTAGAGGATCGGTCAGGGCTGGACTTTGAAGATTTTTCGCATATTCCCATTCATTACAATGGGACCCACTTTCACCCCTCATAACTTTGGAACCGTGCGTCTTAGAGCTTCGGAACCAACGTCCGCCTACCATAATTCGGCCACGGGCAACACGCCTGTCTTGTCCCCGAGTTTCTACGACCTTCCGTTCCCGAGATACAGCCCTTTTCCGGCCCAAAACGGATGTAGCTCCCGAACGGAAGGTCCCACGATCACGAGACCACCGCCATTCGAACCGGGGTGTCCCAATTAGTCTGTGTACTCAATCTCAAGCCGTTCTTGGACCCACAAAGGCCACAAAGGACCACTCAAAGGATCGGTCATCTCTGGACTTTGAATAATTTTCGCATTTCCCATCCATTTCAATGGGACGACCTTTCACCCTTTGTAACTCGGGAACCGTGCGTCCTACAGCTTCCAAACCAAGATCCGCCTGCCATAATTCGGCCACGGGCAACACGCCTGTCTTGTCCCCGAGTTTCTACGACCTTCCGTTCCAGAGATACATCCGTTTCCGGCCCAAAACGGATGTAGCTCCCGAACGGAAGCTCCCACGATCACGAGACCACCGCCATTCGAACCGGGGTGTCCCAATTAGTCTGTGTACTCAATCTCATCCACTTGTAGTACCCAGAAAGGCCAGAAATGACTGACTTAGAGGATCGGTCGAGGATCGGTCAATGACCGATCGTGGTTATCAACCTTATACCTAACCCTAACCCTAACCCTAACCCTAACCCTAACCCTAACCCTAACCCTAACCCTAACCCTAACCCTAACCCAACCCGAACCCAACCCGAACCCCAACCCGAACCCCAACCTGACCCATAACCCTAACCACAACCACAACCCTAAGCCTAAACACAACCCTATTTGAGGGTTAAGGTTAGGATTAGGGTTCAGGGACAGGCTATGGTTAAGGTTAGAGGATGAGTCAGGGCTGGTTAGGGTTAGAAAAGGCCCATTAGAGGATCGGTCAGGGCTGGACTTTGAAGATTTTTCGCATATTCCCATTCATTACAATGGGACCCACTTTCACCCCTCATAACTTTGGAACCGTGCGTCTTAGAGCTTCGGAACCAACGTCCGCCTACCATAATTCGGCCACGGGCAACACGCCTGTCTTGTCCCCGAGTTTCTACGACCTTCCGTTCCCGAGATACAGCCCTTTTCCGGCCCAAAACGGATGTAGCTCCCGAACGGAAGGTCCCACGATCACGAGACCACCGCCATTCGAACCGGGGTGTCCCAATTAGTCTGTGTACTCAATCTCAAGCCGTTCTTGGACCCACAAAGGCCACAAAGGACCACTCAAAGGATCGGTCATCTCTGGACTTTGAATAATTTTCGCATTTCCCATCCATTTCAATGGGACGACCTTTCACCCTTTGTAACTCGGGAACCGTGCGTCCTACAGCTTCCAAACCAAGATCCGCCTGCCATAATTCGGCCACGGGCAACACGCCTGTCTTGTCCCCGAGTTTCTACGACCTTCCGTTCCAGAGATACATCCGTTTCCGGCCCAAAACGGATGTAGCTCCCGAACGGAAGCTCCCACGATCACGAGACCACCGCCATTCGAACCGGGGTGTCCCAATTAGTCTGTGTACTCAATCTCATCCACTTGTAGTACCCAGAAAGGCCAGAAATGACTGACTTAGAGGATCGGTCGAGGATCGGTCAATGACCGATCGTGGTTATCAACCTTATACCTAACCCTAACCCTAACCCTAACCCTAACCCTAACCCTAACCCTAACCCTAACCCTAACCCTAACCCTAACCCAACCCGAACCCAACCCGAACCCCAACCCGAACCCCAACCTGACCCATAACCCTAACCACAACCACAACCCTAAGCCTAAACACAACCCTATTTGAGGGTTAAGGTTAGGATTAGGGTTCAGGGACAGGCTATGGTTAAGGTTAGAGGATGAGTCAGGGCTGGTTAGGGTTAGAAAAGGCCCATTAGAGGATCGGTCAGGGCTGGACTTTGAAGATTTTTCGCATATTCCCATTCATTACAATGGGACCCACTTTCACCCCTCATAACTTTGGAACCGTGCGTCTTAGAGCTTCGGAACCAACGTCCGCCTACCATAATTCGGCCACGGGCAACACGCCTGTCTTGTCCCCGAGTTTCTACGACCTTCCGTTCCCGAGATACAGCCCTTTTCCGGCCCAAAACGGATGTAGCTCCCGAACGGAAGGTCCCACGATCACGAGACCACCGCCATTCGAACCGGGGTGTCCCAATTAGTCTGTGTACTCAATCTCAAGCCGTTCTTGGACCCACAAAGGCCACAAAGGACCACTCAAAGGATCGGTCATCTCTGGACTTTGAATAATTTTCGCATTTCCCATCCATTTCAATGGGACGACCTTTCACCCTTTGTAACTCGGGAACCGTGCGTCCTACAGCTTCCAAACCAAGATCCGCCTGCCATAATTCGGCCACGGGCAACACGCCTGTCTTGTCCCCGAGTTTCTACGACCTTCCGTTCCAGAGATACATCCGTTTCCGGCCCAAAACGGATGTAGCTCCCGAACGGAAGCTCCCACGATCACGAGACCACCGCCATTCGAACCGGGGTGTCCCAATTAGTCTGTGTACTCAATCTCATCCACTTGTAGTACCCAGAAAGGCCAGAAATGACTGACTTAGAGGATCGGTCGAGGATCGGTCAATGACCGATCGTGGTTATCAACCTTATACCTAACCCTAACCCTAACCCTAACCCTAACCCTAACCCTAACCCTAACCCTAACCCTAACCCTAACCCTAACCCAACCCGAACCCAACCCGAACCCCAACCCGAACCCCAACCTGACCCATAACCCTAACCACAACCACAACCCTAAGCCTAAACACAACCCTATTTGAGGGTTAAGGTTAGGATTAGGGTTCAGGGACAGGCTATGGTTAAGGTTAGAGGATGAGTCAGGGCTGGTTAGGGTTAGAAAAGGCCCATTAGAGGATCGGTCAGGGCTGGACTTTGAAGATTTTTCGCATATTCCCATTCATTACAATGGGACCCACTTTCACCCCTCATAACTTTGGAACCGTGCGTCTTAGAGCTTCGGAACCAACGTCCGCCTACCATAATTCGGCCACGGGCAACACGCCTGTCTTGTCCCCGAGTTTCTACGACCTTCCGTTCCCGAGATACAGCCCTTTTCCGGCCCAAAACGGATGTAGCTCCCGAACGGAAGGTCCCACGATCACGAGACCACCGCCATTCGAACCGGGGTGTCCCAATTAGTCTGTGTACTCAATCTCAAGCCGTTCTTGGACCCACAAAGGCCACAAAGGACCACTCAAAGGATCGGTCATCTCTGGACTTTGAATAATTTTCGCATTTCCCATCCATTTCAATGGGACGACCTTTCACCCTTTGTAACTCGGGAACCGTGCGTCCTACAGCTTCCAAACCAAGATCCGCCTGCCATAATTCGGCCACGGGCAACACGCCTGTCTTGTCCCCGAGTTTCTACGACCTTCCGTTCCAGAGATACATCCGTTTCCGGCCCAAAACGGATGTAGCTCCCGAACGGAAGCTCCCACGATCACGAGACCACCGCCATTCGAACCGGGGTGTCCCAATTAGTCTGTGTACTCAATCTCATCCACTTGTAGTACCCAGAAAGGCCAGAAATGACTGACTTAGAGGATCGGTCGAGGATCGGTCAATGACCGATCGTGGTTATCAACCTTATACCTAACCCTAACCCTAACCCTAACCCTAACCCTAACCCTAACCCTAACCCTAACCCTAACCCTAACCCTAACCCAACCCGAACCCAACCCGAACCCCAACCCGAACCCCAACCTGACCCATAACCCTAACCACAACCACAACCCTAAGCCTAAACACAACCCTATTTGAGGGTTAAGGTTAGGATTAGGGTTCAGGGACAGGCTATGGTTAAGGTTAGAGGATGAGTCAGGGCTGGTTAGGGTTAGAAAAGGCCCATTAGAGGATCGGTCAGGGCTGGACTTTGAAGATTTTTCGCATATTCCCATTCATTACAATGGGACCCACTTTCACCCCTCATAACTTTGGAACCGTGCGTCTTAGAGCTTCGGAACCAACGTCCGCCTACCATAATTCGGCCACGGGCAACACGCCTGTCTTGTCCCCGAGTTTCTACGACCTTCCGTTCCCGAGATACAGCCCTTTTCCGGCCCAAAACGGATGTAGCTCCCGAACGGAAGGTCCCACGATCACGAGACCACCGCCATTCGAACCGGGGTGTCCCAATTAGTCTGTGTACTCAATCTCAAGCCGTTCTTGGACCCACAAAGGCCACAAAGGACCACTCAAAGGATCGGTCATCTCTGGACTTTGAATAATTTTCGCATTTCCCATCCATTTCAATGGGACGACCTTTCACCCTTTGTAACTCGGGAACCGTGCGTCCTACAGCTTCCAAACCAAGATCCGCCTGCCATAATTCGGCCACGGGCAACACGCCTGTCTTGTCCCCGAGTTTCTACGACCTTCCGTTCCAGAGATACATCCGTTTCCGGCCCAAAACGGATGTAGCTCCCGAACGGAAGCTCCCACGATCACGAGACCACCGCCATTCGAACCGGGGTGTCCCAATTAGTCTGTGTACTCAATCTCATCCACTTGTAGTACCCAGAAAGGCCAGAAATGACTGACTTAGAGGATCGGTCGAGGATCGGTCAATGACCGATCGTGGTTATCAACCTTATACCTAACCCTAACCCTAACCCTAACCCTAACCCTAACCCTAACCCTAACCCTAACCCTAACCCTAACCCTAACCCAACCCGAACCCAACCCGAACCCCAACCCGAACCCCAACCTGACCCATAACCCTAACCACAACCACAACCCTAAGCCTAAACACAACCCTATTTGAGGGTTAAGGTTAGGATTAGGGTTCAGGGACAGGCTATGGTTAAGGTTAGAGGATGAGTCAGGGCTGGTTAGGGTTAGAAAAGGCCCATTAGAGGATCGGTCAGGGCTGGACTTTGAAGATTTTTCGCATATTCCCATTCATTACAATGGGACCCACTTTCACCCCTCATAACTTTGGAACCGTGCGTCTTAGAGCTTCGGAACCAACGTCCGCCTACCATAATTCGGCCACGGGCAACACGCCTGTCTTGTCCCCGAGTTTCTACGACCTTCCGTTCCCGAGATACAGCCCTTTTCCGGCCCAAAACGGATGTAGCTCCCGAACGGAAGGTCCCACGATCACGAGACCACCGCCATTCGAACCGGGGTGTCCCAATTAGTCTGTGTACTCAATCTCAAGCCGTTCTTGGACCCACAAAGGCCACAAAGGACCACTCAAAGGATCGGTCATCTCTGGACTTTGAATAATTTTCGCATTTCCCATCCATTTCAATGGGACGACCTTTCACCCTTTGTAACTCGGGAACCGTGCGTCCTACAGCTTCCAAACCAAGATCCGCCTGCCATAATTCGGCCACGGGCAACACGCCTGTCTTGTCCCCGAGTTTCTACGACCTTCCGTTCCAGAGATACATCCGTTTCCGGCCCAAAACGGATGTAGCTCCCGAACGGAAGCTCCCACGATCACGAGACCACCGCCATTCGAACCGGGGTGTCCCAATTAGTCTGTGTACTCAATCTCATCCACTTGTAGTACCCAGAAAGGCCAGAAATGACTGACTTAGAGGATCGGTCGAGGATCGGTCAATGACCGATCGTGGTTATCAACCTTATACCTAACCCTAACCCTAACCCTAACCCTAACCCTAACCCTAACCCTAACCCTAACCCTAACCCTAACCCTAACCCAACCCGAACCCAACCCGAACCCCAACCCGAACCCCAACCTGACCCATAACCCTAACCACAACCACAACCCTAAGCCTAAACACAACCCTATTTGAGGGTTAAGGTTAGGATTAGGGTTCAGGGACAGGCTATGGTTAAGGTTAGAGGATGAGTCAGGGCTGGTTAGGGTTAGAAAAGGCCCATTAGAGGATCGGTCAGGGCTGGACTTTGAAGATTTTTCGCATATTCCCATTCATTACAATGGGACCCACTTTCACCCCTCATAACTTTGGAACCGTGCGTCTTAGAGCTTCGGAACCAACGTCCGCCTACCATAATTCGGCCACGGGCAACACGCCTGTCTTGTCCCCGAGTTTCTACGACCTTCCGTTCCCGAGATACAGCCCTTTTCCGGCCCAAAACGGATGTAGCTCCCGAACGGAAGGTCCCACGATCACGAGACCACCGCCATTCGAACCGGGGTGTCCCAATTAGTCTGTGTACTCAATCTCAAGCCGTTCTTGGACCCACAAAGGCCACAAAGGACCACTCAAAGGATCGGTCATCTCTGGACTTTGAATAATTTTCGCATTTCCCATCCATTTCAATGGGACGACCTTTCACCCTTTGTAACTCGGGAACCGTGCGTCCTACAGCTTCCAAACCAAGATCCGCCTGCCATAATTCGGCCACGGGCAACACGCCTGTCTTGTCCCCGAGTTTCTACGACCTTCCGTTCCAGAGATACATCCGTTTCCGGCCCAAAACGGATGTAGCTCCCGAACGGAAGCTCCCACGATCACGAGACCACCGCCATTCGAACCGGGGTGTCCCAATTAGTCTGTGTACTCAATCTCATCCACTTGTAGTACCCAGAAAGGCCAGAAATGACTGACTTAGAGGATCGGTCGAGGATCGGTCAATGACCGATCGTGGTTATCAACCTTATACCTAACCCTAACCCTAACCCTAACCCTAACCCTAACCCTAACCCTAACCCTAACCCTAACCCTAACCCTAACCCAACCCGAACCCAACCCGAACCCCAACCCGAACCCCAACCTGACCCATAACCCTAACCACAACCACAACCCTAAGCCTAAACACAACCCTATTTGAGGGTTAAGGTTAGGATTAGGGTTCAGGGACAGGCTATGGTTAAGGTTAGAGGATGAGTCAGGGCTGGTTAGGGTTAGAAAAGGCCCATTAGAGGATCGGTCAGGGCTGGACTTTGAAGATTTTTCGCATATTCCCATTCATTACAATGGGACCCACTTTCACCCCTCATAACTTTGGAACCGTGCGTCTTAGAGCTTCGGAACCAACGTCCGCCTACCATAATTCGGCCACGGGCAACACGCCTGTCTTGTCCCCGAGTTTCTACGACCTTCCGTTCCCGAGATACAGCCCTTTTCCGGCCCAAAACGGATGTAGCTCCCGAACGGAAGGTCCCACGATCACGAGACCACCGCCATTCGAACCGGGGTGTCCCAATTAGTCTGTGTACTCAATCTCAAGCCGTTCTTGGACCCACAAAGGCCACAAAGGACCACTCAAAGGATCGGTCATCTCTGGACTTTGAATAATTTTCGCATTTCCCATCCATTTCAATGGGACGACCTTTCACCCTTTGTAACTCGGGAACCGTGCGTCCTACAGCTTCCAAACCAAGATCCGCCTGCCATAATTCGGCCACGGGCAACACGCCTGTCTTGTCCCCGAGTTTCTACGACCTTCCGTTCCAGAGATACATCCGTTTCCGGCCCAAAACGGATGTAGCTCCCGAACGGAAGCTCCCACGATCACGAGACCACCGCCATTCGAACCGGGGTGTCCCAATTAGTCTGTGTACTCAATCTCATCCACTTGTAGTACCCAGAAAGGCCAGAAATGACTGACTTAGAGGATCGGTCGAGGATCGGTCAATGACCGATCGTGGTTATCAACCTTATACCTAACCCTAACCCTAACCCTAACCCTAACCCTAACCCTAACCCTAACCCTAACCCTAACCCTAACCCTAACCCAACCCGAACCCAACCCGAACCCCAACCCGAACCCCAACCTGACCCATAACCCTAACCACAACCACAACCCTAAGCCTAAACACAACCCTATTTGAGGGTTAAGGTTAGGATTAGGGTTCAGGGACAGGCTATGGTTAAGGTTAGAGGATGAGTCAGGGCTGGTTAGGGTTAGAAAAGGCCCATTAGAGGATCGGTCAGGGCTGGACTTTGAAGATTTTTCGCATATTCCCATTCATTACAATGGGACCCACTTTCACCCCTCATAACTTTGGAACCGTGCGTCTTAGAGCTTCGGAACCAACGTCCGCCTACCATAATTCGGCCACGGGCAACACGCCTGTCTTGTCCCCGAGTTTCTACGACCTTCCGTTCCCGAGATACAGCCCTTTTCCGGCCCAAAACGGATGTAGCTCCCGAACGGAAGGTCCCACGATCACGAGACCACCGCCATTCGAACCGGGGTGTCCCAATTAGTCTGTGTACTCAATCTCAAGCCGTTCTTGGACCCACAAAGGCCACAAAGGACCACTCAAAGGATCGGTCATCTCTGGACTTTGAATAATTTTCGCATTTCCCATCCATTTCAATGGGACGACCTTTCACCCTTTGTAACTCGGGAACCGTGCGTCCTACAGCTTCCAAACCAAGATCCGCCTGCCATAATTCGGCCACGGGCAACACGCCTGTCTTGTCCCCGAGTTTCTACGACCTTCCGTTCCAGAGATACATCCGTTTCCGGCCCAAAACGGATGTAGCTCCCGAACGGAAGCTCCCACGATCACGAGACCACCGCCATTCGAACCGGGGTGTCCCAATTAGTCTGTGTACTCAATCTCATCCACTTGTAGTACCCAGAAAGGCCAGAAATGACTGACTTAGAGGATCGGTCGAGGATCGGTCAATGACCGATCGTGGTTATCAACCTTATACCTAACCCTAACCCTAACCCTAACCCTAACCCTAACCCTAACCCTAACCCTAACCCTAACCCTAACCCTAACCCAACCCGAACCCAACCCGAACCCCAACCCGAACCCCAACCTGACCCATAACCCTAACCACAACCACAACCCTAAGCCTAAACACAACCCTATTTGAGGGTTAAGGTTAGGATTAGGGTTCAGGGACAGGCTATGGTTAAGGTTAGAGGATGAGTCAGGGCTGGTTAGGGTTAGAAAAGGCCCATTAGAGGATCGGTCAGGGCTGGACTTTGAAGATTTTTCGCATATTCCCATTCATTACAATGGGACCCACTTTCACCCCTCATAACTTTGGAACCGTGCGTCTTAGAGCTTCGGAACCAACGTCCGCCTACCATAATTCGGCCACGGGCAACACGCCTGTCTTGTCCCCGAGTTTCTACGACCTTCCGTTCCCGAGATACAGCCCTTTTCCGGCCCAAAACGGATGTAGCTCCCGAACGGAAGGTCCCACGATCACGAGACCACCGCCATTCGAACCGGGGTGTCCCAATTAGTCTGTGTACTCAATCTCAAGCCGTTCTTGGACCCACAAAGGCCACAAAGGACCACTCAAAGGATCGGTCATCTCTGGACTTTGAATAATTTTCGCATTTCCCATCCATTTCAATGGGACGACCTTTCACCCTTTGTAACTCGGGAACCGTGCGTCCTACAGCTTCCAAACCAAGATCCGCCTGCCATAATTCGGCCACGGGCAACACGCCTGTCTTGTCCCCGAGTTTCTACGACCTTCCGTTCCAGAGATACATCCGTTTCCGGCCCAAAACGGATGTAGCTCCCGAACGGAAGCTCCCACGATCACGAGACCACCGCCATTCGAACCGGGGTGTCCCAATTAGTCTGTGTACTCAATCTCATCCACTTGTAGTACCCAGAAAGGCCAGAAATGACTGACTTAGAGGATCGGTCGAGGATCGGTCAATGACCGATCGTGGTTATCAACCTTATACCTAACCCTAACCCTAACCCTAACCCTAACCCTAACCCTAACCCTAACCCTAACCCTAACCCTAACCCTAACCCAACCCGAACCCAACCCGAACCCCAACCCGAACCCCAACCTGACCCATAACCCTAACCACAACCACAACCCTAAGCCTAAACACAACCCTATTTGAGGGTTAAGGTTAGGATTAGGGTTCAGGGACAGGCTATGGTTAAGGTTAGAGGATGAGTCAGGGCTGGTTAGGGTTAGAAAAGGCCCATTAGAGGATCGGTCAGGGCTGGACTTTGAAGATTTTTCGCATATTCCCATTCATTACAATGGGACCCACTTTCACCCCTCATAACTTTGGAACCGTGCGTCTTAGAGCTTCGGAACCAACGTCCGCCTACCATAATTCGGCCACGGGCAACACGCCTGTCTTGTCCCCGAGTTTCTACGACCTTCCGTTCCCGAGATACAGCCCTTTTCCGGCCCAAAACGGATGTAGCTCCCGAACGGAAGGTCCCACGATCACGAGACCACCGCCATTCGAACCGGGGTGTCCCAATTAGTCTGTGTACTCAATCTCAAGCCGTTCTTGGACCCACAAAGGCCACAAAGGACCACTCAAAGGATCGGTCATCTCTGGACTTTGAATAATTTTCGCATTTCCCATCCATTTCAATGGGACGACCTTTCACCCTTTGTAACTCGGGAACCGTGCGTCCTACAGCTTCCAAACCAAGATCCGCCTGCCATAATTCGGCCACGGGCAACACGCCTGTCTTGTCCCCGAGTTTCTACGACCTTCCGTTCCAGAGATACATCCGTTTCCGGCCCAAAACGGATGTAGCTCCCGAACGGAAGCTCCCACGATCACGAGACCACCGCCATTCGAACCGGGGTGTCCCAATTAGTCTGTGTACTCAATCTCATCCACTTGTAGTACCCAGAAAGGCCAGAAATGACTGACTTAGAGGATCGGTCGAGGATCGGTCAATGACCGATCGTGGTTATCAACCTTATACCTAACCCTAACCCTAACCCTAACCCTAACCCTAACCCTAACCCTAACCCTAACCCTAACCCTAACCCTAACCCAACCCGAACCCAACCCGAACCCCAACCCGAACCCCAACCTGACCCATAACCCTAACCACAACCACAACCCTAAGCCTAAACACAACCCTATTTGAGGGTTAAGGTTAGGATTAGGGTTCAGGGACAGGCTATGGTTAAGGTTAGAGGATGAGTCAGGGCTGGTTAGGGTTAGAAAAGGCCCATTAGAGGATCGGTCAGGGCTGGACTTTGAAGATTTTTCGCATATTCCCATTCATTACAATGGGACCCACTTTCACCCCTCATAACTTTGGAACCGTGCGTCTTAGAGCTTCGGAACCAACGTCCGCCTACCATAATTCGGCCACGGGCAACACGCCTGTCTTGTCCCCGAGTTTCTACGACCTTCCGTTCCCGAGATACAGCCCTTTTCCGGCCCAAAACGGATGTAGCTCCCGAACGGAAGGTCCCACGATCACGAGACCACCGCCATTCGAACCGGGGTGTCCCAATTAGTCTGTGTACTCAATCTCAAGCCGTTCTTGGACCCACAAAGGCCACAAAGGACCACTCAAAGGATCGGTCATCTCTGGACTTTGAATAATTTTCGCATTTCCCATCCATTTCAATGGGACGACCTTTCACCCTTTGTAACTCGGGAACCGTGCGTCCTACAGCTTCCAAACCAAGATCCGCCTGCCATAATTCGGCCACGGGCAACACGCCTGTCTTGTCCCCGAGTTTCTACGACCTTCCGTTCCAGAGATACATCCGTTTCCGGCCCAAAACGGATGTAGCTCCCGAACGGAAGCTCCCACGATCACGAGACCACCGCCATTCGAACCGGGGTGTCCCAATTAGTCTGTGTACTCAATCTCATCCACTTGTAGTACCCAGAAAGGCCAGAAATGACTGACTTAGAGGATCGGTCGAGGATCGGTCAATGACCGATCGTGGTTATCAACCTTATACCTAACCCTAACCCTAACCCTAACCCTAACCCTAACCCTAACCCTAACCCTAACCCTAACCCTAACCCTAACCCTAACCCAACCCGAACCCAACCCGAACCCCAACCCGAACCCCAACCTGACCCATAACCCTAACCACAACCACAACCCTAAGCCTAAACACAACCCTATTTGAGGGTTAAGGTTAGGATTAGGGTTCAGGGACAGGCTATGGTTAAGGTTAGAGGATGAGTCAGGGCTGGTTAGGGTTAGAAAAGGCCCATTAGAGGATCGGTCAGGGCTGGACTTTGAAGATTTTTCGCATATTCCCATTCATTACAATGGGACCCACTTTCACCCCTCATAACTTTGGAACCGTGCGTCTTAGAGCTTCGGAACCAACGTCCGCCTACCATAATTCGGCCACGGGCAACACGCCTGTCTTGTCCCCGAGTTTCTACGACCTTCCGTTCCCGAGATACAGCCCTTTTCCGGCCCAAAACGGATGTAGCTCCCGAACGGAAGGTCCCACGATCACGAGACCACCGCCATTCGAACCGGGGTGTCCCAATTAGTCTGTGTACTCAATCTCAAGCCGTTCTTGGACCCACAAAGGCCACAAAGGACCACTCAAAGGATCGGTCATCTCTGGACTTTGAATAATTTTCGCATTTCCCATCCATTTCAATGGGACGACCTTTCACCCTTTGTAACTCGGGAACCGTGCGTCCTACAGCTTCCAAACCAAGATCCGCCTGCCATAATTCGGCCACGGGCAACACGCCTGTCTTGTCCCCGAGTTTCTACGACCTTCCGTTCCAGAGATACATCCGTTTCCGGCCCAAAACGGATGTAGCTCCCGAACGGAAGCTCCCACGATCACGAGACCACCGCCATTCGAACCGGGGTGTCCCAATTAGTCTGTGTACTCAATCTCATCCACTTGTAGTACCCAGAAAGGCCAGAAATGACTGACTTAGAGGATCGGTCGAGGATCGGTCAATGACCGATCGTGGTTATCAACCTTATACCTAACCCTAACCCTAACCCTAACCCTAACCCTAACCCTAACCCTAACCCTAACCCTAACCCTAACCCTAACCCAACCCGAACCCAACCCGAACCCCAACCCGAACCCCAACCTGACCCATAACCCTAACCACAACCACAACCCTAAGCCTAAACACAACCCTATTTGAGGGTTAAGGTTAGGATTAGGGTTCAGGGACAGGCTATGGTTAAGGTTAGAGGATGAGTCAGGGCTGGTTAGGGTTAGAAAAGGCCCATTAGAGGATCGGTCAGGGCTGGACTTTGAAGATTTTTCGCATATTCCCATTCATTACAATGGGACCCACTTTCACCCCTCATAACTTTGGAACCGTGCGTCTTAGAGCTTCGGAACCAACGTCCGCCTACCATAATTCGGCCACGGGCAACACGCCTGTCTTGTCCCCGAGTTTCTACGACCTTCCGTTCCCGAGATACAGCCCTTTTCCGGCCCAAAACGGATGTAGCTCCCGAACGGAAGGTCCCACGATCACGAGACCACCGCCATTCGAACCGGGGTGTCCCAATTAGTCTGTGTACTCAATCTCAAGCCGTTCTTGGACCCACAAAGGCCACAAAGGACCACTCAAAGGATCGGTCATCTCTGGACTTTGAATAATTTTCGCATTTCCCATCCATTTCAATGGGACGACCTTTCACCCTTTGTAACTCGGGAACCGTGCGTCCTACAGCTTCCAAACCAAGATCCGCCTGCCATAATTCGGCCACGGGCAACACGCCTGTCTTGTCCCCGAGTTTCTACGACCTTCCGTTCCAGAGATACATCCGTTTCCGGCCCAAAACGGATGTAGCTCCCGAACGGAAGCTCCCACGATCACGAGACCACCGCCATTCGAACCGGGGTGTCCCAATTAGTCTGTGTACTCAATCTCATCCACTTGTAGTACCCAGAAAGGCCAGAAATGACTGACTTAGAGGATCGGTCGAGGATCGGTCAATGACCGATCGTGGTTATCAACCTTATACCTAACCCTAACCCTAACCCTAACCCTAACCCTAACCCTAACCCTAACCCTAACCCTAACCCTAACCCTAACCCAACCCGAACCCAACCCGAACCCCAACCCGAACCCCAACCTGACCCATAACCCTAACCACAACCACAACCCTAAGCCTAAACACAACCCTATTTGAGGGTTAAGGTTAGGATTAGGGTTCAGGGACAGGCTATGGTTAAGGTTAGAGGATGAGTCAGGGCTGGTTAGGGTTAGAAAAGGCCCATTAGAGGATCGGTCAGGGCTGGACTTTGAAGATTTTTCGCATATTCCCATTCATTACAATGGGACCCACTTTCACCCCTCATAACTTTGGAACCGTGCGTCTTAGAGCTTCGGAACCAACGTCCGCCTACCATAATTCGGCCACGGGCAACACGCCTGTCTTGTCCCCGAGTTTCTACGACCTTCCGTTCCCGAGATACAGCCCTTTTCCGGCCCAAAACGGATGTAGCTCCCGAACGGAAGGTCCCACGATCACGAGACCACCGCCATTCGAACCGGGGTGTCCCAATTAGTCTGTGTACTCAATCTCAAGCCGTTCTTGGACCCACAAAGGCCACAAAGGACCACTCAAAGGATCGGTCATCTCTGGACTTTGAATAATTTTCGCATTTCCCATCCATTTCAATGGGACGACCTTTCACCCTTTGTAACTCGGGAACCGTGCGTCCTACAGCTTCCAAACCAAGATCCGCCTGCCATAATTCGGCCACGGGCAACACGCCTGTCTTGTCCCCGAGTTTCTACGACCTTCCGTTCCAGAGATACATCCGTTTCCGGCCCAAAACGGATGTAGCTCCCGAACGGAAGCTCCCACGATCACGAGACCACCGCCATTCGAACCGGGGTGTCCCAATTAGTCTGTGTACTCAATCTCATCCACTTGTAGTACCCAGAAAGGCCAGAAATGACTGACTTAGAGGATCGGTCGAGGATCGGTCAATGACCGATCGTGGTTATCAACCTTATACCTAACCCTAACCCTAACCCTAACCCTAACCCTAACCCTAACCCTAACCCTAACCCTAACCCTAACCCTAACCCAACCCGAACCCAACCCGAACCCCAACCCGAACCCCAACCTGACCCATAACCCTAACCACAACCACAACCCTAAGCCTAAACACAACCCTATTTGAGGGTTAAGGTTAGGATTAGGGTTCAGGGACAGGCTATGGTTAAGGTTAGAGGATGAGTCAGGGCTGGTTAGGGTTAGAAAAGGCCCATTAGAGGATCGGTCAGGGCTGGACTTTGAAGATTTTTCGCATATTCCCATTCATTACAATGGGACCCACTTTCACCCCTCATAACTTTGGAACCGTGCGTCTTAGAGCTTCGGAACCAACGTCCGCCTACCATAATTCGGCCACGGGCAACACGCCTGTCTTGTCCCCGAGTTTCTACGACCTTCCGTTCCCGAGATACAGCCCTTTTCCGGCCCAAAACGGATGTAGCTCCCGAACGGAAGGTCCCACGATCACGAGACCACCGCCATTCGAACCGGGGTGTCCCAATTAGTCTGTGTACTCAATCTCAAGCCGTTCTTGGACCCACAAAGGCCACAAAGGACCACTCAAAGGATCGGTCATCTCTGGACTTTGAATAATTTTCGCATTTCCCATCCATTTCAATGGGACGACCTTTCACCCTTTGTAACTCGGGAACCGTGCGTCCTACAGCTTCCAAACCAAGATCCGCCTGCCATAATTCGGCCACGGGCAACACGCCTGTCTTGTCCCCGAGTTTCTACGACCTTCCGTTCCAGAGATACATCCGTTTCCGGCCCAAAACGGATGTAGCTCCCGAACGGAAGCTCCCACGATCACGAGACCACCGCCATTCGAACCGGGGTGTCCCAATTAGTCTGTGTACTCAATCTCATCCACTTGTAGTACCCAGAAAGGCCAGAAATGACTGACTTAGAGGATCGGTCGAGGATCGGTCAATGACCGATCGTGGTTATCAACCTTATACCTAACCCTAACCCTAACCCTAACCCTAACCCTAACCCTAACCCTAACCCTAACCCTAACCCTAACCCTAACCCAACCCGAACCCAACCCGAACCCCAACCCGAACCCCAACCTGACCCATAACCCTAACCACAACCACAACCCTAAGCCTAAACACAACCCTATTTGAGGGTTAAGGTTAGGATTAGGGTTCAGGGACAGGCTATGGTTAAGGTTAGAGGATGAGTCAGGGCTGGTTAGGGTTAGAAAAGGCCCATTAGAGGATCGGTCAGGGCTGGACTTTGAAGATTTTTCGCATATTCCCATTCATTACAATGGGACCCACTTTCACCCCTCATAACTTTGGAACCGTGCGTCTTAGAGCTTCGGAACCAACGTCCGCCTACCATAATTCGGCCACGGGCAACACGCCTGTCTTGTCCCCGAGTTTCTACGACCTTCCGTTCCCGAGATACAGCCCTTTTCCGGCCCAAAACGGATGTAGCTCCCGAACGGAAGGTCCCACGATCACGAGACCACCGCCATTCGAACCGGGGTGTCCCAATTAGTCTGTGTACTCAATCTCAAGCCGTTCTTGGACCCACAAAGGCCACAAAGGACCACTCAAAGGATCGGTCATCTCTGGACTTTGAATAATTTTCGCATTTCCCATCCATTTCAATGGGACGACCTTTCACCCTTTGTAACTCGGGAACCGTGCGTCCTACAGCTTCCAAACCAAGATCCGCCTGCCATAATTCGGCCACGGGCAACACGCCTGTCTTGTCCCCGAGTTTCTACGACCTTCCGTTCCAGAGATACATCCGTTTCCGGCCCAAAACGGATGTAGCTCCCGAACGGAAGCTCCCACGATCACGAGACCACCGCCATTCGAACCGGGGTGTCCCAATTAGTCTGTGTACTCAATCTCATCCACTTGTAGTACCCAGAAAGGCCAGAAATGACTGACTTAGAGGATCGGTCGAGGATCGGTCAATGACCGATCGTGGTTATCAACCTTATACCTAACCCTAACCCTAACCCTAACCCTAACCCTAACCCTAACCCTAACCCTAACCCTAACCCTAACCCTAACCCAACCCGAACCCAACCCGAACCCCAACCCGAACCCCAACCTGACCCATAACCCTAACCACAACCACAACCCTAAGCCTAAACACAACCCTATTTGAGGGTTAAGGTTAGGATTAGGGTTCAGGGACAGGCTATGGTTAAGGTTAGAGGATGAGTCAGGGCTGGTTAGGGTTAGAAAAGGCCCATTAGAGGATCGGTCAGGGCTGGACTTTGAAGATTTTTCGCATATTCCCATTCATTACAATGGGACCCACTTTCACCCCTCATAACTTTGGAACCGTGCGTCTTAGAGCTTCGGAACCAACGTCCGCCTACCATAATTCGGCCACGGGCAACACGCCTGTCTTGTCCCCGAGTTTCTACGACCTTCCGTTCCCGAGATACAGCCCTTTTCCGGCCCAAAACGGATGTAGCTCCCGAACGGAAGGTCCCACGATCACGAGACCACCGCCATTCGAACCGGGGTGTCCCAATTAGTCTGTGTACTCAATCTCAAGCCGTTCTTGGACCCACAAAGGCCACAAAGGACCACTCAAAGGATCGGTCATCTCTGGACTTTGAATAATTTTCGCATTTCCCATCCATTTCAATGGGACGACCTTTCACCCTTTGTAACTCGGGAACCGTGCGTCCTACAGCTTCCAAACCAAGATCCGCCTGCCATAATTCGGCCACGGGCAACACGCCTGTCTTGTCCCCGAGTTTCTACGACCTTCCGTTCCAGAGATACATCCGTTTCCGGCCCAAAACGGATGTAGCTCCCGAACGGAAGCTCCCACGATCACGAGACCACCGCCATTCGAACCGGGGTGTCCCAATTAGTCTGTGTACTCAATCTCATCCACTTGTAGTACCCAGAAAGGCCAGAAATGACTGACTTAGAGGATCGGTCGAGGATCGGTCAATGACCGATCGTGGTTATCAACCTTATACCTAACCCTAACCCTAACCCTAACCCTAACCCTAACCCTAACCCTAACCCTAACCCTAACCCTAACCCTAACCCAACCCGAACCCAACCCGAACCCCAACCCGAACCCCAACCTGACCCATAACCCTAACCACAACCACAACCCTAAGCCTAAACACAACCCTATTTGAGGGTTAAGGTTAGGATTAGGGTTCAGGGACAGGCTATGGTTAAGGTTAGAGGATGAGTCAGGGCTGGTTAGGGTTAGAAAAGGCCCATTAGAGGATCGGTCAGGGCTGGACTTTGAAGATTTTTCGCATATTCCCATTCATTACAATGGGACCCACTTTCACCCCTCATAACTTTGGAACCGTGCGTCTTAGAGCTTCGGAACCAACGTCCGCCTACCATAATTCGGCCACGGGCAACACGCCTGTCTTGTCCCCGAGTTTCTACGACCTTCCGTTCCCGAGATACAGCCCTTTTCCGGCCCAAAACGGATGTAGCTCCCGAACGGAAGGTCCCACGATCACGAGACCACCGCCATTCGAACCGGGGTGTCCCAATTAGTCTGTGTACTCAATCTCAAGCCGTTCTTGGACCCACAAAGGCCACAAAGGACCACTCAAAGGATCGGTCATCTCTGGACTTTGAATAATTTTCGCATTTCCCATCCATTTCAATGGGACGACCTTTCACCCTTTGTAACTCGGGAACCGTGCGTCCTACAGCTTCCAAACCAAGATCCGCCTGCCATAATTCGGCCACGGGCAACACGCCTGTCTTGTCCCCGAGTTTCTACGACCTTCCGTTCCAGAGATACATCCGTTTCCGGCCCAAAACGGATGTAGCTCCCGAACGGAAGCTCCCACGATCACGAGACCACCGCCATTCGAACCGGGGTGTCCCAATTAGTCTGTGTACTCAATCTCATCCACTTGTAGTACCCAGAAAGGCCAGAAATGACTGACTTAGAGGATCGGTCGAGGATCGGTCAATGACCGATCGTGGTTATCAACCTTATACCTAACCCTAACCCTAACCCTAACCCTAACCCTAACCCTAACCCTAACCCTAACCCTAACCCTAACCCTAACCCAACCCGAACCCAACCCGAACCCCAACCCGAACCCCAACCTGACCCATAACCCTAACCACAACCACAACCCTAAGCCTAAACACAACCCTATTTGAGGGTTAAGGTTAGGATTAGGGTTCAGGGACAGGCTATGGTTAAGGTTAGAGGATGAGTCAGGGCTGGTTAGGGTTAGAAAAGGCCCATTAGAGGATCGGTCAGGGCTGGACTTTGAAGATTTTTCGCATATTCCCATTCATTACAATGGGACCCACTTTCACCCCTCATAACTTTGGAACCGTGCGTCTTAGAGCTTCGGAACCAACGTCCGCCTACCATAATTCGGCCACGGGCAACACGCCTGTCTTGTCCCCGAGTTTCTACGACCTTCCGTTCCCGAGATACAGCCCTTTTCCGGCCCAAAACGGATGTAGCTCCCGAACGGAAGGTCCCACGATCACGAGACCACCGCCATTCGAACCGGGGTGTCCCAATTAGTCTGTGTACTCAATCTCAAGCCGTTCTTGGACCCACAAAGGCCACAAAGGACCACTCAAAGGATCGGTCATCTCTGGACTTTGAATAATTTTCGCATTTCCCATCCATTTCAATGGGACGACCTTTCACCCTTTGTAACTCGGGAACCGTGCGTCCTACAGCTTCCAAACCAAGATCCGCCTGCCATAATTCGGCCACGGGCAACACGCCTGTCTTGTCCCCGAGTTTCTACGACCTTCCGTTCCAGAGATACATCCGTTTCCGGCCCAAAACGGATGTAGCTCCCGAACGGAAGCTCCCACGATCACGAGACCACCGCCATTCGAACCGGGGTGTCCCAATTAGTCTGTGTACTCAATCTCATCCACTTGTAGTACCCAGAAAGGCCAGAAATGACTGACTTAGAGGATCGGTCGAGGATCGGTCAATGACCGATCGTGGTTATCAACCTTATACCTAACCCTAACCCTAACCCTAACCCTAACCCTAACCCTAACCCTAACCCTAACCCTAACCCTAACCCTAACCCAACCCGAACCCAACCCGAACCCCAACCCGAACCCCAACCTGACCCATAACCCTAACCACAACCACAACCCTAAGCCTAAACACAACCCTATTTGAGGGTTAAGGTTAGGATTAGGGTTCAGGGACAGGCTATGGTTAAGGTTAGAGGATGAGTCAGGGCTGGTTAGGGTTAGAAAAGGCCCATTAGAGGATCGGTCAGGGCTGGACTTTGAAGATTTTTCGCATATTCCCATTCATTACAATGGGACCCACTTTCACCCCTCATAACTTTGGAACCGTGCGTCTTAGAGCTTCGGAACCAACGTCCGCCTACCATAATTCGGCCACGGGCAACACGCCTGTCTTGTCCCCGAGTTTCTACGACCTTCCGTTCCCGAGATACAGCCCTTTTCCGGCCCAAAACGGATGTAGCTCCCGAACGGAAGGTCCCACGATCACGAGACCACCGCCATTCGAACCGGGGTGTCCCAATTAGTCTGTGTACTCAATCTCAAGCCGTTCTTGGACCCACAAAGGCCACAAAGGACCACTCAAAGGATCGGTCATCTCTGGACTTTGAATAATTTTCGCATTTCCCATCCATTTCAATGGGACGACCTTTCACCCTTTGTAACTCGGGAACCGTGCGTCCTACAGCTTCCAAACCAAGATCCGCCTGCCATAATTCGGCCACGGGCAACACGCCTGTCTTGTCCCCGAGTTTCTACGACCTTCCGTTCCAGAGATACATCCGTTTCCGGCCCAAAACGGATGTAGCTCCCGAACGGAAGCTCCCACGATCACGAGACCACCGCCATTCGAACCGGGGTGTCCCAATTAGTCTGTGTACTCAATCTCATCCACTTGTAGTACCCAGAAAGGCCAGAAATGACTGACTTAGAGGATCGGTCGAGGATCGGTCAATGACCGATCGTGGTTATCAACCTTATACCTAACCCTAACCCTAACCCTAACCCTAACCCTAACCCTAACCCTAACCCTAACCCTAACCCTAACCCTAACCCAACCCGAACCCAACCCGAACCCCAACCCGAACCCCAACCTGACCCATAACCCTAACCACAACCACAACCCTAAGCCTAAACACAACCCTATTTGAGGGTTAAGGTTAGGATTAGGGTTCAGGGACAGGCTATGGTTAAGGTTAGAGGATGAGTCAGGGCTGGTTAGGGTTAGAAAAGGCCCATTAGAGGATCGGTCAGGGCTGGACTTTGAAGATTTTTCGCATATTCCCATTCATTACAATGGGACCCACTTTCACCCCTCATAACTTTGGAACCGTGCGTCTTAGAGCTTCGGAACCAACGTCCGCCTACCATAATTCGGCCACGGGCAACACGCCTGTCTTGTCCCCGAGTTTCTACGACCTTCCGTTCCCGAGATACAGCCCTTTTCCGGCCCAAAACGGATGTAGCTCCCGAACGGAAGGTCCCACGATCACGAGACCACCGCCATTCGAACCGGGGTGTCCCAATTAGTCTGTGTACTCAATCTCAAGCCGTTCTTGGACCCACAAAGGCCACAAAGGACCACTCAAAGGATCGGTCATCTCTGGACTTTGAATAATTTTCGCATTTCCCATCCATTTCAATGGGACGACCTTTCACCCTTTGTAACTCGGGAACCGTGCGTCCTACAGCTTCCAAACCAAGATCCGCCTGCCATAATTCGGCCACGGGCAACACGCCTGTCTTGTCCCCGAGTTTCTACGACCTTCCGTTCCAGAGATACATCCGTTTCCGGCCCAAAACGGATGTAGCTCCCGAACGGAAGCTCCCACGATCACGAGACCACCGCCATTCGAACCGGGGTGTCCCAATTAGTCTGTGTACTCAATCTCATCCACTTGTAGTACCCAGAAAGGCCAGAAATGACTGACTTAGAGGATCGGTCGAGGATCGGTCAATGACCGATCGTGGTTATCAACCTTATACCTAACCCTAACCCTAACCCTAACCCTAACCCTAACCCTAACCCTAACCCTAACCCTAACCCTAACCCTAACCCAACCCGAACCCAACCCGAACCCCAACCCGAACCCCAACCTGACCCATAACCCTAACCACAACCACAACCCTAAGCCTAAACACAACCCTATTTGAGGGTTAAGGTTAGGATTAGGGTTCAGGGACAGGCTATGGTTAAGGTTAGAGGATGAGTCAGGGCTGGTTAGGGTTAGAAAAGGCCCATTAGAGGATCGGTCAGGGCTGGACTTTGAAGATTTTTCGCATATTCCCATTCATTACAATGGGACCCACTTTCACCCCTCATAACTTTGGAACCGTGCGTCTTAGAGCTTCGGAACCAACGTCCGCCTACCATAATTCGGCCACGGGCAACACGCCTGTCTTGTCCCCGAGTTTCTACGACCTTCCGTTCCCGAGATACAGCCCTTTTCCGGCCCAAAACGGATGTAGCTCCCGAACGGAAGGTCCCACGATCACGAGACCACCGCCATTCGAACCGGGGTGTCCCAATTAGTCTGTGTACTCAATCTCAAGCCGTTCTTGGACCCACAAAGGCCACAAAGGACCACTCAAAGGATCGGTCATCTCTGGACTTTGAATAATTTTCGCATTTCCCATCCATTTCAATGGGACGACCTTTCACCCTTTGTAACTCGGGAACCGTGCGTCCTACAGCTTCCAAACCAAGATCCGCCTGCCATAATTCGGCCACGGGCAACACGCCTGTCTTGTCCCCGAGTTTCTACGACCTTCCGTTCCAGAGATACATCCGTTTCCGGCCCAAAACGGATGTAGCTCCCGAACGGAAGCTCCCACGATCACGAGACCACCGCCATTCGAACCGGGGTGTCCCAATTAGTCTGTGTACTCAATCTCATCCACTTGTAGTACCCAGAAAGGCCAGAAATGACTGACTTAGAGGATCGGTCGAGGATCGGTCAATGACCGATCGTGGTTATCAACCTTATACCTAACCCTAACCCTAACCCTAACCCTAACCCTAACCCTAACCCTAACCCTAACCCTAACCCTAACCCTAACCCAACCCGAACCCAACCCGAACCCCAACCCGAACCCCAACCTGACCCATAACCCTAACCACAACCACAACCCTAAGCCTAAACACAACCCTATTTGAGGGTTAAGGTTAGGATTAGGGTTCAGGGACAGGCTATGGTTAAGGTTAGAGGATGAGTCAGGGCTGGTTAGGGTTAGAAAAGGCCCATTAGAGGATCGGTCAGGGCTGGACTTTGAAGATTTTTCGCATATTCCCATTCATTACAATGGGACCCACTTTCACCCCTCATAACTTTGGAACCGTGCGTCTTAGAGCTTCGGAACCAACGTCCGCCTACCATAATTCGGCCACGGGCAACACGCCTGTCTTGTCCCCGAGTTTCTACGACCTTCCGTTCCCGAGATACAGCCCTTTTCCGGCCCAAAACGGATGTAGCTCCCGAACGGAAGGTCCCACGATCACGAGACCACCGCCATTCGAACCGGGGTGTCCCAATTAGTCTGTGTACTCAATCTCAAGCCGTTCTTGGACCCACAAAGGCCACAAAGGACCACTCAAAGGATCGGTCATCTCTGGACTTTGAATAATTTTCGCATTTCCCATCCATTTCAATGGGACGACCTTTCACCCTTTGTAACTCGGGAACCGTGCGTCCTACAGCTTCCAAACCAAGATCCGCCTGCCATAATTCGGCCACGGGCAACACGCCTGTCTTGTCCCCGAGTTTCTACGACCTTCCGTTCCAGAGATACATCCGTTTCCGGCCCAAAACGGATGTAGCTCCCGAACGGAAGCTCCCACGATCACGAGACCACCGCCATTCGAACCGGGGTGTCCCAATTAGTCTGTGTACTCAATCTCATCCACTTGTAGTACCCAGAAAGGCCAGAAATGACTGACTTAGAGGATCGGTCGAGGATCGGTCAATGACCGATCGTGGTTATCAACCTTATACCTAACCCTAACCCTAACCCTAACCCTAACCCTAACCCTAACCCTAACCCTAACCCTAACCCTAACCCTAACCCAACCCGAACCCAACCCGAACCCCAACCCGAACCCCAACCTGACCCATAACCCTAACCACAACCACAACCCTAAGCCTAAACACAACCCTATTTGAGGGTTAAGGTTAGGATTAGGGTTCAGGGACAGGCTATGGTTAAGGTTAGAGGATGAGTCAGGGCTGGTTAGGGTTAGAAAAGGCCCATTAGAGGATCGGTCAGGGCTGGACTTTGAAGATTTTTCGCATATTCCCATTCATTACAATGGGACCCACTTTCACCCCTCATAACTTTGGAACCGTGCGTCTTAGAGCTTCGGAACCAACGTCCGCCTACCATAATTCGGCCACGGGCAACACGCCTGTCTTGTCCCCGAGTTTCTACGACCTTCCGTTCCCGAGATACAGCCCTTTTCCGGCCCAAAACGGATGTAGCTCCCGAACGGAAGGTCCCACGATCACGAGACCACCGCCATTCGAACCGGGGTGTCCCAATTAGTCTGTGTACTCAATCTCAAGCCGTTCTTGGACCCACAAAGGCCACAAAGGACCACTCAAAGGATCGGTCATCTCTGGACTTTGAATAATTTTCGCATTTCCCATCCATTTCAATGGGACGACCTTTCACCCTTTGTAACTCGGGAACCGTGCGTCCTACAGCTTCCAAACCAAGATCCGCCTGCCATAATTCGGCCACGGGCAACACGCCTGTCTTGTCCCCGAGTTTCTACGACCTTCCGTTCCAGAGATACATCCGTTTCCGGCCCAAAACGGATGTAGCTCCCGAACGGAAGCTCCCACGATCACGAGACCACCGCCATTCGAACCGGGGTGTCCCAATTAGTCTGTGTACTCAATCTCATCCACTTGTAGTACCCAGAAAGGCCAGAAATGACTGACTTAGAGGATCGGTCGAGGATCGGTCAATGACCGATCGTGGTTATCAACCTTATACCTAACCCTAACCCTAACCCTAACCCTAACCCTAACCCTAACCCTAACCCTAACCCTAACCCTAACCCTAACCCAACCCGAACCCAACCCGAACCCCAACCCGAACCCCAACCTGACCCATAACCCTAACCACAACCACAACCCTAAGCCTAAACACAACCCTATTTGAGGGTTAAGGTTAGGATTAGGGTTCAGGGACAGGCTATGGTTAAGGTTAGAGGATGAGTCAGGGCTGGTTAGGGTTAGAAAAGGCCCATTAGAGGATCGGTCAGGGCTGGACTTTGAAGATTTTTCGCATATTCCCATTCATTACAATGGGACCCACTTTCACCCCTCATAACTTTGGAACCGTGCGTCTTAGAGCTTCGGAACCAACGTCCGCCTACCATAATTCGGCCACGGGCAACACGCCTGTCTTGTCCCCGAGTTTCTACGACCTTCCGTTCCCGAGATACAGCCCTTTTCCGGCCCAAAACGGATGTAGCTCCCGAACGGAAGGTCCCACGATCACGAGACCACCGCCATTCGAACCGGGGTGTCCCAATTAGTCTGTGTACTCAATCTCAAGCCGTTCTTGGACCCACAAAGGCCACAAAGGACCACTCAAAGGATCGGTCATCTCTGGACTTTGAATAATTTTCGCATTTCCCATCCATTTCAATGGGACGACCTTTCACCCTTTGTAACTCGGGAACCGTGCGTCCTACAGCTTCCAAACCAAGATCCGCCTGCCATAATTCGGCCACGGGCAACACGCCTGTCTTGTCCCCGAGTTTCTACGACCTTCCGTTCCAGAGATACATCCGTTTCCGGCCCAAAACGGATGTAGCTCCCGAACGGAAGCTCCCACGATCACGAGACCACCGCCATTCGAACCGGGGTGTCCCAATTAGTCTGTGTACTCAATCTCATCCACTTGTAGTACCCAGAAAGGCCAGAAATGACTGACTTAGAGGATCGGTCGAGGATCGGTCAATGACCGATCGTGGTTATCAACCTTATACCTAACCCTAACCCTAACCCTAACCCTAACCCTAACCCTAACCCTAACCCTAACCCTAACCCTAACCCTAACCCAACCCGAACCCAACCCGAACCCCAACCCGAACCCCAACCTGACCCATAACCCTAACCACAACCACAACCCTAAGCCTAAACACAACCCTATTTGAGGGTTAAGGTTAGGATTAGGGTTCAGGGACAGGCTATGGTTAAGGTTAGAGGATGAGTCAGGGCTGGTTAGGGTTAGAAAAGGCCCATTAGAGGATCGGTCAGGGCTGGACTTTGAAGATTTTTCGCATATTCCCATTCATTACAATGGGACCCACTTTCACCCCTCATAACTTTGGAACCGTGCGTCTTAGAGCTTCGGAACCAACGTCCGCCTACCATAATTCGGCCACGGGCAACACGCCTGTCTTGTCCCCGAGTTTCTACGACCTTCCGTTCCCGAGATACAGCCCTTTTCCGGCCCAAAACGGATGTAGCTCCCGAACGGAAGGTCCCACGATCACGAGACCACCGCCATTCGAACCGGGGTGTCCCAATTAGTCTGTGTACTCAATCTCAAGCCGTTCTTGGACCCACAAAGGCCACAAAGGACCACTCAAAGGATCGGTCATCTCTGGACTTTGAATAATTTTCGCATTTCCCATCCATTTCAATGGGACGACCTTTCACCCTTTGTAACTCGGGAACCGTGCGTCCTACAGCTTCCAAACCAAGATCCGCCTGCCATAATTCGGCCACGGGCAACACGCCTGTCTTGTCCCCGAGTTTCTACGACCTTCCGTTCCAGAGATACATCCGTTTCCGGCCCAAAACGGATGTAGCTCCCGAACGGAAGCTCCCACGATCACGAGACCACCGCCATTCGAACCGGGGTGTCCCAATTAGTCTGTGTACTCAATCTCATCCACTTGTAGTACCCAGAAAGGCCAGAAATGACTGACTTAGAGGATCGGTCGAGGATCGGTCAATGACCGATCGTGGTTATCAACCTTATACCTAACCCTAACCCTAACCCTAACCCTAACCCTAACCCTAACCCTAACCCTAACCCTAACCCTAACCCTAACCCAACCCGAACCCAACCCGAACCCCAACCCGAACCCCAACCTGACCCATAACCCTAACCACAACCACAACCCTAAGCCTAAACACAACCCTATTTGAGGGTTAAGGTTAGGATTAGGGTTCAGGGACAGGCTATGGTTAAGGTTAGAGGATGAGTCAGGGCTGGTTAGGGTTAGAAAAGGCCCATTAGAGGATCGGTCAGGGCTGGACTTTGAAGATTTTTCGCATATTCCCATTCATTACAATGGGACCCACTTTCACCCCTCATAACTTTGGAACCGTGCGTCTTAGAGCTTCGGAACCAACGTCCGCCTACCATAATTCGGCCACGGGCAACACGCCTGTCTTGTCCCCGAGTTTCTACGACCTTCCGTTCCCGAGATACAGCCCTTTTCCGGCCCAAAACGGATGTAGCTCCCGAACGGAAGGTCCCACGATCACGAGACCACCGCCATTCGAACCGGGGTGTCCCAATTAGTCTGTGTACTCAATCTCAAGCCGTTCTTGGACCCACAAAGGCCACAAAGGACCACTCAAAGGATCGGTCATCTCTGGACTTTGAATAATTTTCGCATTTCCCATCCATTTCAATGGGACGACCTTTCACCCTTTGTAACTCGGGAACCGTGCGTCCTACAGCTTCCAAACCAAGATCCGCCTGCCATAATTCGGCCACGGGCAACACGCCTGTCTTGTCCCCGAGTTTCTACGACCTTCCGTTCCAGAGATACATCCGTTTCCGGCCCAAAACGGATGTAGCTCCCGAACGGAAGCTCCCACGATCACGAGACCACCGCCATTCGAACCGGGGTGTCCCAATTAGTCTGTGTACTCAATCTCATCCACTTGTAGTACCCAGAAAGGCCAGAAATGACTGACTTAGAGGATCGGTCGAGGATCGGTCAATGACCGATCGTGGTTATCAACCTTATACCTAACCCTAACCCTAACCCTAACCCTAACCCTAACCCTAACCCTAACCCTAACCCTAACCCTAACCCTAACCCAACCCGAACCCAACCCGAACCCCAACCCGAACCCCAACCTGACCCATAACCCTAACCACAACCACAACCCTAAGCCTAAACACAACCCTATTTGAGGGTTAAGGTTAGGATTAGGGTTCAGGGACAGGCTATGGTTAAGGTTAGAGGATGAGTCAGGGCTGGTTAGGGTTAGAAAAGGCCCATTAGAGGATCGGTCAGGGCTGGACTTTGAAGATTTTTCGCATATTCCCATTCATTACAATGGGACCCACTTTCACCCCTCATAACTTTGGAACCGTGCGTCTTAGAGCTTCGGAACCAACGTCCGCCTACCATAATTCGGCCACGGGCAACACGCCTGTCTTGTCCCCGAGTTTCTACGACCTTCCGTTCCCGAGATACAGCCCTTTTCCGGCCCAAAACGGATGTAGCTCCCGAACGGAAGGTCCCACGATCACGAGACCACCGCCATTCGAACCGGGGTGTCCCAATTAGTCTGTGTACTCAATCTCAAGCCGTTCTTGGACCCACAAAGGCCACAAAGGACCACTCAAAGGATCGGTCATCTCTGGACTTTGAATAATTTTCGCATTTCCCATCCATTTCAATGGGACGACCTTTCACCCTTTGTAACTCGGGAACCGTGCGTCCTACAGCTTCCAAACCAAGATCCGCCTGCCATAATTCGGCCACGGGCAACACGCCTGTCTTGTCCCCGAGTTTCTACGACCTTCCGTTCCAGAGATACATCCGTTTCCGGCCCAAAACGGATGTAGCTCCCGAACGGAAGCTCCCACGATCACGAGACCACCGCCATTCGAACCGGGGTGTCCCAATTAGTCTGTGTACTCAATCTCATCCACTTGTAGTACCCAGAAAGGCCAGAAATGACTGACTTAGAGGATCGGTCGAGGATCGGTCAATGACCGATCGTGGTTATCAACCTTATACCTAACCCTAACCCTAACCCTAACCCTAACCCTAACCCTAACCCTAACCCTAACCCTAACCCTAACCCTAACCCAACCCGAACCCAACCCGAACCCCAACCCGAACCCCAACCTGACCCATAACCCTAACCACAACCACAACCCTAAGCCTAAACACAACCCTATTTGAGGGTTAAGGTTAGGATTAGGGTTCAGGGACAGGCTATGGTTAAGGTTAGAGGATGAGTCAGGGCTGGTTAGGGTTAGAAAAGGCCCATTAGAGGATCGGTCAGGGCTGGACTTTGAAGATTTTTCGCATATTCCCATTCATTACAATGGGACCCACTTTCACCCCTCATAACTTTGGAACCGTGCGTCTTAGAGCTTCGGAACCAACGTCCGCCTACCATAATTCGGCCACGGGCAACACGCCTGTCTTGTCCCCGAGTTTCTACGACCTTCCGTTCCCGAGATACAGCCCTTTTCCGGCCCAAAACGGATGTAGCTCCCGAACGGAAGGTCCCACGATCACGAGACCACCGCCATTCGAACCGGGGTGTCCCAATTAGTCTGTGTACTCAATCTCAAGCCGTTCTTGGACCCACAAAGGCCACAAAGGACCACTCAAAGGATCGGTCATCTCTGGACTTTGAATAATTTTCGCATTTCCCATCCATTTCAATGGGACGACCTTTCACCCTTTGTAACTCGGGAACCGTGCGTCCTACAGCTTCCAAACCAAGATCCGCCTGCCATAATTCGGCCACGGGCAACACGCCTGTCTTGTCCCCGAGTTTCTACGACCTTCCGTTCCAGAGATACATCCGTTTCCGGCCCAAAACGGATGTAGCTCCCGAACGGAAGCTCCCACGATCACGAGACCACCGCCATTCGAACCGGGGTGTCCCAATTAGTCTGTGTACTCAATCTCATCCACTTGTAGTACCCAGAAAGGCCAGAAATGACTGACTTAGAGGATCGGTCGAGGATCGGTCAATGACCGATCGTGGTTATCAACCTTATACCTAACCCTAACCCTAACCCTAACCCTAACCCTAACCCTAACCCTAACCCTAACCCTAACCCTAACCCTAACCCAACCCGAACCCAACCCGAACCCCAACCCGAACCCCAACCTGACCCATAACCCTAACCACAACCACAACCCTAAGCCTAAACACAACCCTATTTGAGGGTTAAGGTTAGGATTAGGGTTCAGGGACAGGCTATGGTTAAGGTTAGAGGATGAGTCAGGGCTGGTTAGGGTTAGAAAAGGCCCATTAGAGGATCGGTCAGGGCTGGACTTTGAAGATTTTTCGCATATTCCCATTCATTACAATGGGACCCACTTTCACCCCTCATAACTTTGGAACCGTG